>JAODKM010000103.1:189368-240134 GCA_026780845.1 Petrocephalus sullivani | reverse complement strand
CGGCGCGTTCTTCGTATTAATGACACTCGGGTTATTGCGAGATGCTTCGAGACTCTTAGGCAATATCTAATTAATTTAAAGCTTAGTGCGTTTGTCATTAAAGTGCAGAAATATAATTAGGAGAGTTAAGCACTTATTAAAATGTTGTAGCCATTGTATGCTATATAAAATGCCGCATTAAATAAGATTTAAGTGTTCGCAGTTTCAATACGAATGCATGAGGGGTTACATAGGGGTTCAGCTGGGTTGAAACATTTCTACTTCTGTTGATTATTTGTTTGTTCGATTCAGCGGTAGTAACTGAGAAAATTATCAGCAGCCTGATGAAGGCTTGAGGGCCCCCACTTTATTTATTGGATGAGAATATTAAATCCTGTTTCCCTCTCAGAACAGTTTTATGAATGTTAAAATTTAAAATGTTGTGTCATATAAATTAGATTTTACTCAATAACTGAGGAAACTGTTAAATGAGTTAAACGCGTATCCATGCACATTTAAGAACACGTTTTTCAGCTCAGTTTGTTTATATTCGAACTTCCATGAAAGTTATTATTTTGGCGCAAACCGTTATTGGGCTTGCGGGGCATGGAGCCGGCAGGAAGAGGGTGTGGCGGATCCGAAACAAGGGATTTATTAAACAAAACACTAGTAAACTAAAACGATCACATTAAACTGGACACAGAAACGAACATGGACTAACTACAGGAAATCAGGTAAGAGACTAGGGCGAGACCGGGAAAAGCGTTACAATCAGGAAGAGACAGGGCGACTAGCAGCACATAGCAAGTCCAAGAACTTAAACACACATTCTAACACAATGACCCACCAAGGAACTGAATGCAGGCAGGCACTGAATTACGCCAGGGCAATCAAGGAACACGTGCAGCTCCAAATCAATTAACCAGTCAAGGGAGGCACAGGAACAATAAGAAACAGGTGGAATTACCGTAACAGACACAAAGCCAGGGAGCTCTAACAATCAGAAAACTAACACAATTCAAATAAAGCAGATGAGACTAACACTGGGAAAGACCAGGAACAGAAACACAAGCAGATCTAATTTTCCTCCTCCTAACTTAGTTGAAATCTTTGATGTTCTTGTATAAATTACGTTAAGTCACTTGAGACTAGGGCAGCTGTTGGTTGTTCACCCTATGCAGATGTATTACCCAAAGCATGCCAAGGGATGCATTTCTATTGCTAGGTTTTTTTTTTGTAGTTTTTCAGCGTGTGCGTGTGTGTGAGTGAGGGGGCTGGAGGGGGTGCCATTTTCAGATGTGACCCAGTGACTCTCCATCTTGAAGGTCACAGATTGCCTCTTTGATTTTTCAGTTCCTAAAGGGACACATGTGGAAAAGACCTGGTCTCAAAATACGAGCATAAAGGATTTACAGATTTCTACAGATGACGGTCCATTGTTTACCTTTATTACACCACATTAGCTCATCACATAAATCTGCTCGTTAAGGCATTCATTAATGTGTCCCTTTGTTTTTTAATATATTTTTTTAAAAGCCCTTTTAATAATTTGTTTTTTTAAATAATGTATTGTGGATGACTTGCGTTGTTTCATTTGGAGTGTCCTTAGCAGATGGGGTTCCTGTCTGCACAGCCTGAAGTGGAATCGGATTTCAGGATCAGGACAGGAGCAGCTTCCTGCTCAGCTTCAGATGTGCCACACTGGATGAGTGGCCCGCCTGCACTGGAGTTCCGTGGGTGTGGCTCTGTGGGTTGGGACTTGGTGATCGGAAGGGCAGTGGTTTAAATCCAGTAATCGGCAGAGTGATATCACCGTTAGGTCCTTGGGCAGGGCCCTTAGCCCCAGTTGCTCCCGGGACTGGTTAACCCTGCTCTGCTCTCTGGTTCTCCCTTGTATGTCGCTTTGGATAAAAGCATCTGCTAATTAAATAAGCGTGACGTTCCTGTGTGCATTCATGTTCCAGTGATTACACAGCTGGGGGAGAGTGATGCCCTTCCCCTGACCTGTGTGAGGCATAGAAAAGGACAACAGAACAAGCAGCTTTCAGATGCCCTGTATGGCAGTCAATACTGTGGCTTAGTGGGTGGAATCATTACTCTATACATGCATACACACATGGTTCTGGGTTTGAATCCCATCTCTGCTCTGTGTGTGGAGTTTGCATTGTTCCCCCACTTTTAGGGGGCTTCTCTAGGTACTCCAGTTTCTTCCCCCAACTGAAAAACATGCGGATTTGGAAAGTACTGTCTGTAAATTGCCCGCAGTGAGTGTGATAGCCCATCCACAGCATTCCTTTGTCTAACACATAGGCTCCAGGCTTAGAATGACCCTCTGCTGGATAAGCAGTGAGGCAGCGTACACATGGATTATCCAATGAACTGCCCTAGCATGAAATGCAAATAAACACAAGAATGAAGATAACTGCAGTTAAATAATGTGACCAATATGTGGCAATGCTCATTACACATGGATGAGAGGTACTTAATTAAAAACACATAAGAATCATTTTGCAGCTAAATAGCAATAAGTCAGATAAGTTTAACATCCAAATAAGAAGCCTGTGATAGAAACCTGCAGGTTGAAGTGCAAATGTTATAAAATGTGAAATGGGCTGATGCCACCAAATACGTCTGAGAGGATGACCCGAGGGACGTGTTAGCTACTAAGGAGGACAACACTGCGTTTGAGACACTGTGGATCACGGCCGTATATGAGCTAGTTAATGACCATTCTGGCACGTCAAACAAGGAAGGAATGTTGGCAATCTATTCCAATCACTGGACCTGGAGAATGACACAGGTATGAATCACAACCTGAGATAATAAGATGAAAAAGGTCTGGAAATGTATACATCACACTGGAGTATCAAGAGAATCAGGTAATACTCCTTAGTCTGTTTGAAGAATTGGGGAGGCAGTCAGGAATGCAAGGGCAAACACTGGAACATCATGCAAACCACACGTAAGCTGAGTCTCAGACTGTGAGGGGGGGGTGGAGCCAGAGAACCTGGAGGAAACCTGACCTGAGGAGAACATGCAAGCTCCATACTCATGGAACCATGGTAGAGATTCAAATACTGGTTCCAGAGGCGCTAGCCACTGCACCGCCATGTTGCTCCATTTTAAATAGAAAATTGGCATATAATTTCCCTGAAAAACGTGTAGATTTCGTAATTAAATGATGCAGGGAGATATGTTTCTTCATGCACTGCAAAAGCTGGTAGGTTGAAAGGGTGGTAGGAGGGCATGTTGTGCGTGTTATGCATCCTGCTTCTGGTCAGAATCTTGCTACAACAAAACAGTCGCTGCTCCTGTGCTAGCATGGGGCATTAAATAAAACAGAAGCCTATCCTAGCATGACAGTCCCATCGTCTTGATACCCAGCTTCACATTCGGCAAAGTGTCAGTCAGCTTTGATATGAGTGACAAGGAATGCACTTCTTTTGGAAAAGCCGCCAAAAAGCCAGCTTAATGCACGCCTCAGAGTTGGCTCGCTTGATGCCGTCTCACTTCCTACGGGCACAGTAACAAAAAAAACAAGATAAATTTTGAGGCAAGTTATATTGAGAAATAAATGAAGAGGAGTCAGCAGTGCAAAAGGAATCGATGTTTTTAATAATTGAAGACTGACGAAATCAGTAATTGATGGGGGTCACAAGACGACGGCAGGCTTGTCTGAGGAAACCTGCAACAGAAAGACACTAGGGCTGGCAAAGTACTTAGTGTACAGAAGAAGATGTAGTTTAATGGCATTATAGTCAAAATGGCAATCAATGACAGTTATTAACATCCATCCATTAATTTTGTGAAAACGCTTGTCCTATTCAGGGTCACGGGGGCCCAACCTATCAGAGGGCGCACTCACACTCCAGTACAGTGATTAACACAGAAGTGCCATTTATTTTGCAAGCCTTCAAAGAAATGTCAGCTGAAAAAATGATTTGCTACCAGAAGCCTCCCTAATAATACAGTGAGGCCTATGAAAGACACTCAAAAGCAGCAATCGCGCGACACTTGTGTTACTGAGTAGCAATGAGCAACTTGCTGTAGGCCCTGCTGGGAGCTGTCCGGTGCTGATCCAGGGGCACGCTCCGGCTCCCATCTTCCGGCACACAGCTGTCTCCTGCAGACTGCTTTCAGAGAAAAGCCAAAACGAGGGGCTCTTAGAAGGAGGACAGGGGTAACTGGGACTGTCTGAGGCACATGGCTCACCCCGTACTTCCCTTTTAGTTAACTTTCCAAACTGCGATAATGAAACTGACAGCGCATGAGAGCAAAGCCCATGAACGGGGCCACCTGGACACCAGGGCTACCTTCTGATGTCCTTGTCTGAGCATGTCATCATCTAAGGCCTGCAGGACTGGAACAGGTTCCTACAGAAGTAAAGGTGACAGACTTCACAGCTAAAGGGAACACCCCCAAAGTGCTTACCGAACTCCTGTGGATTCTGTTTTACGCTTAACCCCAGTGTGTAACTCATTTGGAAATGTCAAGAGAATATTTAATGTGCAACACTACTTCTGCTTACCTGAAATCAAATTAGGTAAAAAAAATATATTTGTTATGTGATTGAATGGGGGACTGGGTCCACCACTGCGATGACATTTGTGCATGGGCTGCCCACAGCGCTGCCTGATACCTCCCCTCAGGACCCCATCCAGCCAATCAACATCCTATTTTTCTTCATATAAAGAACCTATTTTAGTAAGCATTGTGTAGTTTGTGGGGGTCTAGGTAGCATGGTGTGAAGGTCACAGATTTATATCCCAGACACTGTAGGAGGTGCACAAAAGCCTAAAATATTTAATCTGGACCGGTCCAGTAAATATCCTGCTTCATAAATGGGTAATAATGAAAGTCTATTTGGATAAAAGTATTTTATTTGCAGACCGCTGTTTTATAGGGTCAATATAAGGCTGGGATCTCTTGTAACATTGTGCAGCCTAAGGTTATTGTCATGCCCTGAGGGATGGAGAACACTGGGTACCGGAAACTGATTACCAGGGGGCATAAAAGACTCTTGCGGCATGCCCGATGCGAAGTATTGTTGCCTATGCACTCTACTGAGCGATTGACTAACCTTGTCCTCTGTTTATCCCGTGTCGCCTTGATCCCATCTGTTCCTGCCCTGCCCACCTTGCCTGGTCCTGCCCGTCCTAACCCTGCCCTGTCTGATCCCACCTCCTCCAACCCGATCCTGCCGGTTCCACCCTCCGTGATCCCGTCTCGCCTGGTGTCCCTGTGTTTCATCCTGTCGACCATCGTTGGACTGACCTTCCTTGCTCTCGACCCTTTTGGCTTGTTCATCGCTCTCTTGACTCTGGATCATGGACTCTGTCATTGTTTGCCTAGCCGAGGAGATAAATACCTTGCTCTCCTGTATACGGGCCTCCTGTTCTTCTATGTCCCTGGTTCTGACAGTCATTTAAAAAACAACCCCCCCCCCCTTCCTTGAGGGACCCCAGACGACTGTGGTCCATTTGTTGTGAACTCTCGTGTTTGGATTTCTACAGCTCAAACTGACGAGTGGCAAGGTGCGAAGTAGGGTGAAAATGTGAGGAATGTTCAATTACAAATGTCAAGAAGCGGGCAGACATTTCTCCTCAGCTTCTGACATATTCATATTATTCAGAAATGTGTGCATCTCTCTAAAGGGGCACTATGGTTAATAACAGACAAATCGCAAAATAAGGTAAGAGAACTATCAATTTGTATTGCTGTTACATAATATGGAGATTTTCAGATATTGTCTTTCCTTTCCATTCCTTTTAAATCTAATATTTCAGGCAGTTTATTTCCTATTACCATTTACCTTTTTTTTTCCATTACACATATAAACAAAGGGGTGAGACTTCTGGATGAAAGGAAAACTCAATAGGGATCAATTAACTTAGAGACCAAAGCCTAGAGCCAATTTACTAGGACCAATCATATGGCTGATAATTAAACAATAAATCTGCGTAATCTGTGATTCCCAGAGACGATAAGCTTAGACAAAGAACGGAGATATTTGGTATGGGATCAGGGAATGGAATTAAAGAGCCAACAAACAGAGCAGGTTGCTCATTCGTCATTGACACTCAGAGAGTTGATATGACACCAAGAGTGTTAGCATGGAAAGTAGAAGTGGAGAGCTGGAGATTGAAGAAGTAAATGAACATGCAGATGACAGCTGGGCCCCTGACCATTCCATGGGTGAGGGAGCTCATGGTAGCCCTGCAGCTAAAGACAGCCCATTCAACTTTGTGTACAAATAGGCCTCCAAAAAACCATTACTAGGCAACTGTGGTCTCTCCATAAAGCCTGGGGTTGTAACTCCGGAGCTGCAAAAGTCTTATGATACATTGGAATTTGATCAAATGAGTCGAGCTCATTATTTATATCAGTGTTTTCTGCAGAACTGCAGTTTAGAGGGGCTATCGGCATCACCTCCCAGGTGCAACGTTCTAGAATTCCAGATCGGTTTTGTGACCTTGTGCATCTCATAGGGGAAACCTCTCAGCATGGTCACCCTGCCCCCAGCCTCTCAGAACCTCTCATGCCCACTGAACATGAAAGAGGCAGGACTGAACAGCAAGCCTGGGGCTCTCTGTGCAGCAATAACTGTATAGTATGTGTTTACAGTCTGGATGTCTCTTTCTACTGGGATTATACAGTGACAAGCTGCCAGAACTAGGCACTTACAGCTTCAACATCTCCATCGGGTTTCAGGCTCCTTAAGTTTCCGCCGTCCCTGTTAGCAGCTGTGTCCCTGGCACGGCTTGTTAAAATGAGGGCAGGGGCTTGCACACACCACCACGCACCACGCGGCTAAATCAGCAAAACCAGGCATGATAAATCTGAGATGATAATGAATGCTGAGGTAAAGCACTCCGCAAGGTGGGATGGGGTGATTTGGGAGCATAAGCATTCAGGAGGCGGGGTGTTATATAGGGAACCAACAAACTATTTCCTGGCTCAGAAGCCAGACGATTGGATACTTTAAAAAGAATTTGCCATTTGTGAAAATTCCACCAACGCGATACAAAGTCAGGCCAGTGCAGGATTAGCTACGGTTTTAAAGCAGATTACTGGAGGATTATTTGGATTTTTTTAACAGATGAAGCACATCGCTTTTGCTCCGAGGCCATTAACTAATTGTAATGTCATACTTCATATGGCTCAGGTCTGAATGGCGACCAGGTGGCTGATAATGGAGAGATTGTGAGTGTCTTTCCAGTGGCTTTGCCCAAAATATTTTACAAGTGGATATCATATGTTCAGTGTTAGATCATGAAGTTACAGACTGGCTGGATACTGATCCAAGTAACCAGTTTGTCATGTACCATTATTATTCTGAGAACAACACACTATTTAAAAAAAGAAGATGAAGAATCAGGTCTCCTGATTGGCTGTTTGTGCATTCTGAGTTTGCCAATATCGACCCTCCAAATAATTGCTGACCAATTATGGCTGAAAGAGGACAGTCGACGCTGGCCCACTTCATTAACTTGGAACATGTGATTGCTGTTGTGACCTTTTCTGTCACAGGGCTGCTGTTTCACCGCGGTCCTGGTGGCAGCTCGATGCCATTTAGCAGCACAGTAAACGCCAGCTTAGTTCCACTTTTGGGTGACCAATTACTGCATGTCAGTGCACTAGGATTATGGTTTCATTCAATTAGTAAGGGAAGAAGAGACAGACAGACAGTTTTAAAAATTATTTATATGGAACACACCGATCTTGATAATGGCAGTGGTAATATTCCATCCGGCTACAAGATTGTAGATTTTGGTTATGCAAAAAACCTTTACTGACAACGCAGTGTTTCATTTGAATGTGCAATATTTGCACTTTGGAGGGAAATATATAGCATGACATTGACCTGAGATGTTCCATCCATTTTCCATACCAGTTTAAGCAGCACATGGCTATGAGGAATCTGAAATCTGTTCCAGAAGCAAATAGCAGAAGGAAACTGAGGATTGGGTACCAGGACCCAAACACATATACAGCACTGGGTAATTTAGAGGCACCAATTCACCCGTGCCAGGAGAACATGTAAAATCCATGCTCACAGACCAAGGAACTGAACCCACGATCCTAGCAGCATCAAAGTGTAGCACGATATGTTAAGACACCATTTCACCTGCTACTAGAGCAACTCGCTGATAATGTAAGACGACACTTTGAAGGTGAACGCTACATCACTTCTGCCTTTTTCACATTTTTCTGCATTAAAGCGCATTTGCTGATGGTATTGTTTCCAAAACGAGATTCCTTTCAGCCTGCTGGGCTGTGCTTTCTGCTCGCGTCTCCACTCTGGCTCCACGAGATGCTGATTGCACGGCTTCTCAGGGACAGGATGCAGAGAAGACATTAATTATTTGTACATCATGGTGGAATAATGACGAGATGTCTGCATGAAGTCCATTGCACGACAGAACAGTGACCAGATGAAACAAAGGAGGTGACCTCACTGTGAAAACTCTGCATCTGGCTCGACATGGACTCCTCTTCTGCTGCGAGTTGTGGATTCCAACTAAAAGGGACGTGAGGCCCCGAAACCAGCGAGTCGGCAGCCTTGGACATAAATTGGACCCACCGAGAGCCACTAGAGCCTGAAATACAATCAGAAATTTTTCCTGGTGTGTTAGATGTGGCTTAATTGGGATTTTACACCATCATCCCACTATTTGCCAGCAGCATTAAAGTTCTTCATGCAGTCATTTGTATTTCAGCTTGACTTTCGCTGTTGGGAGAGAGCACAGCACAGTGAAACAGCTCAGGCTGGCTTGAGTTTAAATTAATTAACTTTTCCAATGCCTTGTTCAGTTTTATCAGTGATGATCAAAAAAAATTCTGTATGCAAGGAGCAGGAAGGTGTTTTTTTTTATAATGAACAATTTAACTTACTTTTTTAAGTGAAGAATTATCCTTCTGGTAAACAAGCATGGCTTTTTAAAGTTAACGTCTAAAACAAGGTTTATTTGAACTAATTTCTCAGATGTGGGTGACATCATCAACCCCTCCATGTAATAAAGAACAAGGAACTGCTATTTGGGATAATGGATTGAAAGAGTAGAGACTGAACACCATTAATGGGCATTTCATTAAAAAGCAAGGGCCCTTCTAATTGGTGTCCCTCGCAAGCACAATTACTTAATGAAAGCTTTATACATCAGAGGCTGCTCCAGAGCCTCTTGAGTGATCTTAAGACTGAACATGCACGTTTTCCCCATCTTTTCATCTCTCTCTACAGTTTCACTGTTATTTACATCTATTTATTATGCAGCCGTGTTTGCCCAAAGAGATGTGCAGGTGAACCAAGGAGTTCTTCATCCACATAGAAAGAATAAAGCAGTCCCTGGATCACATGGCCTCGCAGAGGTCACCCTTGGCTACTCATTTTACAGATCCGGTTGCTTTTTGTGTGCTTTACACAGTGGCAATTGTTTTAAAAGTGTGGGGGTTGTGGTGGTGGTGGTGGGGGGCATATACCAAAAGAGATTGACTTAGCTGTAGCCCCACACATTTTCCAACACATACAGACAGTAAGCCCCACTTCAGAAGTGATGGAGATTGCTGTGAGGTGACAGCGCTGTCAACCCTGTTACGTCCCTACAAAGTCTGGCAGATGCATAAATATGAATGTGAACATTACATCATGGCCTGGATGTCAGTTCAGCTTCCCTGTGAAATTTATAGAAGCCATGAATTTTATAGCAGTACCTCATACACATAATGAAGTTTTATTAACTGAAATATAATTGCATTGCAAATATAGAAGCCAGTGTTCCCACTGAGCTTTGCAGAGGAAGGAGAGCCATGTTAAACATCTGACCCGCATAACACATAACAGCATAACAATGCCATTGTAAACAATTAAACAAATTAGCAAGCTTTTATGTAGGTGGATGTTAGATGTCCAACAAACAGTGAGCAGTGAAGTCTATCTCATTATCTTGTAGTAACCTGGAGAGGATTCTGATTGGAGAGGACTATGTTAGTTAAGTACTCTGGAGTGGGGTGAACTCTGGAGGAACCCAGAAGCAACTCAGGGACGATGTGTGGCTCTGGGGAGAAGGATTCTCAGCCTGTGATCAGAAGGTCGATTGTCAATACCTGCAGCTGGCAGAGATGTCACTATTGGGCCCTTAACCCCAATTACTCCAGGGACACCTACACTTATAACGTAACATTAGTTTGGTCAAAATGCAAATACTCAGCAATGTTCCAGGTGGGGAAACTAAGTGAGGGTGCCTACTCATCTGGGTCAGACGTGACACTAGTTGATGTAGGTAACTAAAGGTCATATATAATCAAGCCCAAGCACTTACGCACATATGTTCAGTAGTGATTTTCTTTCACTTTCTTATTTATTGGAGGTAATACAAAATAGCATATTGGTACAGTGTAAAATGGTTCAGCACATTTAATTCCTTCAGCTCATTTCTCCAGGAGGTTTGATCAATGCATTAAATGTGCACTTAAGGAAAGCAAACAAGGCAATTCACATTTGTCCTAATTACTCACACATTACTTCATATTTCACGCTTTCAGCAATTGATTTGTTGTCCATCCTATGACAATACTTTTTACACTGGTGGTCTGGGATTAAACTCCCATTGATGTCTTTCTGCCTACTACATCTGTCAGATTTTGTACATAAAAACAACTAGACTTGTTTCACCTCCAGCATTTCATATATATATATATATACATATTTGCAGAGAAGGTGCCTACTGCATTTACCACTTGGCCAGGGAAGAGGCTCAAAGAGCTTTAGAAGTTACCCGAAGCACAAGACCAGCCCTGGACAGGGATCTAATGATATGTTACTGTCAACTCTTGATGATGTAACCTTCAAACATGGGGATCCATGGCATGGTATCGAAGGACTCCACATGGATCTACTTCCTCCTGGACAGTGAACAGATCCACATAACACAGGATGATAGAGCGGGGAGTTTGCTAGAACGTCTGCGATTCAGCAGGACAGAACGCCAAAGGCTGCCATTTCAGTGCTCACAGAGGAAAAAACAGAGCGGAGGACTGCTGGGGAAATAAGGGACCTCTTTATAGAGCTAATAAATAGTAACTGACTGTAAGTTAGTAAAGGCCCCCATCCCCTGCCTCTCCCCTATCCCCAGAACACCCACACCCTCCTCCATCTGACAATATGATGAGGCTATTACTCTATAAATAAAAAATGGCACCATTTTCTAAAGGCCATCCAGTCAGGGTTCTGGACTCTTTCATTTTCCATATATATTCACAATCTGTTGGTCTAACTCTACTGCACACCAGCTATATAATAGATAAATCTGCTGTTTTTGGTTACATGTTTGGTACTCGGTAGGCACGTGCGGGGGTTGGAGGGTGGGGTGCCTGACTGCCAGCCCCTTTTGCCCAAACTATTTAAAGCGCCTCCATTTAAAGGTACAGAGCACCCCTTTAATGTGTGTGTCAAAGGCTTTGAGCACCTGCTCCACATAAGGCCTCTGCAAGGTACTGGTACTGATTTTTTCCCCCCAGCAGTCCACGATTCTCCGTAGTGACCTGACACAGCCCCACCATTTGTTAGCGGCAGATAATGAGATTTCTGCATTTATGGGCGCCATTTCCCGAAATAAATCAGCCCTGAAAAGTGAGTGTGAGAGATCGATACAGACGTCAGCCTCTAGAAAAACAAACACAAAACTTAAGCCCAAAAGAGATGCTACACATAGACACCTGGAAGAACATTACAATGCAATAATAGTAATATGTGTTCATCTGTCAGGACCATCTGTCAAGGGGAAAAACAGCACGTGGTTAGGGTAAGTCTCTGTAAGACCTTCAATCACCTTGTGTTCCAATATTCAGAGATGGAAATTTCAGGTCCAGAAAGTAAAAATCCAGACCATGATTTAGTTTCAACCAACCAGTTGAGTATAAAGACTCACAGTCACCGAGTACTCAACTGGTTGGTTGACACAAAATCTTGGTATGGATTTTAACTTTCTGGACCTGAAATTTCCACCTCTGCCAATTATACATACAATTTTAAATTTTCAAGGGCTTTTGTCATGTACTGCCCCCCTTTGAATCTGCCAGGACATCCATATCCCTCCCAACATCTCTGCCTGAGCAAGACACTCAACCCATGCTGCTTCAGGGAATAAAGGCATTATCCAATAAAGGGGTAAAAAGTGTAATCCGCTCTGGGCAACATGTCAGCGGCACGACCGAATAATAAACTGAGTGTCGAGGACCCAGGACATGACTATCGCTGCTCCACTGGCTGACCTGGGAGGAAACCTGTCTGCCAGCCAGGAGTGCTTCACCGCGCCGGTGCTAAGGAGGACGGCAGAAGGCATAATCGCCTAATTGAGTCGGTCAGTAGAGCAGCGACGCCTGACCAGCCCAGGTTTCTGCCCTTCTGCTTTCTGGAGCTAGCAGCTTGGACAGGAGAGGTGAGACAGGGCAGAGACAGACCCAGCAAGCTCTCAAGACCCTTTTCAGTACTTAAACTGTATTTTCTTCAGCTTGAAATCCAGTCCTCCGTTCAATCACTTTCTTGTAGTGCCTTAGCCTTTGGGATGCATTTTCAGATCTTTCATGCTTGATCGAGATGGTGGCTGTGTAGTGCACCTAGCCAAAACCCAATCGATAGAGAGAAGGGACGCTCATCAGTAGAAATACGTGTTGTTCTTCAAGTTAGATACCCATGGCCACACGAAACATTCTTTTTTAATTATGACTAATTTAGCCAAGGCTTTTGTCCAAAGTGATGTATAGATGATCAGGATGACATAGTGTCCCTGGAGTAATTGAGATTAAGGGTCCAAGCGGTGACATCACTCTGTCGAAGGAAGGATTTGAACCAGTGATCTTCAGTCATGAGTCCCAACCTGGAGAGCCACACTCCGCCCCACCATTTGTTTTCAGCCAACATTAGTAGCATGTTCTGCTCTCACTGTGTCCCCCAGAGTAGCAGCAACGGGGGATTTTGCCCTCTGACGTCAGTTCATTGGCTCGACGGTCCTTCGTTCCCCTCTAATCTCTGTGAGCTCCGTCTGCTTCCCTGATTGGCCGCAGGAGGGTGCAACACCCGGAATGATGACCCACAGAGACTGCGTTATCCTGAGCCATTGCTAAAGCTGATAATATGGAGCTGTGGGTGCATGGTGGGTTGACATTAAACTGATGAGCAACATCACTTTTAATTTGTGTTTAAGCCTGTCTGGATTCTGAGCCAATCAATTCATATTGGATTAATCGTGCGTTCAGAATAGCCAAAAAAAAGGTGACTATTGTTGAATTACTGTAAAATCTCAGACACAAGGACTGATCATATTGATGTAGAAACCCTGTATGATTACCGTACCTTAAAAATCATAGGGGTGTCTAAGGAGGACACGGTAACACTTTGTGTGGAATGATCTGTATGTGCACAGTGTGCCAGCAATTGCTGTCTTTTCCATGACATCATAAAGTCTTTCAATTGTGACAAATCAAACCTTAATAAATCAGGATGGGCAGAAAATGATAAGGAACATTTGTGGGTCGGAGTACGGTGATCCAGAAGACAGGGGGGCTGAAAGCCCTACTGCTCGCTTCCCCTGTGGACAAGGAAAGAAAAAACCCCAGCCCCCCACCACCCCCAAGCTCATTGCTGCAAAGTGGCCCCCCGTCCCGGGCTGCATTGTGTCTGCACATGCGCAGGAGCATGTGTGCGCAGGCCGAGCTAATGAACTTGGCTGCTAATGAGAGCCTGCATCCCAGGGGCCCGCCACCACTCCGCGCATCAATCAAAGCGCTGCAGATGTCAGCGCTAAACAAAGCAGACGGCGCCTCATTCATTTCAATTTCTAAAGACCACACAGGCTGATGCTCAGAGTAATTTATATCTATACATGCTCTACTTATACATTTTTATTTATAAGCAAGGCTTGGATTGACAGCTCCTCACCAAGAAAGCTGACAAAAATAGATGCATTCTGTCGCCTTTTAAGACAGACTGTACTTTGTTCAACCATCTGAGATTCTTTCCCAGAGCAAATTACCAAAACTCATCTGGCTCAGGGACAAGGACACTCAGCCGAATGCTCCTTCCTTGCTGTTTCTGGGGGGATCCATTCAGACAGAGTGGCTTGCCTCTCCATGGTTCTCATCCTCCTGGATCCTTCCATAAGTTTCAGAGTTACGTGCCATGAGGTCTTCCTCATGTTTCCAGTGAAACTAAGGATCAAAGGAATTGCACTATAGCGGTATGAGCCTTGCCTCTCCGGTAGGTCCTACCGGGTAGCCTGACAGGGCTCTCTTTGAGCCTCAAACCCTTTCTACCACACTCCCTGCGTCCAGCTAAGCTGATAACACCAATTCTCCACTCAAGTGTCTTCCTGGATTCCTGAGTTTCACAGTGACATCTCTGGCTGGGTGGGAGACCACCAGATGCACTGTGCAATGAGCGAAATTACTTCCATGCCCCACTTGGCACATCTCTTTACAACAAGCTCACCGTCACGCTAAATAACATTAGCGCCATCAACGATAGTCACAAGGCTTACTGTCGTAATTAACAAAAATCTCACTCTCTTCCATCACAGCTACTCGGTTCTGCATATTTGTACTACACAGACATTTTTTTGGTTCCACGCCACCTAACAGGACTGTTAACCCAATTGCTAGTCCATGGGATGGTCACCTTGCACCTAGACTGCTGAACCTGCCATCACTGAGCTTTCCAACGTATCTACAGCACTGCTGTATGACTTCTGTTCCACCAGTGCTTACACATCTCTCCTCTCCTGGTGCACAAGACTTATATAACAAGAATATAACAACACATTATAATATATAACAAAAAGCATAAGGATCACCACAGCGGTGTGCATGTTGAAAAATTTCTCTATATGTATTGGATTCCTGAAAATAGTCGCCATCTGCCTTGATAGCAGCTTCACAAACAGAAGGCATTTGGTTAACGGGTTTCGGCACGAAATCACGCAATGTCTTCTGCAGTAATTCCAAAAATAATACAGGGTGCTCACAGGTTTTGCAAAACAACTGTACAACCAAGTGTGGCATAAGCAGAGTAAGCTCTGGCCAGACACTTCCTCCTCCAGGCTAGAGTGGGAACCATACAGTATATGCAGAACTCATGTGCTCAACCTCTCTGTCTTACAAATACACAGCAAATGGCCCTTAATGTTTTGAATTTTCACTCACTAGACAGATTTTCACTCCTGATAAGAGCCAAGTGAATACAATATAAAACAGAAATAATATGGTTTCAAGCAGGTGTATTTGAATTTTTGACAGGCACAGTATGTGTGGGAATTTGTATGCACATGGAATCAGAATTTTCAGGACCGCTTACTAAGCATGACGGGCAAAGTTTGTACGGAAAAGTTCAAAGGAACACTTTTTTGGAAAACAGTCAACAGCTTAGAGTGCAAGCTAAGGCCATTTTCTTTTAATTTCCTCCAATTTCCCACAAAAAGCTTTAATTGCCTTTGATTGCATAATTTCCCTTCGCTAAACTGCAATAATGCTGATCCTTGACAGCAATAAGCAGAAAAGTTCTCAATATATTGTTTCTGTATAACATATCGTATGACAACTTCAAGACAAAACTATTGATACTGATGCCAATGTAATAATTCATTTTACTGGGGATTTGCTATATAAATGCATTATTACTTTCAACACAGTGACAAGAGTTAAGGGAAACATTTGAGGAAAGAAATAAACAGAAACAGCAGGATCAGCAACAGAAGGAACAGCAACAGAAACAGCAAGAACAGTAACAGAAGGAACAGCAACAGTAACAGAAGGAACAGCAACAGAAACAGCAGGAACAGCAACAGTAACAGCAGAAATAGCAACAGTAACAGCAGGAACAGCAACAGAAACAGCAGGATCAGCAACAGAAACAGCAGGAACAGCAACAGAAGGAAAAGTAACAGAAACAAGAGGGACAGCAACAGAAAAAGCAGAAACAGCAACAGAAGGAACAGCATCAGAAACAGCAGGAACAGCAACAGAAACAGCAGGAACAGCATCAGTAGCAACAAGAACAGCAACAAGTGCAACAGAGGCCCCGGGAAGGGCAAAAAATACTTCAAATACTGTTACTGCTACTACTACCAATGGCACAGGAGGGGAAAGTTAGGATGATTCCAAGGGCCCCTGACTAAGGGGGGGCCCTGAAAAATGTGGAACATAATAGGACTGGTCTGGGTTCGGGACCTAGCGTGATACACTTTCATGGGGTCCAAAATCTTTAGCAGCACCCCTGACTACTACTACTACTACTACTACTACTAACAACAACAACAATAATAATAATAATTATTATTATTATTAGTGTTGTTGTTGTTATAATTATTAACTGTTATTCAAATGACGGGGCGCCTTTAAAAAAAAAGTTTCTGCCGCCTCGGGATTTTTGACCCAAATGCATACAGTAGTTTCCCTCCATTTGACAACTAGAATGCTGCAGTACAACTCTCAATGGGAATGTATTACCCTGCACATGTAACACTTGGGAGCTATATTTATTCAAAGGAGGTTACTTCCAGCCACTTCTGCTGGTAGATCGTTTTATGGAGGCCACTGAAATCACTAAGGAACCATAAATTAGGCTGTACCGTTAACTCTCAAAATTTCCTCGTTCACTGTATTTATCAAAATAGCCTCCTTCTTCGTATTCATCATTTGGATAAAAAAATGTTTTTTTCTTTCCTCTTCATAGAAATAACGGCATTACAATTAGAAGGAGTGAAATACGTGCATTTTAACATTGTTTCATGTAACACCATATAACGCATGTAGGTTCAGCCATGATACCACATTGCCATCTAACGTAATATTTGTGGAAGTGCAAGATAAAAGACTAGGTTTTTTTTCTGTTAGCTCCAAATTTGAGGCTTTATTGACACGTGTGTACGAAATTCTTTGGGCACATTTTGCAGGGGAGGGAACATGTGCATTGGGGGACAGAACTAATCCCTGATGCTTGTGACTTTGAATGATTTGATCAGCCAGGGGGATGCCTCTTATACTGGGCAAGTACCACAACACATAAAACTATGGACTCATTTATTTATGGATCAAACGCCATGTTCAAATCGTCATACTGAGCAGGATGCTTACTTGCTCTAGTCCAGTCTTAATGTCCAGGCTTATAACATCAGCAAGAACGTCAGCATCTGCCAGCTCTCCTACAGTATCAGGGAAATGCTGAGACCATCTCCATGCTTTCTTTGCTTCTCAGGCTCAGTGTTTCCATCCAAGGCAGAAATGGAGCTGTCCATTTCTCTCTCTTCTTTTCTCTTCCACTATCTTCTTCAACTTCACCTCTGTGCCTTTGGTGTCCAGCAGAGGATAAACTCATGCTAGTAACCATTTGGCTAAAGCCCATGAAATGTTGCCTGTTGAAAGAATGCTTAACGCAAATTACTGAGCCATAATCTCTGTTCTATAAATGACAATCAGTTAGGATAGCAGTGCAAGAGAATCTAAATGTAAATTAAAAGTAAAGGCTTTCCACTACTTTTCTGGCAAACTGTAGGTGATTTATATACTTCTTTATGTGCCCCAAGTCACCCTAACAGTTTAACATAACCACGGCCATGATGGTCTAGACATAAGTGCTGACTGTCCATCGAAGGAGCTGGCGTAATGTTTCACAGTGAGACGCTTTAGTTCTGCCGTATGAAATGTTACTATTGGAGTCCCTTGGCTAACTAATTACTGCTTAAGGGAAATTATGAATTTAAATGATGATGACGATGTGTGAAATGGATTATTATTGGGGTTTCAAAATAATGTAATGGTCCATCACCTTAAATGTGCTTCTTAAAGTATAAATCTGCATTTCCTTTTAATAGATTGTACTTAATGGGAAATGATTCAACTCGAAGTACGGGAATCAGCATGAGTCAATCCTGGAGGTGGCCGTCCATGGCACTGCTTTCTGAGGGGGCACTGACTTAGTATTCCAACTTCACCATACCTCATACAGGGGGCGCCGGTGACGGCACTGACTCAGTATGCCAACTTTAGTATGCCAACTTCACTGTGCCTCAGACAGGGGGCGCCAGTGACGGCACTGACTTAGTATGCCAAATTCACTGTGCCTCAGACAGGGGGTGCCAGTGATGGCACTGAATTAGTATGCCAACTTCACCATGCCTCAGACAGAGGGCGCCTGTGACGGCACTGACTTTGTATGCCAACTTCACCGTGCCTCAGACAGGGGGCGCCAGTGATGGCACTGACTTAGTATGCCAACTTCACCATGCCTCAGACAGGGGGCGCCGGTGACGGCACTGACTTAGTATGCCAACTTTAGTATGCCAACTTCACTGTGCCTCAGACAGGGGGCGCCAGTGATGGCACTGAATTAGTATGCCAAGTTCACCATGCCTCAAACAGGGGGCGCCTGTGACGGCACTGACTTTGTATGCCAACTTCACCGTGCCTCAGACAGGGGGCGCCAGTGACGGCACTGACTTAGTATGCCAACTTCACCATGCCTCAGACAGGGGGCGCCGGTGACGGTACTGACTTAGTATGCCAACTTCACCGTGCCTCAGACAGGGGCGCCGTTGACGGCACTGACTTAGTATGCCAACTTCATCGTGCTCAGACAGGGGGTGCCGGTGACGGCACTGACTTAGTATGTCAACTTCACTGTGCCTCAGACAGGGGCCCCTGTGATGATGCTCGCCTAGTAAACCAGAAGTAAACCAGCATGACACAGGAAGAACATGTATGCCCTGTGATCCTATACAGGATGCCTCCCATGAGACTTTAGCCCCCCCACAACCATAAGCAAGATATGCCCTAGAAAGATGAATGGATGGGTGGATGGATGGATGGATAGATAGATAGATAGATAGAAACCTTCAGTGAAGCTCCTGTATGCTCTCTTAATTATATTCAAGCATGCTCATAGCAAGCACATAATGGTTTGGTACTGTTTCTTACTTGCTGGATGCACATCCCACATTACTATATGAGCTGTCCTACATTAGTGGCAAAAAGAGTAGGTTGTCTAATCTGATGTAATTGTACAAACAGTTGTCTCATGTCTCCTTAAGGATGATGCTTAATTTTTCACTTAAATCTGGTTTATTGTATAAATTAATGCATTTCATTAATGCTGAAATAGGCAGTGAAAGACAAAAACTTTGTCAAAACTGCATATTGACTATACCTGAAATGGCATTCTGACAAAACATATATTTATTCCCTGTAGACTTACTTTCTCACTCTTTCATTGCTTAAGGGAATCACAGCGGCTCACTGGTTTGCAGTGGCTTAGCATGTGCAGTTTGCACATTCTGCCCATGTCACGCAGTCCAAAGACATGCAATTAGGCTACCAGGTGTGTCTAAATTGCTTGTAGTGCATGTGCCCTTTGATGCACTGTTGTCCCATCCAGGGTGTACCCAGCCCTGTGCCTTATGCTGCTTGCTATGCCACCCCCATACTCAGTGTATCTGAAACCTACATAACCAGAGTTCTATTACCATGCTAATTAAAGACTTCCGCAGTTACATATAAGACTTATTTCCAAATATCGAGTGTCTCCATTGCAAACGTTATTCCCACACAAAAGCAGACAGGCACAAGACCAGTTCCTTCCCAATGGCCATCACCTTTAGGAACCGCTGACTCAGCTGGCCAGCTGTGAGGCACAGCTGCCCCTCCCCCGCCCCCATAATAACTAATACCACATTGCTGTAACTAACACTGCATGCACTGCAATGTTTTGTACACACTGTATTCACAACACCATTCCTTACACTGACATCTGTTCCTGCACTTTTTATACACTTATCAACAACACATCTACATTGTAAATAACATCCGAACTGTATTTGACCATTGTCATGTCTTGCCTTAACTGTATACGTATCTGCAGTATGTATGAGAGCCATTGTATGAAATTCCCTGTGTGTGTGAACATGCCTGGCCAAATAAACCTGACTGTGATTCTTAAAGGTTTATGTAAGTGCTCATTTAGACCCTCACACAAATGCACACGGAATACATTAAGAAACTATAAACCATAATCCCAGGTAATACAGGGGAACGAAAACAAGAGTGACCCGACAGAACACTGCTGCCCTTGGGTGAACAAAACCAGAAGCATAAACGCCATGAACTTCCAAAATCACCGACCTAATTCTGAACTGGTCTTTAAACTTACATTTGTACACTTGTACAACGCATCCATGTAATCTACCTTAAACAGTATCGATAATTCGCTTTTGTTAAAGCCAGATTTTTGTTTAAGCTTCCATGTGCACTCTCTGTTGTCATACAGTTAACAGATGAAAATTCCAGGGTTCTTCTTGAGATTTTAACATTTTGACAAACATATTTGCTTTGCTCTCCGGGGAGGTGACATTGATAATGTGTATGTGTCCCAGACAGACAAATGCTTCCAAGAAGACAAAACATGTCCTAATAACATAACATAACATAACCCTAACCCTAACCCCATAAACAGGCATAAGAGGAAGGCCCCTACGTTATCTCTGTATTTCTGTCTTGTTCCTGCCTATATTCAGTGCTGGGCAGGGCACTTATCTTTAAAGCTGGCTATAAACACAGTGACTGGAAGCTGCTGACAGTAAGCACGTAGCCAAAAAACATTTGCTTGCTGCAAATCAGACACTTAGCCAGGTAGTGAAATTACGAGTTTGTATCTGCTCGTCAGTCAGCGGAATCTACCGAGAGTGAGCTATCACTAATCATAGGAGAAGATCATCATTTAAATTTAAAAGGCTTCAAGCTATCGGTTGATTTCCTCAGGTATAAACAGCTGCACATTAACTAAATCAACGAAATTTATAAACAAATTAGGCTTTTCCAGATTATAGAAAATTGGGTGCAGCTGTGCTTTGATCCATAAAAAAACATTCTGATAAGCTTGTGATTTACAATGAGGTGGCTTCGCAGTGTCACTAAGAATGTCAGGGTCAATGACCCAGTGTGGTAGATGGTTGTCAATGGCAAAACCCACTCAGACTGTTTATTACCCCGCTTAGATTCCCTGTGTAGCACCTGTAAGTGCATTTCCGCCTCCATCCACCAGACAAACCCTGTACGTGCATTTCCGCCTCCGTCCTCCAGACAAACCCTGCTTGATTGCTTATCTGCTTAGTAACACTGCATTGCCTCTTCCTGTCTTGTTTTAGTTCTGCATTATAAACAGCGGATACTTCAGTCATTTGGCTAAGAATCGGCTCATGGATTTTATGTAGAAGAATTCCCTCAGCGGGAATCCCCCACCTCTTCTAGCTGCTTATTTGGACATTAAAATTGGTGTTTTAATGCACCGTGCTTCCGATTGCTAAATGTTTCTTGCTTGGGGAATGAGTCAATGCGATCAATGGTGGGAAACCATCAAAAGGTGAGAGACGTTTCTGTTCTGGCAGGACATGGAGTGTAATATTCTGATCTGGGAGTATTATCATTATCATTTGACTGTGATTATGTTTTTTGTTTTTAAGCATTTTAATTGTAGGCTAAATGTTTCCTCCCACATCCAGGGTTGGGAGCTAAAATCCCCCCTCTGTTGTGTGTTTTGTTGGTCTCCTCCAGGTGCTCTGGCTTCCTTGTGCGGTAGAAAGACATACAGTTAACTGGCATCTCTAAATTGCCTGTAGAGTATGATTGGGTGCAGGAGAGTTTGTGTGCATGTGCTCCATGATGGGCTGGCACCCTATCCGGGGTGTACCCCAGCCTAGTACCCAGTGCGCCCCCTTGTAGCCCTGCCAGGATAAACGATTAGATGATGGATGGAGTATTTGGTACAAAATGTGCAATTTGAAACCATACATTTATTATTCAGTATTATCTTTTTATAACAGAACATTTAATCAAACAGTCATGTTGCATTTGAAGGTTTTGCTGGGATGGCCTTGAAGATAAAGAACATTCAGCACGCTCCTGTTTGCTATATCGATTAAAAATATAAATAGGCTGCTTTAGTTCAGTGTGGTTTGGGTTTTCTGTCCCTGAAATAACTGCTATTGATGTTATTTTTTGGTTGTCCATCTTGTCCCTGTATGTTTCTTTGTTTGGTGCTTCCCACTTCCTGGCCCGGCTGCTTGCTTGCAAATCAAATAAGCCAGCAGCTAGCTGACTGGTTTGGTTAGGAATCCAACCACAACAGGTCCACCACATTTAACCCATATGTGATATAGCAGAACCTTGCAGGGATTCAAACCAATAACCTTTCAATCACAAGCACACTTCTGTAACCATTAGACCACCACTGCGCCAAGGAAAGTGACAGCGACCTAACAAAACATGTGAATGTGTAAACGTGTTGTTCTTTTTTTTAGATAAATACATACTGTACATAATACATACTCAGCAACAGTCCCAGACCAACAAAACTGACTAGTGCAAGAACAGACCTTTATAGTACAGTGTGCAGTTTACAATATACAAAAGTATACTCCATCCTTGTATAATGCTTTTTCTATGGTGAAGGCGTGGGAACTTTTCATGATGGGAACAATGGATTAATTATTGGAATTAATGCCAAAAATAAATAAGACTTTCCATGAGGCTGTTAGCAGCTGCTCCTTCAGCGAGGAGGGGGCTGCCGGACAGTGGTGCTCCAGGCCTGATGCCGGGTGCCGGCCAGCAGCTCTCCCCACGTGCTGCCTGCTTTGTTTTGTGTTTGCTCATTCAAACCGAGAAGCCGAAAGCCCTATCGGCCAGACTGCGTGCCCTGCCAGCTGCTCCCACTGCGTAGACTATAAAAGCAGCAAAATGCTTTTTTCACCTTCTAACAAAGTGTCGCTATGTGAATCACAGCCTCTGCTGCCTTACCGCCGCACCACTTGGCAAGTGGCTCCTCTGATGGAGAAACAGAGGCAGCTGCAATGTCTAGTTGGAGAAGTTTGCTTGCTTATGTTGGTGGATTAGCCAACAGCAATGAGGCTGGTACTAATTCTGGCATCTGTTTCACCTTAGGGTCCAAAAACCACTAGCATATTGTAATAACATTGCAATTTTCAATAGCACTTTGCAATAACACTACCCTTAAATCAGGTTTATGAATGGTTTATAATCAGGTTATAATTAGGTTGTAAATTAGCCCTATTCTGGATTGTTCCCTGCCTTGTGCTTGTAGCCTCTGTGACAGGCTCCACATAATTTATAATATATATTATATAATGTATATTATATCTTTATATTAATGAGTTACAACCTTCCATAACTAGCAAAAGGAAGCCTTTTTAGTGTAAAGTGGTGCCCAAGTATCATTATTCCCCGTAACCCTGGCCACAGGTAAAACACGCCATTCTCAACATGTTTCACAATGTGGTAAATGTACAGCACCATGCAAAAGTCTTAGGCAGTCAAAAGAAATGTTTATAACAATTTAACTGGCAGTAAGTGCACTTTTGGCCAAAACAAAAAAAAATCACATAATTTAGCATTTGTCACGAGCGCGGCGGGAGGAACGACCCATGGTTGCAGGCTGCAGGGTTAAGCTCTTCACAAGGGCGTTTATTAGCCAGAATACGAGAATTTAACAGACAGACCGTGAGCGCAAGCAGTGACATTCAGTAACAAAGACCGACAGGGGAGACTGGACTTGGGCAGACTGAAATAGGGCAGCACATCAAGGGTCAAACGAGAGGCAGCTGGTCAGGGGAAACAAGAGGAACCAATTACACGGGGCAAAGACAATCAGGGTCAGGTGCGACTACTCAAGCCCCGCCAGAGGGCAAAACAGGGGAAAAACACGAAGGGCGGGGCTGAACATCACAGCATTAGAGCACAAGAAAATAAAGAGCAGCATTTTTGGTGAAAAAGCAAAAATTTCTTCTGTTCTCCACAAAATTGCTGATATCTAGTTGGATGGCTAGATGAACACAGCTTCAGTTCCGAAATCTCTCCTCAGAGCACCCCAGCCATTTCATGCATTTATTAAACTTCACCACCAGCCCGCTTGATAAATTTTTTTAGTTAAAAAGTTCAGTGAGATATTGATTAGTTATAAGAGGTGTGCTAGTGGACGAGTCAAAAAATACATGGCTGTACTGGATGGGTGCTGGAAATGATGGGGTGATTTTAGCAGACATTTTGAAATGGCCAAGCCAACACACTTTGACAGGCATAATAGCATAGTTTTTCACCAAGATGAAGATCATTTTTGGCTGCCTAGGACCTTTGCATAATACTGTATGTTCAACTGATCTATAACTTCTTCAGGAGAAACTAGTCTACGGAACTGGGCTAGTAGCTCACAGGTGCTTCAGTATTCGCTGCTTCTATGACCGCTAGATGGCAGCCTTTCCTGCCGGAGGGGTGCAGCTCTGCGGCTGAATTCCTGCCGCTTTCCCTCTACTTTGTGTATCTTGACTTCATTACCACTAATGTTTCTTTGCCACAGACAATGAAAAATGGAATCTTGAAATTTACAATGCAGAATATTGCACAGTTATTGCCCAGACCTGCATCTGAAATGTATAACCATTTTTATTGCTCCATGGTGCCCGCATTGAGGTAGACCTCACATTCATGCTAATACTAACAAAGAGATTGGCATCATTCCTAATCAGAAATACAATGTTCTCGCATATTTTCATTTTTTGTGCATTTTATTACACAAATGAAATATATATTTGGTGGCAAGCAGCTGTCACGTATGTGAGACAGTAATAAGCATGCAAAACAGTTATTAATTGCACAAAGCAATTTTCTTGGTACCAGCTATGACTGAACTCGCTAAAATGTATTTTTGCTTGAGCACCCCTGGGCTGCGTGTAAGGCTACCTAGACGGTATGTGGTTGTGAATCATGCAGTCTTCGAGCTGGCTTATCGACGTTCTGCAATTACAAACAGGCAGAGAAACATTTCACAGGGGCTAGTGCCCCCATTTAATGGGGTCCAGCAACCACCCTGCTTACAAGCTGCAGACCATTCTGGTCTCCATACTGACTGCTGTGTTTGTTTACCGTACTCAAAAAACTGTTAAGGGTCCCTTTTCACATTACCCACAGCCCAGAATTTGGGCTGCTGGCACAATTTAATTTAATTAGTACTTAAATAATGAAATAGTCAATCCTTTGCAACATGTTGCAAAAATCTTAAACCGAATGACTTGTTCAAAAAACTGTACTATTTTATGACACTTTAAATTTCCACTAGGGGGCAGCAAGGTAATCCTACAGTTTGTCTGGATCCCTAAATTCAATTAAAAATGAATTAGCTATTGGGACTAAACTGATGTATGTTTTACCTGGAAGTTCAGGATCGGATCAAATTCTCCTGTCTCACTGCACCAAACACTCAAATATATTAGATTCTTAGTATTTACAGGGTGACAACTCTGCTTACACCAGTGGAAGATAAATCCGTTTGTCTTCCAGTGTATTTTTTGTGCACATGGAGCTTTCCAGCCATTACATCCACTAAGGAAAGCTTTAATTGAATCTTCCAGTTGTGTTTTATGCCTGGATGGCTCAGCGTCTGGGCACACTGTGGTCCCTTACCACTGGCCAATGGGGGCTCAGTTGTGTGCGTGGGGTTTCCTTGCCACCCCTGCGCTTCTCTGTTTGCTCTGGATTTCTCTCACAGCCCAAAAAGATGCGACTCACCCGTGAGAGTGTAAGCCCTGGCAGCTTAGGCCCTGTATTGGCTCAGCGGATATGAAAGATGGATGGAGAACTATGTGGATGACAACCTAAATCAAACATTCAGAGGTATGTTTCTGTCTGTAGAAGTACAGGGTGGAAGTGTGACATCCTGGGCCTAAGCGGGCCCCAGCTTGCTGCTTCTCACGGAGAACACATTCCTACATCCATCCACCAGGCTCTTATTGTCGACAAGGAGCCCTGCAGGACGCAAAGGTCCGAAGACCAGAGAAGAACACAAACACGGGCACGCAGACGCTCACATACACACGCATGCACACACACGCGGAGAGGGGCTGGAACTCCCAACGCTAGGGGTGCCAGACAAAACTGCATTGTGTGACCCCCCCCACCCCCCCACAAACACATACATTGTAAAAAATAAAAAATAGCTCCAAAGGCTCTGTTATATGTCTGAGACAAGGCTTGTTAAACACAGTGACTGCAGCAAAATAAGACCAAGCCTGCCCTCCCGTCCTGAGGTTTTGCATCTAGATGGTATGTTTTGTTTCATCTTTGCGTTCATCAGTGACCATCATGTTTTTCAGTGGGACCGTCCGGAGAAGATTAAACTATTTGCCAGGTGGGATGATGATGCAGGTAGCAGAACAGCTACAAAACTTTAATATCACAGGTGTATGTTTTGTACATAGTTTTTCTGAACAAAATTTAAAATCTCCTAAGAGGTGCAGTGTCAACACTTTGGGTGATCCTTGATTGACCCATCCATTATCCATCATCCAGCACAGGGCTGCAGTAAGTCTGGAGAGGGCACGCTGAATGGGATGCCAGTCCATTGGCACGCACTCGGACCCATAATCACAGAGCATGAGAGGTTTAGAGAGGCACCGGTTCCCCTAACAGCACGACTGCACGACTGAGTCCCATATTTCCAGTGGAAATCTTTGTGATCACGCAGACTTCAGGACATGAATAGTCTATCCACGGAGAGCTGGGGTCAGGAGGTGCGTGATCATAGTGTAATATGAGGCCAGATTATGCACTGTAGACATATGGGGTTTGCAGGCGTAATTATGACCTCTCCTTGTGCTGGTCTTCCAGGAGGGAGGCCCGCAAACTCAGGTGGCCGATTCCAGGCAGCTCCTTCCCCTCCAGTGTTTTTTTAAAGCCCTGATAATGTTAAAGGTCTGTTTATACCAAATGGTACAGTCCATTAAAGGTCTGTTTATACCAAATGGTACAATCCGTTATTCACACATACACGCACTGTCATTTACTCCATTTGTCTGGGAGACACTAGTACTACTCGCTGTCTCACGGCTGACGGCTTTGTTTTGCATGACACACAAATGAGAAATGTCTATAGGTTTTTTCATACATTGACCCATTTTCTATAGGGCCTCCCCAGTCCTACTTTTGAGAAAAGTCATATTCTAAGCCAGTGTTTCCCAGTCTGGTCCACGGGGAGCCACGGACAGTTCATGCTTTTGTTACAGTCAGATTCCTCCATTGTGGATCAGCTCCAGACGTGTTTGAATGGGAAGGAGTCCTCACTTGTTATGCGACTGCTGTGGAGCCCGTTGCATCAGTGCTAGGTTCCACATTTTTGTGCCATATTGTGCTTGTTTATGGAATGTTTTGCCTGAAGGCACATCGTTCTGCCAAATAGATTCATCATGACAGTTAAATGAGGAGGAGCATTGTGGATAAGAGCCAAGATATCTGATTACAACCAACTTGTCTCCATCAGGGTAAGCAGGTCTGGTTTCAAGTATTGAAATAAGTGCCAACAGCTTTGTATACAAAGTCAACATACACCAATCAGTCACAACATTAAAGCCACCTGCTTAATATTGTGTAGGTCCATCAAATTTGACCAACTGAAGCATGGACTCCACAAGACCTCTGATGGTATCCTGTGGTATCTGGCCCCAAGACATTAGCAGAAGATCATAAGTCCTGTAAGTTGTGAGGCGGGCTTCCTTGGATCAGAATTGTTTGTTCAGCATATCCCACAGATGCTTGTTCAGACTGAGACCTGGGAAATATGGTGGCCAAGTCAACACATTCAACTCTTTCCCCTCAAATCATTCCTTTGCAGGGCCCAGTATCATGCTGAAGGAAGCCATTGCCGCCAGGGAATACCATTGCCATGAAGGGTACTTGGCCTGCAACAATGTATAGGTAGGTGGTACATGTCAAAGTAACACCCACATGATTGCCAGCACTCAAGGATTCCCAGCAGAACATTGCCCAGAGTATCACACTGCCTCCGGTGACTTGTTTTTCCCCAGTGCTGCATCCTGGTGCCATCTCTTCCCCAGGTGAATAATGCACACGCACTCGCCCATCCAGATGATGTAAAAGAAAGCTCATCAGAAGGCCATCTTCTTCCATTGCTCCATGGTCCAGTTCCGACACTCATATGCCCATTGTAGGTGCTTTTGGCAGTAGAGAGTGGTCTACATGGGCACTCTGATTGGTCTGTGGGTATGCAGCTGCGATGCACTTTGTGTCCTGACACCTTTCTATCATAGCCAGCATTAGCTTTTTCAAACAATTTCTCCTACAGCGGCTCTTCTGTAGGATCAGACCAGACAGGCTAGGCTTTCGCTCCCCATGTGCATCAATGTGCCTTGGGTGTTCATGACCACATCGCTGGTTTACCAGTTCGCCTATCTTGGACCACTTTTGGTAGAAACTGACCACTGGATACTGGGAATACCACAAAAGACCCAGTGTTTTTAAGATGCTGTGACCCAGTTCTCTAACCATCACTCAGATCCTTACGCTTGCCCGTTTTTCCTGCTTCCAACACATCGACTTCAAAAATGGACTCGCTTGCCTAATTTATAATACCACCCTTGACAGGGTGTTATTCAGTTCATCTGTCAGTGGTTTTAATGATATGGCTGATCGGTGTATGCACTTCAAACACACACATCGTATGCCTTTAGGGAACCTTCAAAGGAACATATCTGCTCAAGTTCAAAGAAATGGGCTCAAATGACCTGCAGTATAATAGGAATCTGAAAGACATTTCTTTTGGGATGTTTGAAACATGCCCTTTTCTCACAGAAACTGGACTGGACTTCTAATTTGCTCCAAGGTGCCGCAGAGTAATTTGACCTAACCAACAAAACTGGTACAGTGCAGGTATGAACGTGCCCATTATTTGATCTTGAAATACTCTTCATGAAGACCCATTTGTTCCACAAAGTCCTCTATTAACATTATGCCTCTTTGCATTTTTTGAATGCTCTTATGTAATACTTATAACCCTTGAATAGTCTTATTAGGTTCTTACTTTACTAAAAGTTGGGTAACATGCTGCTTCATAATGCACTTATAATGCATTCATATAATGTTCATAATTCATTCGTAGAACA
The DNA here is from genome assembly GCA_026780845.1 of Petrocephalus sullivani. Taxonomy (NCBI): domain Eukaryota; kingdom Metazoa; phylum Chordata; class Actinopteri; order Osteoglossiformes; family Mormyridae; genus Petrocephalus; species Petrocephalus sullivani. The sequence goes on along the minus strand of JAODKM010000103.1, from coordinate 211,155 downwards.
TTCATAAGCGTAAGCGTACCTTAACATCCTACCATACTGCTTTAACAGCTGTAAAGTGCCTTAACAACAAACATTATATGACAGTAACAAGCATTATAGCCATATGATGTTTGTCCTGCTCTGGCCAGGCTGACAAAGGAGCTGCTTCATTTTTCACACTCTGAAACTTTCTGGTAAGATGATTAGAAGCCATTTATTATAAGCCGAGAAAGGAGTAATTTATTCAAACACACTATATCTCTGTTGTGGCTTGGTAGAAGTTTTTATTGCCTTGGGGTCATATTACATGGGCTAGGTGGTGAATGTGGTGGTTCAGCACTAGCTGTAAGTGTGTTTGGGAAGTTTGTTCTCCCGTGTTTATGTGAATTTTCCTCCCACAGTCCAAAGACATGATTTCTGCAAAATTCCCTGTTCTGTGGTGAACTCTCCATACTACCCAGGATATTTTCACTGAGCCAACATCTCTATCCAATTAGTCTCTACCACAACCAATAAATAACAAAAATTTTGAACAAAAAGAATGTAACTGATAACAGTATACTGCTATTGCAAAATAAATTCATGAGTTATGGGTGAAAATGAAATCAGACATACATCATATTATGTAATAAGAATTCCTAACTTGACGTTCATTAAAATGTTGTTTAAAATGTCAGAAAACATGCTACACTCACCTTATAAGCATAGATAATGTGATATATTTTATCTACATGTGCTACGAGATTTGTGCCAGACTGCAAGGCCGGCGGATTGCGCAATCCCGATTTCAGCTCTCGGTAGAAAAGGTCTGCAGTGAGATAGTAGATAAGCAGGGGTTTTGCTGGAGTGATGCCGTGGGCTTGGTGATGGGCCTGTAGCATCAGCTTGTGGAGCTGGTTCACACCTTGGTGTGAGGGTGATGAAGTCCAGTGAGTCCAGGCAGTACCAGGAGCACCTGCTGAAGCTCAGGCGCCTGGAAGTCGGATTTAAGGAGGCACAATCTTGACAAAAAAAGACAACAAACTACTTGCAGTAATTCTGGTATATTTCTTGTTTCATCCATTTCTTTAATTTATCTTATATTATGATTTTGTCATGTTTGAGGGAAGGGGCGAGGGAAGAGTCGCAGGCAGGATGACTGTGCAATCCCTTTTGGGGCTTTATTATGCACAGAATCGTGCGGGACGACAAGCAACATTGATGACAGGACGTGACAGATTTCATATGTTTATAATTTATATAGCCATATCTTCTGTTTCAGCCATTTATTCTATATATTTTACAGTTTGAATAAGATTTCCTATATAGTGATGTAGAGAAGGCAAATAAGGAATTGTGATCTTCATCTCGATTGCATGAAACAGGCTGCTAAGATCAGCTAATAGTGCCAAGAGTGTGAGGTAAGCAAGGCCAAATGGCAGGCTGCTTCTTGGCCAGTCATAGCAGGACCCGACTCGCTGGGGAGGTCAGAAACGCACCAAATGTTGCCACGTTTGAAACCAGAAAAACACATCTATTTCTCAGTGCCTTTGATTGACACTGCTAATTAATGTTCATTAATTTTTTAAAACTTTTACTCTTCATTTTGATCGTTTTTCTTGCAGGGTGTTTTTTGCAATTAATTATTTGTGTTTCTTGCTTTTATTTTACGCAAAGCACTTTGAATGACCTCTGTGTTTGAAAATATAAATATATATATATATATATATATATATAAATAAATTTGCCTTTTCTTGCCTTCAGAAATACTATCTGTACCATGCTGTTTAGGCTTTTGGTCTGTTCCTTAGTCAGGATTCAGTTACTATGTTAGTTATCTCTGTAGATCTGGGAGAGGCTTAGTGTGCAGGAGGAGACAGTTGAAGGATGTTGCCCCCTCTGGGGACTCTCTGGAGGGAGTGAACCACAGAAGGGAGGCCTTCTGTTCCTCCCTGATTCAGGCACTGTGCGCTTTGTTTTTCATGCAGTATTACCCATTAGAACTATGTCTTTATTCAGACAATGTGGTGTAGACCCGGGAGTCACAGATTCAAAAAATAATCCATCCATCCAGTGTTAAGATATAATAAAATAAAATATAATAAAGGAAGAAAGGGAATTAATTGATGAATTAATGGGCTCGTCACCCAGCCCAGGACACCCACGGCCCACCCACACCCCGTCTGACATATCCATGACAAATCTTTGGGCTGCCAGCTGTTTGTTTTTTCCATAGGCATTCCCATATTCTTCCAGAGAAAACATGGTGGACCATGGAGCTGCAGCCGCGGAGGAGATCCCAGAGATGGATGAATTCAGGGCAACACTGAACACCTTTAAATAAATCCTCCTGGTCACAAGCAAGACAACTCAGCAAGGAGCTGGAGGCTGCTGTCAGTTAGCACAGATTCTGTGAAAGGGTCTGTCAACAGGAAGCCATGTTTCATGACAAAACCTGCATCTTGGCAACCTCCCAAGAGCACAGGAGCATAATGGAGTTCTATTTATTTTTTCAGGATTCGTCATTTGTTGAAGACTGCAGACCGGATCTGGGGTTCACCACCTTGCTCTTTGGAAAGAAACAGCATGACCACTTTCCAGGAAAGGTTTGGTGAATTTTCCACAGAAAACATTTCCAGGACATCGGAGTTCAGCTCAGGAATTTGGATCTTGAAGCGTTAAGATGTAAGGCAGTTCGTGGAAAGCAGATTACAAACTGATGAATTCCAACCATCTGCAGCCCTGATAGCTTACTTCAGAGGTTGGGTGGTGGGGGACGCCGTTTCTCCAACCTAGCGTCGATAAATCCTACTGCTGATGTGCTTCATGTAACCCTGAGAAGAAGCCAACTGGTACATGAGCAAAAGGAGGCAATCTAGCTGGGACACCAGAAACCAGATGTAATGCAAAGGAGAAACAGAATGGGCAACAGAGCTTATGAGAGTAGGTGAGAATGGAGCCAACCTGAAGCAAAGAACCACCATGAGCACCACGAAGGGCCAAAACACAGGAGCTCAGGGGAGCAAACGGGGGAAAACAAAGGGGCCACGCAGGGCCAAACACAGGAGCTCAGGGGAGCAAACAGGGGAAAACAAAGGGGCCACGTAGGGCCAAACACAGGAGCTCAGGGGAGCAAACGGGGAAAACAAAGGGGCCGTGCAGGGCCAAAACACAGGGGCTCAGGGTCAGGGAAAGAACAGCCAAACACAGGACCAGACTGGGGAGCACAGGACTGGGAGGCACTCTTATACAGGACTATCGAGGGGGCATACAGGCGGCAGCTGGAGTGATCCACACGAGGGCTGAAACGAGAGGAGAGACAAACAGGCAGCAGGCGTGGCTGGTTAGCCACCCTGGGCAGAGGCTGGGAGGGGCAGGAAAGCAGGGCATGACATAGTAGTTTGTGCAAACTCAAATTGTGCAATACAGAAAATTGACACAGGTACAATACAAACAACAGAGATCTATACATATAGTGCATAATACAGGCAATGTGCAATTACAATGTGGAAGCAGGTGCTTCCATAATCGCTGGCATTAGGACAACAGGTTGGTAATCATTCCGTCAGCTGAGATTGAAAGATCATGGCAGCCTACGGCAAAGGCATTGTCACACTTTGGACAGGCAGAGAGGGTGGCTGGAGACAGATGCGTGCACAGGGGCCAGCTGGGAGACACAGTAACTGAGCACTGCACAAGTCACACAGTCTGGAACCGCCACTTTCCTTTTGTTCGGTCTCATAAAGGCACTTCTGCCTCTGTGATGAGAAAGGGTGGGGGGTGGGGGACAAGGAGGCAGTAGTGAACTTGTCAAAATGTGTGTAAAAGTTATTACATGGGTTTCAGAGGCCTGGAGGTCTGACAGTGTAGATGAGTACACCAATATATCACTGTATTATCCATTATATTAACCATTTCACTGTATGACATCAAGGCCATGATTTTAATTTTGCTTCTTTAGCTTTTAACCAATTAGAAATGGGGGGGCTGGGGGTACCTCTGCACTGCCCCTTTTGCCCCAGATATTTAAGGTGCCCGTCCCTCTTAAGTTCAATTCAATTCAGTTTATTTTTATATAGCGCCCTTCACAACAGAGTTGTCCCAGGGCGCTTTACATGGGTGTGTAGAATACATTGATATATGCAAAACAGAGTGCCAAGTCAACACAGCCAACTTATGATTGATTGTAATATACATTGCCTTTTCGGATTAGGTAATGAATGGGGCCTTTTTTGGTTGGCTAGGGTACAAAATATTAATATACCTTGGAAGCAACGTACCATTTAATTAGCGATAAAAGGAATCCTGATTATATTCGTGTTTTGCTCTTCTTTCCAATTTAGTAGAAGAACTCGTGGTGCTCTACACCAAGAACAAGCCTCAGTCTGGCTCCTTACTCATTAGCCATGGTTACACATTCCGCAAGGCTGACTTCTTGTGAACACTGCTTTTGTTTGGTTCCTGAAGTCTATTTCTGGAGCTATTTCTGGAAAAACACTCCCAGCCGCACTCCCAGGGCCTTTATGTTATAAAGTCCCATGGCGGGGCCTCCCGCTAATGTCACTGTGGTCACAGCATTGCCTCTCCAAAGGCCTATCACCTTGACATTATTATTTACGAGGAGAGCAGAGGCAGGTAGATTCGGGTGATCATATGCATCTGTACAGAGGATCGGCAAGTACAACCTTCTGCTGCAAGACATGCTAAAGGACCGGGAGATGTGGAGATGCCCTGAGGGGGTGACCTTCAGGTCATCCAGCTCCAGCTAACCCATGCAATCGACCTCCAAGCAATGGATGGCATTCGAGACTGTGATGTAAGAAGGGATTCTATGGCAGAAAGGCTATGGTAACTATGTAAATAAAAGACTGTTTCAGGTACAGAAAGACTGAAACGACATAAGTTGGAAATGGCAAGCACATTTATAGACAGTCCTGTAGGGTATGTGCTCACTTTTTTTCATTGGTATATGCACAAACGTACACCGGCAGTAGTCTGATTCCAATTTTTTGTTTTCTATGTGCAGTTATGTGAAACAGAGATGACACACAACTCTGGAGATAGGATTGTGTCTTGAGATCTTGACACCTACACGCTGCAGACGGAAAGCATTGAGGCCAGGAGAAGGGACCTGGAGTGAATCCTTGTGGGAACAGGCAGTGTGCAATAGGGGTGAGAATTCAGGGGTGTCCTTAGTCAGGCGGGTGTTTATGGCTAACACCCTTTGTGCATGGCCAACCTAAAGATACACTTATCAGCAACAGAGCTGATAACGTGCTGTCTAGAAGAGATTTAACATTATTTATGCTTGTGAAACATGGAAATAAATATGTTTCCTTTTTGGTTAAGTATAGATACACTTAGATGTTGAGGTCTAAGGCTTTTTGGGTTTAACAAGCTACAGAGTAAGGACACCTAGGGCTCAAAACAAACACGCAGGTAAGCCCACAGTTAGACCAGCCAATCCAAGTCCTTACACTTTTTTTTCTTGCTCATGTTTGTATTCTGGGGCTGAGGGTACTGCCTGGTTCCGGGGTCTCGTGTCAAACAGAAAGTCTTGTTTTGCCAAGGACCAGCTCAGTTAGCTCTGGCAGCAGCACTTTGCTGTCAGGGAGCCAGTTTGCCGCCTCCACAGGGGAGTGTTCCTCCCTCTTGTAGGGTTCTTGTACAGGCAGTGCTGGAGACGGGAAGCAAGTCATGGAAAGTACTCAACGCCTCAGGGGCTTGGGAGGAGGAAGATCTGGAGAATGAGACTGCTACCCATCTACTGTGTGTAATAAAACAAGCATGGTTATAATGTATTTATACTCATGGGAAAACAATTTCCTCTAGCTTTGATTATCTTATTTTCATTTTTTAATCCAGCTGACATCTCCGAATCATCAGGGGGGGAGCATGAAGTGGATTTAGTGGCTCCGACCACAGCTGCCTGTCTGTGATTGGCAGAGCAGCAGAGGACTGGTCCTTGAACTCCGGCCTTTACGTCAGCGATGAATGCTTCAACTAAACCCCACCTGCTTTCCAGAAATTCCGCCCTCGCATTCTGGCACTAAAGAGCTATGTTTGGCTATGCTAATCACACTGACCCCAGTGAACGGATCTATAATACAGACTACACTATGCAGTGCAACTGTCACTGAGTACCACTAATGAAACGGCAAAAAATTTGACATTTTCAGTCAATAGGAAATGCACATTGATCATTAAAGTGTTTTTATCTGAATAAAATATCCAATATTCAGAGGTAATAGCGTGTAATGCCGAAAATGCATGCAAGTGCACATGCAGCGACATGGCCTGTTTGATGTCACAAATACTTATGATGTTGCCCATTACCTTTGCTAACAGGTTAGTGCAAGAAAATTTGCAGCAGTTTAACCCATCGCTGCTGTTTGTAATAATATCTTTGTGGGGACTCTCCACTCATTTCTATGGGGAAAACTCTAATCCTAACATGACACCCTAAGCCCTAACCTTAACCATAAGTAACCAAGCGAAATAGGAAATATTTCTTTTTTTGATTGCATTTACATTTTTTGTGGGGACCTGAGAAATGGTGCCCACAATGTCAAAATAACAAGTTTTTATCACATTGCGGGGGACATCTGGTCCCCCACAATGCAACATAAACATAATCCACACAAACTGATGGTAATGAAAAATGCACGTGTTTCTCCCGACCACATGTACAACAGTACTCTATACTGCTGTAATTATAGTCTTTATAGAAGTTTTGCACACTAAACATATGTGGGTCATGTTATGGAAAAGCATCTGGAACATACAGTCTTTTTCATATGTAATATTGCTTCGCTTGAAAAACATTATTAGCAGAATTGCAACTTGAAACTGTATATATAAACATGTTATGGGCCAGAACACTCCTGTGAACATTTTCATTATAATAGTATTTCCAAAAATAGTTTGCAAGGCTTGTACTTAATCACCATTTGTTGTGATATATGTCTTTTTTAACTGCTACACACGTATTTGTATATGAGTTACTGTTTGTTTTGGGGATTTAAATCTTTTTCACAGCAGTTAGCTATACATACGCTGTGTCATAAGTATAAAGTTTACAAAGTAAACGACAAGAAAAGAATAAAGTCAATGATTAATTATTTAGTTATTTTAAATAGGATCATCTACAAGGCTCTAGGTAAAATCCATTTTTTATCGACATAATAATTGTATGATACACCGATCAGCCACAACATTAAAACCACCGGCCTAATATCATGTAGGTTCCCCTCATGCCACCAAAACAGCTCAGACCCGTTGAGGTATAGACTCCACAAGAGCTCTGAGGGTCCTGTGGTATCTTGTACCAAGACATTAACAGCAGACTCATCTAAGTTGCAAGGGGCTATGAATCATATTTGTTTGTTTGTTTGTTGAGATGCTCGATTGGATTGAGATCTGGGGAATCTGGATGCCAAGTTAACACCTTGAACTCTTTTTCATGTTCCTCAAACCATTCCTGAGCAGTTTTTGCAGTATGACAAGGCACATTCTCCTGCGCAAAGCCCAAGGTTTCCCAGCAGAACATTGTCCAGAGTGTCACATTGCCTCTGCCGCCTTGCCTTCTTCCTGTTGTGCATACTGGTGCATCTCTTCCCCAGGTGAATGACGGACACACACCCAGCTGTCCACATGATGTAATAAAACATGTGACCCATCGGACCAGGCCACCTTCTTCCATTGGTCTATGGTCCATTTGTGATGCTCACATGCCCATTGTAGACACATTTGGCGGTGGCCTGGGGTCATTCATTTATTCATCTTCTATGTCACTTGTACTATACATGGTCATGGGTGTCAAGAGCCTATCTGGGAAGCTATGGGCATCAGGCAGAGAATAACCCAGGATGGGGCACCAACCCATCACTGAGGTATATTACACTATTATACCCGCCTAAACCTGACTACAAAAGCTAACCTAAATGAATCAAAACATGTTGTCTGATACTGATTTCTAATATGCATTGCATGATTGTAATAATAATAATAATAATTATTATGGCTGTTATTATTAACTGGATGCATGTCTTAGAGTTAGCTTATTTGTTATTATTGCAATAAATAACAATGATTTTTATTAATAAGTGGAATGTGAATGTATATACAGTATGAGTTCCATTTCAGTTGGTTTGTTTGCCTTTTAGCTCTTGGATTCCCACCAAATGGCTAAGAATATTAGTGACCCATGTGCTTAAACATCGAACCTGAGCTGTGACCTTGGTCATTTGCTGTAATGAACCCAAGATTTTAACACTATAGTATTAGACCAGAGGTGGCCAATCTTATCCGCAAAGGGCCGGTGTGTATGCAGCTTTTTAGGTCAGTGGTTCAAACCCAGGTGTGAGGACTCTTCAGCCAATCAGTCCTCTAATTAGTAATCTAATTAGGGAGTTGCAGTGAAAACCCACAAACACAACGGCCCATTCTGGGTAAGATTGGCCACCCTTGCTTTTGACTGTGTAATGACATTTAAAGGAACCTACGAGTGATACCATCAAATTCGTACAAACGTGCAACATCATGACTTCTAATGACCTCTAGCACGAAAGCTGTGTGATCCATGGGCTTATCTGTTTCTCATATTGCAAAACTATCACTTTTCAAAATTCTTGCAGTAGGTTTTTCACAACACTACATTACATAAGTAATATAAGTACATATGGCGAAATACTTTTCTTTCTCATAATTGCATTTAATCTTGTCCATGGAACTATAGGCCCTTTTGTTCCAGTGAAGGGAACTTAATTTTGGGCAATACTATGCTTTGTGGAAACAGATGGAGAAAGCCCTTTTTCCGTTCCAGCATGACTGTGCTACAGTTGCACAGAGTAAGGTCCATGAAGACATGGCTGGGTTTGGTGTGGAAGAACTTGAAGGGCCCTCATAGAGCCTTGAATTCCCCATCGAACACCTTTAGGATGAACTAGAATGTAGATTGCAAGCCAGTCCTTTACGTCCAACATCAGTGCCTGACCTCACAAATGCTCTTCTAGATGAATGGGCAAATTATCACAGACACATTCCAAAATCTTGTGGAAAGCCTTCCAAAAAAAGAGTGGCAACTCCATATTAAAACCTATGTATTACGAATGGGATGTCATAAAAGTTCCTGTGGGTGTGGCACAGGAACCAGGTGCCCCAGTACTTTAAATTTGTCCATATGGTGTATATAATCCTGGTGTCCGTTAAACTTTCCGTATCACAGTCTGTCGCAAAGAATGACGTTATTAGTTTATACTACAAAACTTTTGGAAAGAAATCCAGTAAGGCCTCCTGTTTATTTAGTTTCATTTAAAATAATAATTTTTTAAAAATCAGGCAAAGTGAAGGCAAAGTTTCTAGTGACGATGCGCACGTTGACTGTCTTGCGCAAACACATTCATTATTTCAAAATAGCGCGTTGTACAGACGTTCCACAGAGCTCCGTGGTGTCCGGCACTATGACGTGCCCACCTCGCGTCAAGTATGTTACATGGAACTGGCTTGGGAAAGGGATGGGACTCCAGTGATGGTCTATATAAGCGCCGGGGCAAGGCCAGCGCGGAGCACTCAGCGGCACAGCTACACCGAAAGCCTCTCCTCAAAAGTTCACGCCATCTTATCACCGCGACGGCATCGGAATCATGGCTCACGGTATGATCTGGCTTTCAGCCTTAGATTATATTGTCATTTGCGTATGTAATTAAACAAGTTTCCTTTCTGCAGCATAAATTCCATTCTTTGTTTCCTTTGTTGGTGTAATTTCGTTTTTTTGCCTGCGATTTGAAACTGTCTTTAAATAACCTTTGTACTTAAAAACATAATCGCAAAGGAAGACTCATGTTAAACTGTAAATTATAACGATGCTTATGCATAATTATGTCTTCTTTGTACTCAATTCCGAAATGAAAATGAAGTTGATCGTAAAAATGTTAAAGAAACGTGCATGCAAGAATCACTCTAAACTTGTATACAGCATTTTAAGTGTTCCACCATTTACATGCATCTAAAACATTAGTCGATCTGCAGAAATGTGAGCCAAACACACCTGCTTCTCGATTCGACTCGCCCGCAGCTGCCAAAAAGACGCTAACTTTGATACATTCATTCACATTTTATTTCTTCCGCTTGCTTTCTTGTCCCGTCAACCCAATGCCTTCATATTGAAGTTAAAAAAGGCAGCTAACACATATGAGCCGATAAGTGACTTGAAATGTTATACAAAAATAGCACCGCATTCTGTAGGTACTTTGGAAGCAGCTGTAGCGTAAACTGTCCCGGGGGAAGTTCTAAGCTCTCAGTAGTCTTGGCAAAAATGCATTGCCATCTGGGCACTTCAGCTGACTTATTTTTTTTTTACCGTAGAATTTAGCGGCAATTGTTGTCAATACTGACAACAAATGGTCCGCCGGTATATACAAAGAAAGGCTTAAAGGAACCTTGAAAGATTTGAATGTTTGCAATAAATATGTCAATGATTGCTTTGACATTTGTATCTGTAAGAAACCTCTTCACATCATCAGGAGACTCAACTCAACTGAGTCAGTTTATAGGAGCAAAATTTTAAAGAGCTTTTAAAAACGTGCCGTCTCATCTAAATAGAAATATGGTGTTAAAATAATATACGTATATGTAGCATTTTAATTTTGCTTTAAAATGACTGAATTCACTTTTAACAGTTTTAGCAATTTCAGCAAGTGACTGCCTTCTCACACGGAGGCATAAAGTCACTACGCAACAGGCAGTAAAGCGCAACATGGATCAGATATTCCAATAACAGGAAATCTTACTGTATATACATATATACTTAAATTTATTGCTTTAAAATGACTGAATTCACTTTTGTGCTAGACAGTCCCCTCCCATATTCATCAGCAGATCCCAGCAGGTATAAAATGAAATATTCAAAAGTAAATATAGGATACAAATAACAAACGTGTGTAATATTAGGTGTAATTTTAATATTAGGTGTGTAATTTAGTGCCTACAGGGTGTGTATTTTATTTATTTGTTTTCCAGCAGCAATAGGAGAAGTGTCCCTTTGATTCGGAGTCGGTGTGGGCGGGCAGGGAGTGAGATGGTCAGCCTGTCTGTATACAGAAGGGCTCCTGTGTCGGGTAAACACTGGGCGTACCGGTAGGACGTCCTGTGGCTTTAGGGCAGCATGAAGAGCCCTCCCTGTGTCTAGTCATGTAAGCATTCTGTGGGTCTTGATTGTGGCATCGCTGAAAAACTACTCCGGTACCAAAATCAAGTGAAATGAAAAAGGAAAACAGTTTTATTTATGGTTAACCACTTGTTGTTGGCCTATTTATTTGAAACCGTGTATTTACCTGTTTTCATGAGTAAATAATCAACCATATGGCTCCCAGACTATTTCCGTCAACAGACTTGTAAAATTAATGTGTGGTATGTGGTTCTCTCAGGAAAAAAGAATGTCTCCAGCGGCTTTATTGGGAGCAGTAAACTGAAATCAGGCCAGCTGTTCTGCTCCAGTATACCTCAGAGTCTGGCAACCTCAGAGTCTGGCAACCTCACGTGTCAGGTGTTTCGCATCCTGATTGTACGGCCACATAGATTAACAGGAGAGACCCAGTACATTACATTCCCCACTGAGGGTCTGAGTACTATGACCATCACTTTAATTACACATTTCATTACACATGGCACAGAAGGCTTAGAACAGGGGTGGGCAATCTTCTCCGCAAAGAGCCGGTATGTAATCAGGTTTTCGCTGCAACTCGCTAATTAGATCACTTATTAGAGGACTGATTGGCTGAAGAATTCTCACACCTGGGTTTTTACAGCTGACCTTAGGGTAATCCCGAAAACCTGCATATACACCGGCCCTTTGCGGATAGACTGCCCACCCCTGGCTTAGCAGGATTATCAAGCCAAGGTTCAGCAGATCCTTCGCATGTAACTCTCTATCATTTAAGATCAAGAAATCAAGTTAAAGGGGATCCATCTCCTGAAACGGCTTATTCTTCCGGGTTGCCCAGAGCCCATCCCCAGAAGCTACAGGCAACAACCCAGGACAGGGGGCCAGCCCATCGCAGGGCACACTCACACGCCCCCACCAATTTGGTAACTCCAATTAGCCACAGCATGTTTTCAGACTGTGCGGGGGAGATCGGAGTACCCGGAGGAAACCCCACGATGACACAGGGAGATGGCACCAGGACGGAGACTAACCTTGCATCAATGTGAACATGCCACCCCCCCTTACTACTTATAAACCAAAACTCCCACAATATGAGGAAAAACTTGTGCTTCGTGCCTAGGCAACAAGAAGATTTTTTTTTTTTCCACATGATTTTTTTTCTTGCAGAATTAGTGCAGCCATTGTGAGGCAGCCCAGTGATTAATTTTAGCAAGTGACTGCCTTCCCACACGGAGGCATAAAGTCACTACGCAACGGGCAGTAAAGAGCAACATGGATCAGATATTCCAATAACAGGAAATCGGGGTGTTTTTTTTCCTTAGTCATACTTGCATCCAGACTAGAAAGGGAGGATACAAAGACCTAAAAGGAGAATGTTGGACTTTGAGTTTCTCTTTAGGCAGGAAGGGTTTTCTGAATGAAAAACAAATGTAAACATTTTATGAAATCAATCTCCCTCTGATTAGTTGCACTTTAATTGAGATCAGTGATAATTATGCCCTTAAAAATAGATTTTGTGTGTATATACTGACAGCTTTCGGTTCACAGACACATGCTTCTCTGTGAATGCCCTTTTGACCTTTAACCCCTTTTGCTTTCAGTGCTGGGTATCGCAAGGTGTGACCTGCAGTGTGAAATCAACAACACAGATCACTACACGGATCTCAACGGTGTGGATCGGCTGATCATTCGCCGCGGGCAGCTTTTCTCCATCACCCTGTACCTAAACTCTGGGAGCTATCAGCCCGGAGCCAGCCACTTCCGCCTCGTAGCTGAGACAGGTACTTGTGCCAATGTTCTGTAATATATGTAATATACAGTACTGTGAAATACTCTTAGGCTGCCAGGGAAAATGATGTTTAAATGATCTTCATGTTGGTGTAAAACAATATGTTAGCTTAGCCATTCCAAAACCTCTTTTAAAGACACCATAATATTTGCAGAAACCATCCAATATTTACATCCATTTGTTTACTTGAATACTAATGCACCTCGTTTGCATAATCAATACCAAGAATGTCACTTATTTGGGGGACAGGGACAGATCAATTAAGTGAGTCAAATCTGGCCTCTTACATTATTATCATATATGATAATATATATTATCTTACATTATTATCATATATTCATATATTGGACCTACATATAGGCTACCTATCTGTTTCAATAATGACTGTATAACTTCATTTATGCACACACACCTGAAATTGTTTTTTTTTTTTTTTTTTCCCTTGGTCAGTAAATTAGACGAGAACAGAATTCTCTGTACAAGTTTATTCATATGTTTAGAAGTGAAATCCTGGAAAATATTGGGTGGGACAAACTGTGGGTTGTGTTCCCCCCCCCCCCCCCCCCATGAGTGGTGCCTCTGATCAATACCTTATGAAGTAATTTAACTAACTAAGTTCAGTGAGTTGGTGGCCGCATTTAACAAACACATGGAGGGTGGAGTGGCCCTGGGGATAAGTTTGGGGACTGAAGCGGCATTCTCTTAGTCAGCCAACAAGACACCAGTAACTCCTTAGAGAAGAGAAGAAGTTCTTGTAAAAGCTTATTTAAAAACATCGTAATTATACTTACTCACTTAGGGTTTCTTGAGGAAATTTAATTTTTCAAGAGAAATATTAACCAAAACTTCCATGGCTGACGACAGCCCATGTTTGTCAGTGTTGCTATAGTAAGGATCTAATACAGGAAGTAGAATACATGACAGGAAAGCATGTGCTTCAACAGAGATACTGCTGTCCAGCCCCTATCTGAGAAACCACTTTTCGGTACCGGCAGAAGGAAAGTCACTATCCAATATTTATGGGGAAGATTTAAATATAGATAAATTTGTTATGAAGATTCGTTGACAACTGTGAGGTGTCTTAATCTTATTTAAGCATTTAGAGATGGTTTATTTTGAAAAATGAATCCAGAAATCCTGTAAAGGGTAAACAATAAGATGAATTGAGATTTTCGGAGCACGCCAAGTCAGGTTGTCCTTATAAGGTAGTGCGTTTGTTCTCACATTTCCTGTAGTGTTGCCAAGTGCCCTGTTGTCCTCTGGAATGTGCCTTCGCTCTCCAGCAAGTCAGCTCATAACAGACATGATGGACATTTCATTATGCACTTTTAAGTGCATGAAAAAGAGAGTTATATAGAGACGGGCACTTTTGGCAAGGGTGAAATTATGTGTGCGGTGATCTTATTATAGCAAAGCTTTATGGGAAATGGGAAATGCGTGATCCAATTTGGGAAGTGGTGCCTGTCGGTGACGATGTGACAGCAGTTCCTCATTCACACCTAACCTCTTGACCTTACATCATTGGCAGCAGATGAGACCTCAGCCACACTTAACCCTTACCCTTCCGGAGGGAAAGATGGCTTTGTAAGCCTTAATACAGGTGATATTTTATACCTCTCAGAACTCGCCTAACCCAGTACTTGTTAAAACTCCCTGAACATATTTGAAGTGAAGGCAGTAAGTCCTCTAGTAGTTTTGTGAACGAAAATTTGCAGCTTCAAATTCTAGGAGCGACTCCTTGCTCATATTGTTGACTGAGGTACTTGCCCTGAATATCTACAATAAATATACATACAGTCCAATAATATAAGTAGTTGTACAAAAACCCAGAACTACAAAGGGACTGTGAGGCCAAGGGGCAAGTCCTTCCATCCACCAGTAACTGATTATCAGTTGTTTTTGTGGCAGAAGCTAGACAGAGACCCATAAGCTGTGTTCCCGGCTCTTGCGGCCGCCTAGTCAGTTTGCCTTCTTTAAAGCCGAGATGTTTGCCTTGCCCGCCGGCCTGTCGATGGCCCGAGGGTAGTAATCAGCTCCCCATTCCCTTCTTCCCATGCCTCTATTATACTAACAGGGAAATAATTTGGCCATTAAGCTAAATACCCATCCACAGCTTGAGGAAGACATCAGTGTCTTTTTGTCTGCCATCAGTATGGTAGTTTCAGGCTCGTTTGTCCGCAGCCATAGACATGACTTTTTGCGGCAAGTTCTTTAAAATACCCTGGTGCTTCTTGCAAAGTTCATTCAAGCTTATGTAGTGGGAACCTCACACCTCCAGGGCTGTGGATTCAGTTACAGCCCTCAGATCTGTGTGTGGAATTTGCCCCCCCCCCCCCCCCCCATGGCTTTCCTCCTGCAGTACAAAAAACATGTGCTTAAACAAACCGGGGCCCCCGGATCTTGTCCTGCATAGGCATAGATTTTCCTCATACAACATACCATGAAAGAGCCAAAAACATTGTGCTAAATCGTATGTATGTTCCACCCACATGAAGGACCATGTTCCTCAGAGAGCACGGGGACCAAGGCCATCATCAGCGTGAGTGACTACTTAGATTACACTGGCTGGAGTGCATCAGTGTCCAGCTCCACAGCAGACAGCGTCTCCTTGTCCATCTGCTCTGCTCCTGATGCCCCAATTGGACGCTACACCCTGACCTTGGAGCAGGACTATGAAACCAGTCTGGGAGAGTTTGTGCTCCTCTTTAATCCCTGGTGTCCAAGTGAGTAATGGCCTGACGTACAGTCCCCCTGCTAGGTGTTTGACTCGGTAAGTCCTGACCCCTCATATCCTTTGCTTGATTTTTGGCCAACAGAAGATGCTGTGTACATGGAGGATGAAGAGAAGCTGAAGGAGTATATCTTGTCTCAAGATGGAATTATTTATCAAGGCAGTCACAAATTTACAGTTCCCATACCATGGAATTTTGGACAGGTACCAAATTTGAATACGGTGAACTTGTAAAAGAAATTGGCTGGTTCAGCTGTCACCGGGACATCTGTGCACAACTGCACTAATTTATGTTAGTTTAAAGATCAGATTTCAAGGTTTAGTGGCATTTTGCCTCACCAAGCTCATTTAACGATTCCCAGATTGTAGACTCAGATATAGCCTGAAATTACCCATTGCCTTACATGGTAGAAAATTTTGCTGCTATCCAATGAAAAATGTTTATTTCCAAAAATCCATTATTTTAGGAATGTAAAAATGAAACTGTTTTTCAAAATGAACCTAAAACAATATAATGAGACACGCTTAGTAGCATAAATAGAAACCTATCTGAACATAGCCACCAGGAAATTGTTTAATGTTTTAAAAGGTCATTTATGGATTGCCAGTGTGGAAAATATGTCACTGTCAACAAGATACAAAGTAATCTCATTTTATATTCAATTACCAGTGATGTTAGTTAGTTATCAACGTTATGTTGTTAAACTTCGTGATTTAAAGTAGCACATGCGAACAACAATCATGTATACAAATGTTAGCTAGAACAAACATAAAAACGGTTTAAATAGATGACTTCATGAAACATCTTTTCATTGGTCAATTATACGTCCAATGCTATCATAGATGAGCAGAATGGGCGAATCACATTTATAGTAGGTAGTCAAAGTTGTTAAAAAGTGGATATACATTGACAATATGTGCAGAGAGTAGGATGTGATGAAGAATATTTAATATATATTTTAAAGAATGAATTAGTCTTGTGAGTAAACAAAGCTGTGTGTTATGTGCATGTAGAGAAGGAGGCTATCTTTGTCCTTGTTTGATGGAACCTTCTGCTTTCACTGTGATAAGTTTGAAGATGGAATTCTGGATGCCTGTCTGAGGATCCTGAATGAGAACCCCAAGTTCCAACGCAGCCCAGACCAAGACTGCTCTGGCAGAAGGAACCCCGTGTACGTGTCCAGGGTGCTGAGTGCCATGGTGAGTCTGGATCTGAACGTGATGAGGTGTGACACAGTAGAGCTGTGCGTCGGACCAGAACCCATTAGTTTCTTAGGAGCCGTCTATCAGCCTTCTGGCTGCCATGCTTTCAAACAGACTTTTGGTGTGAAAGGCAGCCAAGGAATCAGAACTGAACTTGGGATCAGTAGTTTTCTCTGTCACTTTGGAGCCAGAGCACTATTGATGATTCTGTTCCTTATTCTGAATTTTAGAAATACTTTAAAAATACTGGACCCTTTATAATTAAGCAGTGTAATTATATACCGAGAGAGTAACGGATCAGGTATTCTCAGGTGACATAAGTGATTTTTACAGTAGGGTGGCAGGGTAGGGTAACACTAGCGCAAACCTCCAGGGCTGTGGGATGGTTTTCTGTCCCCATGGTTTAGCTGAATGTTGTCTTTTCATTGTCCTTCCATCCGGGCTGTCCCCTGCCTCGTGCCCTGTGATGGCCTGGTGTCCCATCCGGGCTGTCCCCTGCCTCGTGCCCTGTGATGGCCTGGTGTCCCATCCGGGCTGTCCCCTGCCTCGTGCCCTGTGATGGCCTGGCGTCCCATGCAGGGATCAAACTCACCATGCCACTACTGGATAAGCAGTTATGAGATGGATATGTTCCAGAGTCTCCTGCAAATTGACCACACCTCCCTGAGCCCCATGATTGTTGATCAATGTGTGATTTCTTAGCCAAAATAGTGACTATTAGTTCCTGCTGCATTTCAGTTTAAACGATCACCAACAACAAAAAACATAATAATTATTAAAATGTATTTCAGCATCAAACTGGTATGCACCCAAAGGAAATTGCATCATTGTACCTCTCCTTGGCATTCTGAGGAATCTTGGCTCTGTGCTGACTGGGAGTCTGATTTAAACTCACCTGAAACAGTTTAATGGTGAAAAAAGTAAGCAATGAGGTTCTTATATTAGGAAATGGGCCACAGGATAAAACATTCCATTAATCAAGGAGCTTTACACAAGGTGAATTCCCAGCTAAGTAATCAAAGGGTACAATACACAAATCTAGGTGACTGCGTAGGAGTTCCCTTTAAAAATACTTGCATAAAAAATACCTACAGTAGGTGGCACAGTGGATAGACCTATTGCCTTAAGTCGATGTTTGCATATTCTCTCTCTGTCATGCTGGTTTCCTCCCAGAGCCCAAACACACTCAGTTGGGATAACTGGAGTCTCTATATTGCCTAATACAGTATGTGTGGTGGGTGCAGGTATGGCATCCTGTTCAGGGTCAACCTCTGCCTTGCGCCCTGTGTGGCTGAAAGATGGATGGGTGCAGTACCTGTGCTCCAGAACAGTGGAGGTTGACCGAATTTTCCTGTACTTGTTTACATGGAGGCAGAACTAACTCAACATTTATTTTCCACGTTCCCAGGTCAACTGTAATGACGACAAGGGAGTATTATTTGGCAGATGGCAGGGCAGCTTTGCAGATGGCACCAGTCCCCTGTTCTGGAGGGGCAGCGTTGACATCCTGCGTAGCTGGGACACCAACTCTTGCAAGCCAGTACGCTATGGGCAGTGCTGGGTGTTTGCAGCTGTGGCGTGTACAGGTGGGAGCACGTCATCGTTTGACAACAAGACATTCCAGTATCAGTACATATCAGTTTAGTATCAGTCAAACAGTGTTGTGGGGTGCTTCAATGTCCCAGACAACTGATGCTATAAAATGTCTCTACTTTCTCGGGAAACCCAAATGTTCAGTTGCCGGAAGTGGAAAGTCCAGGTCCAGAAAGTAGAATTTCAGACCAAGATTTTGTTTCAACCAACCAGTTCAATATTCTGTGAATGTGACTCTTCATGTTCAATTGGTTGGTTGAAACAAAATCTTGGTCTGGATTTGTACTTTCTGGACATGAAATGTTCACCCCTACTTGTTGCCCCGCCCATAGACCATGTTGTCTTCTCTGCCTCGTTCCTCTTTTATTCCTCTCTCCTTGCTTGTTCCTATATCACACAGGCCATGTTTCTGATTGGTGATGGTCTTAAAATTTGGTGTTTTGTTCCATTCCAAAGGGTATGTTCGGTAGATCAAGCCATTTGTAGGGCATCGCCTAGCACACGTTGAGTTTTCTGAAGGGAGGGCGTCTGGCCATTTTAATGTGTTTGCTGACCCCCCCCACTCCATTATTAAGATGTCATAAACGGGAACTAGAGGTGCAGATAGGGTAGAGGCAGGATATCATTATTACATGCTAGGCTGGTCAAACAAAGTTTAACTGAGCACTCCCGCAACAATACACTTTCTGCTGTCTGCCTCTGCATTATATAAGTGTTTAGTAAGTTTACTTGCTTTTGTGTTCTGCACGCACACCAGTTGCCAGAGCTCTGGGGATCCCCTGTCGAGTGATCACCAACTATCTATCTGCTCACGACACCAACAGCAATCTGGTTATTGAGCGCTACATTGATGAGGATGGACAATTTTTGGAAAAGTCCCGAGACATGATATGGTGAATGACTTCAATGATTGGGCCACAAATCTGCAGATCATTGGCAATTAACTTCTGAAAAGTGATGCAAAAGCGTGATAAATGTATGAGTCCATTGTGGATTATTCATCTGCTGTGCAGGAACTATCATTGCTGGGTGGAAGGTTGGATGACCCGTCCTGATCTCTCACCTGGTTATGATGGCTGGCAGGCTAGTGACCCAACGCCACAGGAGAAGAGTGATGGTAAGGTTTATGGGCTACGTCTGCCCAATGCCTTAAAGATAAGTGGTTATTCCTTGCTTGTGCTCTGCAGCCTGATGCCACCACTGTCTTATTTAATCTGGTCAATTGCCATTTTGGTGACATCTTCGCTCACTCTCCTATGCCTGTCTTCCTTCAAGGGATTTACTGCTGTGGCCCCGTGCCAGTGAAGGCCATTAAAGAAGCAGAACTCACATTTAAGTACGACGCCCCCTTCGTGTTTGCTGAGGTCAATGCAGACGTGCTGGTGTACAAGAAGAGCAAGGACGGCAAAGAGCAGAAAGTCCTCTGGACCGCTGAAGTTGGGAAGAATATCAGCACCAAGAGCGTGGGCACTGATAAGAGGGAAGATATCACCCACCTCTACAAGTACCCCGAGGGTAAGCGAGCCACTCTGGAATCGCATTTTATTTTTAGATAAGCCCTTTTGAAGTACTGGCACTCATCCCAACTTCTGAAGTTGCCATTCAGTTCGAAACTACACAATAAGGCTCAACATGAATAAACATGTAACAGGTTCTGCGGAGGAGAGAGAGACCTTCAAAAAAGCCAATCATCTGAACAAGCTCCTGCAGGTGCCGGGTGACACAGGACTGCACCTGAAGATCTCGGTGTCTCCGGAAATGAGGAAAGGCTGTGACTTTGATGTGTTCGCCAGTATCACCAACAACACAAACACCACAAAGCTGTGTCGCCTCATGTTCTGTTCAAGGGCCATTTCGTACAATGGCGTCCTAGGGAGCGACTGTGGCTTTAAACACCTGCTCAATGTGGAGATCTCATCTGGAGAAGGTTTGTCTGACCGTGGATTTTAAGTTCCGAATCCTGCTATGTTTTAATGGTAATTGCTTATTGCTACACTAGTTATAATATTTTGTATTTTTTTTTTTGTATAATTTTGTTGTATTTTTAGAGAAGAAGGTTCCTCTCAAGTTGAACTACTGCAAATATGGAAACAATCTAACTGAGGACAACCTGATCCAACTGGCAGCACTTCTGCAAGACTATAGTAACAGTGATGTCCTTCTATCAGTAAGAACAATTTTCTTGGAGAACCCAGAGATCAAAATCAAGGTACAGTAACATGTTGATTTTTACCTTTTGAGGCTTCAGTATACACAGAGCAGTTAGTCAGCCTATAAATTATCCAAATTAGCAATATGGACCAAATGGCCTGTAGTGTGCTACACTGTAGTTTGCTATTCCTTTATCTTAGAGTTGGTTTTTTTTCCTCTAGATCCTGGGAGAGCCCAAAGTGAATCGCAAACTGGCGGCAGAGATCACGATGAAAAACCCCCTCCCAGAACCTCTTGTCAACTGTTGCTTCAACGTGGAAGGATCTAACCTGACCGGAGGAAGCACTATCACAGAAACGTAAGCTTTGCTTTTTTTTTTTTTCCCCAAACCGAATTCATGCATGTTGCATTTAGTAACATTCAGTCCTTATGAGAATCCTTATTTTTAGATGCATTTTATGACTAGAAAGATGGAAAAGGAACAAAATTTCCCTGTACAAACTGCACAAATATTGAATATTTGCTGTATAAGGGCCAAGATAAATGGTGTCACAAATCCAGAGAGGAACTGCATGACCGAGTTCAACCGCTGTTGTTTCTGAAAATGTCACATGGCCTATTTGACTGGATGTAGAGGAAGCTCCAGATTCCCACTGTCCTTCTGTCTCTGTAGGAACTGTCATGAAACATTTATACATCATGTGTGCTTCTAAGCTCCAGATGGTTTTTTTTTCCCCCCTCAAAAAAGCACAAAAATAAGCAAAACTCGGTTACCTATATTTGACAACACGGAAAAATTGACAGCTTTGAAATGGAGAGGCTCACAGCCCGTTACTGTGATGGTGTCATAGGCAGCTCTGCTGGGCCGTCTGTGATACGCATGGCACACGGTACATTCCCTGATGGTGTTTTTCTTCTACAGGCTTGGATCGACGGTGGGACCTGGGGAAGTAGCCAAAACTAAAGTTTACTTCACACCCACCCACTCTGGGCTCCGGAAGCTGGTGGTTGGTGTCAACAGCAACAAACTTGGTTATGTCAAGGGCTACCGGAATGTTATCATTGGGAAGTAGAGATGAAATGTACAGGTCACTGTGTAATGGGAAAACAATTTACATTTTAATTAGGGCTGTCAAAATTGACGCGTTAACGCGGATTAATCCAGCGTTGTGATTAATCCGATTAAATATATTAACGC
>JAODKM010000103.1:141723-182012 GCA_026780845.1 Petrocephalus sullivani | reverse complement strand
ATACCAATCTGGTCTGGGTAGGGAAAGTCCCCCACTGTCCCTGGAAGCATATAATCTGGCAAAATGAAATTGGATTTTTTTCCTATTACCATATGAAAGCTTCAAGGCATGGCAGATTAAATATCTATCAAACACAGTTGGTTGCCGAAACACTTTTTTACAACACTGTTTGCAATAGTACAGCTGACTGTTTAGAGATAAAAAGAAAAATGAGGTTTTGAAGGCCACGGTAGATGTCATTCTGTGCTAGCATATAATGACTGGTCTAGCTTGCTTCCACCCCAGTTACAGTTAATCCAGCCAGTAACTGAAGGACCGTTTTAACTGCAGAAATAAGGTTAATAAACCAAAATTAAGCAGAACAGCAAGAGTTCACCTGTGATCTTCTCCAGCAGCGAGACATCCTGGACCTCCTGTGGCAGTGAGGCAATCTTCTGGCGGACAGCGGCATCTCCAGAGGCAGCATTCTCCAGATCCTGCAGGGCTTTGACCAGCTCCTCTGTCTGCAAGACGGAGAGTGAGCCGACTGATCTCCCCAGGGTCACTGATGCCAGGGACCAGCTCAAGTCATCAAACAGAAGTGGCAGTATAGGGCACCCATCATTAAATATAAAAGCAAATACCAAGAGCAGGGAACAAGACAGATTTATCTCCTGGCTCTGGGAACCAGGGGAGGACCTAATTATGCATGGCTGAAAAGGTCAAATAAGAAAAAGGAAAATGGACAGGGAAAAAAAATAAAAAATAAAAAATTCTTCTGCTTTGGATACTTCACCTGTACAATTACAATGATAAACCCTAAGAAGAAGAATTTGCTTAAGATGTACACAGCTATTTTAATGAAGTTAACTTGTCACATGTCACAGTCATAAAAATAATCTCATTAGTCAGGAGCTGTTTCCATGTTACACTTTGGCTCGTGGGGAATGTGTCAGCCAGCGAGAGACAACACGCCTGACATCTGCTGGTGAACACAGAAATGTGCACTCTCATGTTGTTCGACATGTCAGATGCACCAGATAATCCGAGTGTTCATACCAGCAGGGGAGTCGAGGTATCGGAGTCCCGTGGAGAATAGTGTCCCCTGTAGTCATCATCTTCCTCCTCCTCTTCCTCCTCCTGAATCTTCTGGTAGGAACGTTTGGTGGCTTTTTTTTCCTCTGCACATAAAACAATTTGATTGATTAATCACTTGCCAGTCTTTCCTAAAACTTGTGTGCCTCCTAAAGAAAACACAGCAGATATGCTGTTTAATATCCTCGTCCGCAAGGATATTAAACGAGACACTATATGCCGCCTACATATCTCTCAAAATAAATGCTGTGGCGCAGACTGGGGGCCTGCTGTTGATGTGTAAGTGTTCTAAAGTTTTTTCCAGGCATCCATGGTCATCAGTTACAAGTTAACAGGCAAAAACACTACATTCAAAGTCGGTCACCACTAGCATTAAAGTTTTACATCCATCAGTGAAAATAACCAACTATAAAAAAAAAAAATCACAGGAAGGGGAGTTACAGTGCTGTTCTGGGTAAACATGTGGTTAGTTATATTCACTTGTGGCTGACAAAAGTCGCAGATTTCCATAAAAGTTCATTAACACTGGATGAATGTCTATTGGACATGAAATGAGATCCACCCATGTGCATGTAAAAGCACATTTAATCAGGCATAGTGGTCTGACCACAAGCAGTTTTAATGCCAAGACAGCTTAAAATAGAAAAACAAACCGAACAGTAGCCGGTCGCAAGTACATGAATGATACAAGCCATGAAATAATTCCAAATGCCTTAACTTGGTTAAAATCCACTAAAGAGGAACACATTCTAAAGACACATGTTTAAAGCAAAGTGAAGATCAAAGGTCATGGTCAGGCAGTGTCTCTGGTGCAACTAGGGTTTAGGGCTTTGTTCAAGCATCCAACAGTGAAATCACCAGCAATGGGATTCGAGCAAGTGACGACCTGTTCAGAGGCAGGGAACACCACAAAAAAACCCTACATGTTTAAAACTGCGGACAAAACACAAGCTACAGTGCTGAAGGTTTAGCACCACATGCAGAAGAGCCTGGAAGAAATAAGGATAAGGCCACATGCAAACTTACAGCAGTCCCTGGACTGCCGAGATCCCCGCCCCACATGCATACCTGACTTATGTTTGGGGCTGCTGGAATCCTCAATGGACAGTTTGAGCTGCTGAATGAAGTCGGCCCTGTATACACCACGCTCCTGCCAAATGTTGAGCAGTCTCTCCATATGCTTTTTGCACCCCTCATCTGCCTCTCTGTAGGAGATAACGTTCTTTCAGTTATGAGAATGACAGTATTTACCAAATAAAACCTGTTATTCATACCACATCCTTATACTGTACAATTTGACAACTGTAATTACATTTCCCAGACAAAATTACAATTATTGCGAAATACAATGAGAGACTCAATTATGTCTTTACACACATACTTCTTAAAATGAGGGCCTAATGTACTAAAATTCACATAGCACTGTATGCACTTCTCGTACAGTTCAGGACTATGTGAAACATATGGAAACTTTTAAATACAATCTACAAGGATTAATGCAATCTATGAAAGCCAATACACATCTTAAAGTGCTGAGGGATTCTACCTGAGCCAACCTCTCACCTTTCCTTGAATTACCGGCCTGTAAGACTAAATCATCTCAGCGGGGGTTGAGGCTAAGCGACTCACCTCGCCACATGGGAGCAGGCGTCTACGAGCACCATCTCGAAGTCCCGGGCGAACTCGGGGCCTTTCCTTTTGCTGTTCTGGATCACGTCATTGGCGAGGTACAAGAAGGTCAGCTTGCGGCTGCTCTTGGCTGAAACGGAAGGGTTACAAATGCACGGTTTGGCGGAAGGATTTAAAAAAAAAAAATAACCACAATGCAATCGATTTTAGCAGCCATGACTGCAAGTAACCATCTGATCACTGTCAAATCTTGCAGAGTCATGCATACAGCAACCTCTAAACTGGCGAGGTATAGCACCGCGATCCTTAACCGTGCAATTGCTTGCACATTAATAAACTCACCGCTTCGTGACTGTCAGTACTACTTTACAGCTGCACGACCTTAATGTGTGCATCTGTAAATACGCAAAAGTACACCTTCTACAACAGAAACATCCCGCCAGTCACACCACGAGCCGCATACAGGAGCGCTCCCGTCCCAGCAGCCAGGGAACCCACCGGTTCCCTGGCATTAGCCCAGCTCGCCCGCTGCCCAGCACACACTCACCCTTCTTCAGCTCCCGGTGCCACACTCGCACGATGACCGGCGAGTGTTTTCGGTGGTGGATCAGCCACAGGGACAGCGTCTGGACGCTGTGCTGCGAGTTGCTCAGCTCCGACAGCTTCTTTTCCAGGGCCGTTTCCGAAAAAGACGACATCGCCCGCCTCGGCCTTCTCTCTTAAATTATTTCGATCGCGCAGTCGCCGGAGGGCAGATAAGTAGCGCTAATCGCCCATGGAGACGCGGCTGCCCCGTTGCCAAGGCGAGGGGGTTCTACCTGCTAGCTTGTTAGCCTAGCCCAATGGTAGCTATAGCAAAGTTAGTATTTCGGCTTTCTGGATATATTTACAGAGCCGAAGTGGTGCTGGTTGCCGGGGAAAGACGCGCACAGAACATAAACACAGACTTGGAATACGAGTGAGGGCGCATTAGCTCATTACGCCGCACTTAGCTACCTGTTACGGCCACTAGCACCGGAGGAAGTTTAAAAGCTAACGATGCGAGCTGCTAGCAGAACCCCGCGCATATCGGCGTAGCAGTAACGAGCGCGTCGCCGGTACCTTAGCTGGGAATTCGCGTCTACTTTGTGGCGACTTTCGCGATAAAAAAGCGCTGACAATATGCAGGAGCGTAAACTTCAGTAACTATCCGGAGAACGCGCCGCGGCGGCCGGCTAGCCGCCGCCGAGCACCGGTACCGGTACCGCCCGACAAGAAGGAATTCATGCCGACGCGCTTTACCGTCGCCAGACTCGCTTTTATTACTTTAACAGTGCGATTAGGCGCATGTTAGTCGCATAACCAAATGCCAACTTCTCCGAAGAAGCTAGCTAGCTAGCTGGCTAAGACTGGCGAGAAGGCCGTGTGACGTCACGTGGCGGGGTCGTAGAGCAAATGCACGAGCGCGATGCCCCCCCCCCCGCAAAGCAACACACATAAGGCTACTGTAACGTTTTACTACTTCAGTTAATATTGGTGTCTTTGACAGCCGTTTAAAATGAAATAACCTCACAACTATTTTTAAGGCTTCCCTTAAAAAGTCTTCCCCAAAACACGACCACTCCTAAGTTTATTGGTGGATTATTAACAGTACTATTAACCATGCACTTACATGGAAAATGAGATGTGAATATTAATTAACTAATTAAGACCTTGAATCCTATTCAGTTTGTTTAAAAGATACGAAAGGTGGTGCGGGTCGGAGAATGGCGGACTAGGCAGCATAGTCCTTGAGGGAGTATTTTCCTACCATTGTCACCTAAGTCTCGCTGGGGATCACGGGACCGGGGGTCCGCTAAGCACTATAAAAATAACATTGATTTGGAAGTAAATATAGCAGCAATAAAATACTACTACTACTACTACTAACAATAACAATAATAATAGAACATTTCAGATATCGAATACAACCGTAAATGTACTGGGTTAATAGTAACTGGTGTTGTTCAATGAAACGTGGAATTAAATATGTGGTGAGGTTAGATTTTCATTTTGTCAAGGATGGCGACCCAAGACCTCTGATGTATTCTGTTATACATGTTGGTAATCTCAGATTGATCAACATTCTGCATAATGGAGTTCGACCGTCTTGGGTGCAATCTAAAATCACCCCCCATATGCTGTTAAGTCACTTTTTCATGGGATTTACCCAGGCATCCGCTATAACATCCGTTTTAGTGATTTTAAATGAATAGTTACAAATTTTTCTTTATCAGATGTATCTGACCGTGGTAACAGATAATGCAGTCAATCATAATGAATTATTGTCTTGCTGGGCCGATGGGTTTTTGGGCCGGCAAAATCCCCATCGCCGAAATTTATTGAGGGTATGTATGTGTAGTGCACTGGTAGGGCTGTCTGTGCAAGTCCAAGGCCAGTACAGCCCTGCACGGTCCACTCTTTATTATTTAATACATTATAACTATAGGGACATTTGGGATACGTCACGGAGACTGCCCTTCGAATCGCGCTTTAACAGCAAGCACATCTACGTGAACCAAAAATCTGTGTAAAAAGAATCGCCACAAGGTGTCATACATGAGGCAAAGAATGATGCTCGTTACTTTTCCGTCTGACTGCATTAAGTGGTATTTTAGTATTCTAATTCCTCAGCTCACACCTCAAAATGCATTTTGCTGAGTTTCTCGAGGGTGGTCCAGTAATGGAACGGCACTATTATTAGAACGCATCTTCCGCACATATATACCACATCATCCTAGACAGATATCACTAACTGCTACATCAGCCAAAAACACAACCATACAAGACTGAATATATCTGCAAATATATAAAGCTTTCCTAACTGAGTAAATTTATGATATTTTAAAATAGGAATGATTTTGTTATATCCATTTCTCCATGCATCTATCCATCCATGTATCCATCCATCAGTCTTCGATAGATACTTGACTTATCCAATTCAGGGTCACAGTAAGTTTTGGTGCAGCACAGGCCACAAGGCAGAGGTACCTTCTGGACGGTATATCAGCAAACTTTTCTGTGAGTTGAATAATTAGCCCAACATACAATGGATATAAAAAGTGTACACACCCCTGTTAAAATCCAGGTTTTTGTGATGTAAAAAAAAATGAGACCACGATAAATCATTTCAAAACTTTTTCCACCATTACTGTGACCTATAACCTGTACAATTCAATTTAAAAATAAAAAAATCTGTTTATTTTATGTACAATAAGCTGGTTGCATACGTGTGCACACCCATAAACTAATACTCCACTGAGGCATGGAGGTATGAGGCAAGGGCTCTAGCTACTGCCATCTCATTCAGCTGCATCTCATTCATCTCATTCATCTGCATGTACATGATGGTCAGGAGTGTAAACTGGGACTAACTGAAGGTGAGTGCAAAACTATTTGTTTATTTGCAGGCAGTTAATCTAAAATTTCATTTCTGAACCAATACTGGGAAAAGGTAACAGGGGAACCTGTTCGTCATAATCTCTTTCTCTATTTTCAGAAGACATCCTGACATCCTGAGATGGTATTTCAGAACATTCAATTAAAAAGACTAAAGAAGTTGACTAATCTGCACCCTAGGGTGTCAACACACCAGATTAATTTAACTTCTGGGGTTTCGTAACTGAAGGGAATAGGGAGAAGATGAAATCTGCATTCTGACTGTTTACATCATTTCCCCTTCCTGCGAGGAAGAGAAGGCAGACAGGAAGGTTTAGGTTTAGTAATATTGACCTGCTGGCTATTATTGTAATCTCCTTACGCTTAGCTACACTTTTGCCCAGAGCTATACTAAGCTTTCAATATGTCAAATTCTTCTTGAAATCCTTGAAAAGTGTGCCAGTAATGAGCTTAGAGTGAAACAAAAGAAAAGTATGGGTGAGGGGAGCATAATTTTTATGCTATCATCGGGAGAGGTCCTTCTTCATGTCAAGAAAAGAGACCATTAGCTGAACATTGGTAAAGCTCGACTCCCTGAGCTGCATTAGAGCTAGTTCCTGTGTGCTGTCCTTTGCTGCTCCTAAAGCTCCCACTGTGGAAATGATCTGAGGACATTCACCTAGTCATTTGCTCAATGAACCTGAGACACTTGGAGCTGGGTGACGCAGGCCGCCATTCTCAATGATGCTGTTCCGCCTTGTCCCTTTTAGCTGGAATGTGAGGCAGCCTCCGTGCTGAGGACTCTCGGATTGGATCAAAGCTGCACGTTGCACGCTAGCAGAGATGTGCTGCCCAGTAGCTCACGTGAGGCATATTACAGGCCTGGCTGACAGCAGAGTTGTTGTTTACAAACTGCGAAAGCCCGGTAGGTGATAGTCAAGCTAATATACCAAATACGATAAACCCACTCTCTTTTATCTTACGATCAGTGACATGGCAGTTGTTTGGCCGGTAACATGCTACTTAACATAACAGAGACCAGAGACTCTGTGTTGTGTTCACATATCAGGGACTTAGTTTGGTTTTAAATGGCCTTTCATGTGGTTAGCTGGAATGCTATCTTTGAATTGCCCATAGTGTGTGACTGAGGGACTGATTTCCCACCCAGAGTGTCTCCTGCCTTATGCCCGGAGCTTTGTAGATACGTTCCGGGCTCACTGTGACTTTAGATCAGCGGTTATGGACGATCAGGAAGTGACATATCAATAATGATGACAGTTATATGAAAAACTCCTGAACCATGAAATTAATTATTCCTAATGTATATTGCTGTAATATATATGCATCACGCATCGTCATTTATCAGTTTTGCTGTACTGACAACAAAAGTAAAACATTGACATGGGCGATTAATGAATTAAAAAATGTAGCAAAAATGTAATAGTTAAATGATATAGTTTGCTATGGGCTGATGTAACAAGTAAAAACAGCCACACAGCATGCGTGATAACCAATATCAAATAATTTAATTGTAAAATCAATTTTGGCTTTATGCCAAATATTTTCCCCCATATTATATGATTTAATTTATAACACGAATACAAATTTTAATGAGACGAGTACAATTCAGATTAAAACTCCAAGGACAACTTGATGTATCCCAGTGGTGGTTCATTTTAGACGACATTGCAGCTTTTTAAGCTTAGTGTGACATCTTACAAGCACTTAATGAAAATAATCTGGTTCAGTGGCACCTACAGAGACCTTGTATAACAGGACACAGTCATTGTGATATGGTAGTTATATAATGTAGGCCATTTGCAAATGAATGAGGAAGACAGTGAAAATAACTTTCCTTACAATCAGTTTCATTTCAGTTTTACCAGTCTCGAGGGTAATCACTGATTTCTATCAGCAATTTACATCTGTCAAAAATAAAATGTAATTTCTGTTTTGGAGAAAAAGTATTTTAATGAAGGTATAAAGTAAACTGTTTTTCTGTGGTACAATCAGTGTGTGGTTAAATGAACCAAGACAGGATTTTTAAAAACCACTTTACTGTATACATATGCTGAAAATGACATGAAGTTTTGCCAAGAAGAAAAATTTGCAAGAAAAACTTAGATCATGAAGTTAAATCACTGCTTTTGTTCCATTTACGATTAATTTAATGTACTGAAGGCATACACTTATGGTGTGACCAACATTTTTTTTTTTTTAGAAGTTGTTTAAAAATGTACAAGAGTATACATTGATTTCTTACAAAACATCAAGGCAAAGTGTGCAAATGATAAGAAAGAACAGTTAAAAACAAAGAATGGCAGCAGCTTTTTATGCCATTCGTCTTAGCCGAGGACCAAGAAAAAGTCAACAAAAAAAATTCACATTACACAGATTGAATGAGAGCTTTAACAATGAAGTACATATTTCCCATCAGGCCTTAAAAACAAAGCAAAAAAGACAAAATCCCCAAAAAAAAGCAGAAAGTCAGCCTTTGCCACAGCGACTACAAAATGAAAAGGAAAAATCAATAAAAGAAATCAGAGCTATACCAAAGCAGAACTAACTGCATCTATGGATGGGAAACCTTCTCATAAAGATTAAGAACATGCATTCCTTCGTCCTGGTGTACAATAAACTCATAGCTGTGACCCTAAAGGACACAGCTGTCCGTGCAGTCAGTGGGGGCGCCGTCCAAAACCTTCTTCAGCTTCCTGTCCTCTTTCTGGTGGTCATGTGATGGCGGTTGCTGCCTGAGTGCAGATGGGTGGTCTTCATCCAGCTGTGTGACCTCCGGGGGGGTCTTATCGGGCTGCACCTGCAGGTAGGCACGGACGCGATGGTGCCGGGCCTTGCTGTCGCTGAAGTCGATGACCCGGCATTCATACGTGCCCTCGTCCGCAGGCTTCACGCTGGACAGCCGGAGCTTATGGGAGATGTTGCTTCCGGCTACCTTCACCACCTGACATCCGGCAACAAGACACTCGGTTAGTTGTCAAGTCAAAATCAAGTAAATCGCTCATACGGTGGCTGTCAATATAAGAAATGTAAAAAGAAAGGTAGAGAAAAGGGGGAAAAGGTGGATAAATGACATTTTGCCAAGGTGAGGCCTGGGAGAGTGTGAAATGATGCCTGCCTGGAAACACATGACATTGGACTGGGCAGGAAATGGGATCTTTATTGGGGGACCCAGTATACTTCAGTAGAAAGGTAGGGGGAAGACAGAACATTGACTAAAACTGAAAAGAAAAACTGCCCTTTCAGCAGGGGCTAGAAAGAAACTCCAGCAGACTGGCCGTGAAAGCTTTTGCTTGCTGGAGTTCATGGGGTGACTTGCAAGGTTACACACATGACAGGGAACAGGTGAAACCAATTAGCGTGCCAACCCTGCACACCTGACACTCCTTCCCAAGACTGCCTTCTAATAAGAGAGACAGAAATGAGAAACAGGTAAACTTGCTTACATTAACCTACTTATCTCATCTGTAATGTCACCAAGTAGAGCAACTGAACCAGTCGTGTTTTTTGCTGAAAAGAAACCCCCCCAACAGCTCCAGACTGCTTGTTCTGTCCTAGAGCACATTCCTCCATGTGTTTTCCCCACACACTTCATCATAGGAGTGGAACAACATTCTGAGCCCTTCGGGTGCCCACCGCTCTCGGCTGCACCAAGCCGTCCGCAGCCGTGGATGTGACACATCACAAACGCTTACATGACGGCTGACTTCTCTTGGGGCTCTTACAGGCAACACAAAGGGGCTCCATTTCTGTTATGTCATCGATAAAGCCATCTTTCTTGAGGAAACGGATCGACTGCATGTGGGTAGACACAGTCAAGTCGATAGCTTCCTGCACAAGCAAACTCACGAACGACACACTATGAAGACTCCCCTGGACTTTCTGAGACAAGGGAAAAAATAACCAATCCATATTTATTCCACCTGCAAAAAGTAGTCAGTATTCCTCCTATATGTACTCTAATATACTGAATATGCTTTCCAGCGCTCCTTTGGGTTCAGGTTCATTGGCGTTACTAGTGTACCTTTCATTGATTAATAAAGCCCAACGCCCAACACAACTGATGTCATAATAATGGAAGGAGCATACGTGAAATGCCATCCTGTTCTACTTTACCCTTTAAATGAGGTGTGAACGGGGAAGAAAAATATAATTGTAACATGCAAAAGTGAAAGTATATAATTTAGGATAAGAAACGCCTAAGATGTAACATGTTAGAAAGTAGCAATTATATCACTGTTGTGCGATTATTCATCTTTTAAGGCAAAGGCCTAATGTGCACATCTTCACCATAGAGAGTTAAATCGCTAAGAATGACATGAGGCGGATACTTCAATTCACTGGGCGTTTTGGGGTGATTTGATCCTGGGTGTTAATGTGCAGTCTGAAAGCGCTTAAGCGCTCGACTCGGGGAAGTCCCTGAGGTACACGCTGCCAGGGAGAAGGCATCATTAAGAGCCACCGAAATTAAAACATAAGCAGGTCTTTCACATACAGGATACAAGAATAAAATAAAACTACCCAATTAGGGCACACTGAGACAATATTCTGTATACTACATCATTATTATTATTATTATTATTAAACATTTCCCATAACTCCATGGTTTGGTTTCACTTATAAGACAGGCCAAAATAGTTTCGCCCACCAGTGACAAGTTCTGTAATAAGATTTAACTGGCTGGTACTCAAGCTTCTTGCCACGGTCAAAAAACAGACTCTAAATTGCTCATAGCATGTGATTACGTGTGTGTGTCCTGTGATTAACCGGGATCGTATCCAGGGGCTCCAGGCTTAGTGAATCCCTGTGCCAATAGTACAGTTACGACAGATGGGTGATAGATAAATTGGCCAGTATTTATTTTAATATGGAGGATACAAACATAAATCTGGCATATTTTTCATATAAAATAATTTTATAAAATAAAGCCGGTAGTCCAGCCACATACTATAGATATTGCCCAAACAAACAGTGATACTGGATGGATTATGCAATCTGACAGATTAAATTGTTCTTATAGAGCCATTAAGCATAACAGATGTTTCTGGTGAACAGTTTACGACCAGTTTGTTTGGTGCAGAAATTTTTTGTTGCCTTGACAACCACAGAAATAGTATCTCTCCTGTTTTCTTATTAGCATTGTTCAGAAGATTGATAGCAGAAAGCGTTTAATGCTCAGAGACCCTGACTTCTACACAACAACAGGTGAATATTTACCAGACTGCTGCTGGCACAGTGGCAGACTGATGGTGTAATATTTTCTAGTGCTGTGAGGAGAATAACATGACTTTGACGCTCAGCCTGCTGAGGTTTGTGCGTTTCATTAGCAGAAAGGCGTCACTGTCACCTTTCCGAAAGGGACCAATCTCACACTCTCAGACAAAGAGGCTAGTGGTTTAATCCCCCTGCCATGCAACATACATCTAGGGGGACCGGTGTCTTTAAATTGTCCACAGTGTGTGTGTACTCTGAAGGATTTGCACTATGATAGGTTCCTGGGATACTCTTCTGGAAGAATGGTTATGAACAATACAATCCGCTCAGTTTTTCTGATTCTTATACTCTTTTCCTACTTCTTATGTCCTTCAGACACCCGAAAAACCTTTGAAACTCGAAACAAAGTATGAAATGAGAGATTGGTAGTAACACTCCCTACCCTCCATGATGTGAAAGTCAGTGATGAGATAGCTATTGCTGACATTGAGGATACCGAACAATTTCTGTGGAAACCTTGCAAAAAAGTGAAAAAGGTGGCGTGTAGAAGGAGTGATGGAAACATTCTCAAAAGAGTGGAATGAATTAAGGTAATAAGGCCACAAATGATCAGATTACAATGTGACTTCGGCGCAATGCAGGCAGTGATTGCAAGCCAAGACCATTTGCTTTGGAGAACCACAGTGTCTTTCTGAAAATCCCTGGGTCATTCTGAAAATCCCTGAGCCGTTTCAGGCACTGCCAAAGCTCTGGGCACTTGCAAAATGTGAGGATAATTTCAAGAAATGCTTCTTCCACTGCTAAAGAAATATTGCAAAGAAAATAGCCTTTACTCCAAAGGTTTTGACAGTGCCCCTGGAAACCCAAGACATATGGACAAGTTACAACAAAATGTAGAAAGTGTTCTTCTTCTACTTAACACAGCCCATGATCTTTAAAGCATGTTAATTTGGAAGGGCTACTCCCTTGAACACGTGACTCAGTATTTCTAAAGCTAGGGAAGAAATTATGCTCTGAGACTTTGGCATAGGGATAAATCTAAGAGAGTTAGTGGCTTTGAAAGCAGCACAAGGTGCATTGTTAGGTCAGCGTGAAACTCACCTTCAGAGTATTTCTAAAGCTGTTTTCACACATGATCTCCAAACATTGTCCAGAGAATCAAGTGTGACCATATTCTGGACTTGCCCTTTCACACGTGGCACACCCGATAATGTCCTTGTTAGAGCCACCAAGTTGATACCTTCCTGCACACACAACTCACAAGTGACACATTCACAAACGTGACTTAACACACCTATTACAAATAGGTTGGTTTAGATGAGGGGTGGTGTTTGGGTAGAGCATGCAGAAGACTCTGGGTGTCTATAAAAATTCAAGGTGGCAGCGCATGTCTGAAAAGGGCTTAAATTTCAAGATGAGATGCTACAAATTCTGCCAATGGATCTTTACCCACCATGTCACCATCTGCATCTGCAAATCCAGTTTCTTCTCCAGCACTGAGCAATGCACCAACTAATGTGAAGTCTTCCAATTACAGCATTACATTAGTCAACCTACTTTGTTCCATGATACTCAGATTGCATGCATTTATTCACTGCACATGTGTAGGATTTTACAAAGGGCATCCATAATCTGGTCTCAATAGGGTCTTAACCTCCCCATCAGATTCATGTCTACTTTTATAAAATATGTTGCAGATGTGTTTCACCAAAGGAGCGCTGGAAAGCAAATGCTGGCTCTTCAAAAGGGGAACCAAAACTGCAATAGAAAATGCCTTAGAATTCCAGACTATGGCTTCATCCAGTAGCTGGAATGTCTATGCCCTGATTATAGTGTTTCAGTAGGGACCCAGCCAAAGCCTCCAATCCAGCTAGCCTGTACGGATGACTCACTGGGACTGGAAGAACTCATTTGCCTGGACATCTATGCTGATAACCCCCTTTAGACTAGGAGAGTTTCCCCCATTTACACTCAATCTCTGGACCATCTTCCGTCTGCCTTTGTCAACCCAAGTGACAACAGAGGACTACCCATGCAAATTGGTGGAATGCAAATGAGAAAAGGTGCACAGTGGAACAGCACCTGTCTATTCTGTGGGATTTGGGGCATCCAGGGCAAGTCGTTCTTCTCAGTTCAGTGTTATATGTCCAGTCGTCTACACTGAGAAAATGTACTTCCAGGTACAATTGCAATTAATTTTAAATTGTAGTACATTGGGCCACCTGTGATGAATGTGCCAGAATCCCAAAATTTCATGGTCTAAGAACAAGCTAATTGACTGTGGGAAGGACAGTTTTTTGTGCCTTACATTTCCAAGTGTGAACATTCTAATAGGCTCCTGGAATCTTTTCATTCCCCCAGAGTATAAAGATCTAGCAAAGGTCCTCAACAAATAAATGACCACCTGTGTACCACCACATCGACCTTGGGAAGGTGCTATTGATCTGCAGCATAAAGGTTAAATCTATTCCCAAACTCACCAGCTATGGAAAAGTCTATTTAGGAACCTTATATCAAGGATTCATATACCCATCTACCTCGCCTGCAATACTACTGTTTCTTCTTCATAGAGAAGGAGGACGATGGTGGCTTTTGGCTTTGTATAAACTACCTTGGCCTAAATTACATCATGGTGAAGTACTCTTAACTACAACCTCTGGTTCTGATGGCCCTGAGCAACTACAGGAAGCTAAGTAGTTCATAAAATTAGACCTATGAAGTGCATACTACCTGTTAAGGATACCTGAAGGTGATAAGTGGGACACCAAGCTCTATGCCAGCAGCAGCCATTATGAATATTTAATCATACCTCGCGACCTAGTCAATATGCTGCTGGTTTTTCAGATCTTCATCAATGAGGTTCTGCATGAGTACCTTGGAGGATTATCGTTTATACTAATTATTTTGTAGGATCACACACACATACATCAGGCCTAATAGTCTAGTTGAAGTTTTACGGTCCAGAGGATTGGAAACCTTGACATAAAACAATCTTTGCTTAGTGTAACATGGTACCCCTTTTAATGGCCTAGCCTAAGAGGGGATACACGGTTTAAGTAATGATAAGAATGGGATAAAAGGGAGCCAGAGATTCCAACATACTGTACACACACACATAAACATACATGCGCACACACACACCCCACACACTCAAGGTGATCCAGATCACAAGGAAGGTCAGCACTAAGTTTTATACCTCTGAAATTTAGGGGCCCAGGAGGAAAGGCCTGATAATGGCCTGACCCATGGAGACCAGGCCAGAGCCTGGTCCCAGCTAGTAAAGGGGGGATGCACATGTAAGTGCTTCACACCACCTCCTCCCTATCTCCTGTCTCACATACTACACACGCACACAGTCACAGGAGGAACAAAGATCTTCCTAAAATTTTCCAGCACATGTCAAGTATATGTGTTTGCCTTTTTATTAGCATCAATATTTAGATACGTTTGGTCTGTATGTGTCTTTAGACAGTTGTAATGTGTTGTGTATTACCCTTATAAATGTGCCTCACCTATTATTGCCCATTCTATCTTCCTCACTTAGACAATTATATGCAAGTGTGCATCTATAGGTAGCTGATGCTCAGAAAAATTGGGAAACCGTTAAAATAAGGTAACTTAGTAGTTTATAGATATTTTGGAGTATTAGAAGAGTTATTTTATGTAACCAGGAAACCCCCCTTTCTCGCCGCATTCCTAAGGACCTCTAGACTTATCTGGTCTCATAAATTAGCCGTTGGTGCCTATTTCTTTGTCCTCTACCTTTACATCGAAATAATGAAGCAATATATGTTAAACCTGGGTATCAAATCACAGTAATAAGCCAATTTCAATTATATTGTAGCACCATTCATAACCCTGTTAACAAAGTAGCAATAAAGTTGATGCCCCATGTCTGATGTGAGGGCAGTTCTGTCCCATTTGTAAGGTGAGGTACATAAGAACACTCTCTCTCGAGTAGAGGCATTATGACTTTGGCAACAGGAAACTGATACAGTAGCTATTAAATCAGCTATTGAGGATTAGCCTTTTGATGTCATTAGCCCGATGCAGCTCAGCATCCTTTCCAGGTTCTTACCCATCATCTAAGTAAGAGGTTGGCAACCTTTAACACTCAAAGAGCCATTTGGACCCGGTTTCCACAAAAGAGAGCACCGGGAGCCACAAATCCTTTTTGACATATAAAATGAAGATAACACTGCATATATAGTTTTTTATGTTTTTAGTTTTCTTTATGATGTGTAAAAAAAAATTATTTATGCAAAGAAAACATTTTCAACATTTTGAACTCTGTGAAAAAAAAAACACGCTGAGTTGAAGGTATCTCAGGAACAGCTTCTTCCCACTGAACTCACACATGCACTAATCCCCACACAATCTAACCCCCCCAATATATATCTTTTCCCCTACTCTCTCACAAGTGCAATGCCTGCACATCAGGTTACTGTGCAATATACCTGTGCAATATTTGTTTTT
The DNA here is from genome assembly GCA_026780845.1 of Petrocephalus sullivani. Taxonomy (NCBI): domain Eukaryota; kingdom Metazoa; phylum Chordata; class Actinopteri; order Osteoglossiformes; family Mormyridae; genus Petrocephalus; species Petrocephalus sullivani. The sequence goes on along the minus strand of JAODKM010000103.1, from coordinate 166,205 downwards.
TATTATTTATTGCTGTATTACTTTTTATATGTATATATTCTTCTGTCTGCACTGGAGGAGATGCTTCAATCTCATTGTACTTGTGTACAGTGACAATAAAAGGCATTCTGTTCTATTCATTCTATTCTATCTTTCAAATGAAATAAAAAGCCGAACTTAAAGTATCCATGCAGCGAACCAAAACTGCTGCATGCTGTAATCCTCTCATCGCCTGTAGGCTACCTACAATAAAAAAAAAAAAACTAACGAATAAAAATAAAATACACTTAAATTGAATACTCATTATTCATTTTCCAAAGCTACAGGGAGCCGCAGAATAAGGATGAATGAGCCGCATGTGGCTCCAGAGTATTCAGTATAGCAGAAATTCTGAAAACTTATATCTGTGTTGGGAGAACTGGTGTTTACTCTTCGGTCAGGTCCAGTTCATCTTGACTTATAGGCTCAGGTCCAGGAACAAACAAGTTGACGCTCTTTACAAACTCCACAACATCAAGAAGTTCCAGAGACAATTCTACCTCCCACATGCAATGCGTCGGGTGGGACATCATAGATCAGATCCAACAGGCATTTCATTCTAATCCAACTCCTACTCCCTACAAGACCCATCTTCCAGCACTGGTTTGTCTCTCTCTAGAGCATCATCCCCTTCCATTGAAATATCATGGATCAGATCCAACAGGCCTTTCATTTTTATCCAATTCCTACTGAGAGTCCTTCCTACAATACCTATCTTCTAGCCACAGTATGCCTCCCCATGCAGCAGCGGATTCACTTTGTTTCTCCTAGAGGACACCCAGGTAACTGGCATGCACTGTCCCAAATTAGCCTGTGAAGTAAACTAATTTGTCAATGCATGTCATAACCGTACCCCATGAAATGCATCTCGCCGGCTGTACTGTGCTATCTTATATCACCTAGCCACACCTTATAGACCCAGGTCTCATTTTGCCATTGACTTTGTTACGAATCTCGCCTGCTCTCTGGGGCATGCCCGACCTAATGCCTTTGAATTGGTTCTCCAAGGGGTGTTCCCTAGTTCTGTGAAAAGGATTACCCATTGCACTGGATCCTGCAGATTTGATCCCACCTGCCAGGTCTGTTCTCATTTTTTTAAGATGCTCCAGGTATAGTCCAACAGCCAGACCAGACTCAATCAGGGAATCGTGAGGCTTCTTTGCACTGTCATTTCCACAATTGGTGTAGGTCACTCTCCCCTCAGGCTCTCTTGTAAGAAGCTAAATCTTAGGTTCATTGGTCCTTCACCATTTGTGTAACAAGTTAACTGCTTGTCCTACAGTCTCATTCTACCATCACAGTACAAGCTAAACCTCACATTCCACGTGACCTTATTAAAACTGTGAGTGCAGTCTGCCACCTTCCAGGGCCTCCCACCGCTTCATCTGAGTGCTCCTTGAATCCCGGGTTGCCATAGCTAGCTACAATACTCGGTGGATTGGGAGGGCCCAAGGAATGTGCTTGGGTTCCACTAGCAACAATGAACATAGTCTGGAACGATTTCGGAATGTTAACGGAAAGCCTTGACATAGTACAAAGAAATCCATGGCAAGCAGAAGGATTGTGTTATTCAGACATTGGATATTTTTGTGAAGAAAACTCAATAGCTAACTTCAGTCATATGCTCTGATCTTGAAATCTCCACTGCACCTTTTTCCTCCATCTCAACTGGAAACTTGTGCTACTGTTTCTAATCATGTGACAAATTCAGCTGGGAAGCAGGCCCCCAGCAGCATCCAGAAAAACATTTCTATACAGTACTGTGCAAAAGTCTTAGGAAAAGAAAATGATGTTTAAATTACAGTCATGTTGGTGTAAAACTATGATGCATTATATCATTTCATATTTATATTATTATAATTCATATATTATTTCAAAAACACTTTGCAGCAACCATGCAAAACCTCACTTCACTGACTAATCAACACCTCAACGAGTTAAAATGAGTTTAATGATGAGTTTAATTAATTTAGTTAAGTAATTATTTGGACTGGTGGTGAAGTTTAATGAATATATGGATGGCTGAGGTGCCCCTGAGGAGAGGTTAAGTAAAGTGGTGTTCATCTAACCATCCAACAAGATATCAGTAACTCTTCGCACAACAAGTTACACAATACAACAAAAGAAATTATTTATTTTGATAGTGTAATGTTAAAGAGTTTTTTTCTGAGCAAATACACAGTTACTACCCAGATGAATACGCTTAAACATTTTCTTCGACTGCCCAAGACTTTTGTATGCTGGTATCTGGTATCTCTACACTGTCTGCAAACGAGTGTGTGGCCTGTGACAGCCCTGAGTCCAGTCCAGGCTGGGACTGAAGATTGTGCTCCTAAAGCTTACACTATGTGAGTGTGTAGTACTTCTTTTTGGGTGAGGGGGCCTGCTTTCTTGCATACAGAATATACTCACACTTATTTTTGTGGCATCTGTAACCATCTCATCTTCGGGCACCACCTGTAACAAAAGGAATAATTATAGACATTCACACTCCCAACTGAAAAAAAAACAGCAGCAGTCAGATGCGCCCAATCTCTTCTACTTTTGTCTGGAGCAAATGCAAGTTTCTGTACTCTAGTATATGTCTTAACCTGGGTTGTGAAATATCCTACAGCTATCCCTTTATCATGGAAATCTTACTGGAATTATGCAGCAATCACCTTAATTTGGACAGGCTAGATTGTCGTTAGTGACATCTATTTGGGCAAAAACTAAGGTGATTACATTCAAAGTTTATTCAAAGCAGGAAAAAATAAAAATACCAGGGGAATAAAAATTATTCGGGGCTTGCATTGAGTTATGCGGGAGGGTTAATGAGCAGAAGGTTAGTCAATCTGTTTTCCTCTCTTCCAATTAAAGTGTCTGATGACACAACGGGGGACTGAAAATTTTCATCTTCAGAACAAGCAGTGAGATTTTTAATCTGCCTTTTATATCTCTCCAAACATCAGGGACTGGTTCTAGCCTTCACAGTGGATAAAATATTATTTGTTTGCTGAAAACGTAGTTTACTTTAGCTATTACGATTTATTTATTTAGTGCTTTTAAATATTGAAAGTAGACTTATTTTGTACGTAATTAAAAACAAAAACTGTAATGTGGACAATTAAAAAATAAACAGTCATTCATTCAAGTGGGTTTTTTTATTTTTGTGCATTGACTGACTAAATGAGCCGTGGCCCACCTGATTGGTCGTCCAGGCCTGTTTGTCCGTCCAGTCTTTGTGGTGCCTGATGTACCACCACTGGATCTCCAGGGAGTATGAAGGAGAGCCAGCCCCCCGGAAGGAACAAGCCATCTCAACATCCTGCCCGCTCTGTGTCGTGATGTCATGGGGGACTTCTGTGAAGAGTGCTGCGAGACAGCAGTGAGAAAACAGACACGTCGACTGAGAACATAATACTACAGATAAGCTCTTTTTTTCCATATGTTAAAAATAAACCAAGCCACCGATTTCAGCTCCTTTTTAGTTGCCTTGGTTCTAGATCACATGCAGGTGACGGGCAGATGGGTGACATTATCCGTGACTGCAGTGCAGTCTCTCGCCGTCTGATCCTGAGCCTTAAGAGTAGCACGGCTCTGCACTAAAGCCGAAAAGCGACGTACATCAATACGCCCTGCGCCTTCTAAAGGACCCCTCAAATGCAGGTTTAGCAACGCTAACAAGCCAGCGTTGACAAGGAGAGGAAGAAAAATAGCACACGCTTACAGTGCTTGCAGAAACCATTCCTTTTGTGCTGATGCTATACTGACGGAGCTATTACTACGATGTCTGTTTGGTGAAAAATGATCTCAGATCTGCGCCGTGAGGTTGCAGTTTAGAGGTGTGCCTGCTGCTTGCGCTGGCTCCAGTTTAATGAAGCTCTGCTGGTTCCAGTTAACAATACCCAACAAGGATTAGCTGAAAGAAGCCCAGCTGAGCCGGGAGCAGGAGAATGGCAGAGGAAGCTTCTGCCTTGAATAGAAGTGAGGCGTAGCATCTGATCTTCTCGAGAGATAAATTCAAAGTCTTTGCTCAGGTCTTGGTTTTAGATAAATTCCTGTTCTTGTGCTAGCAGTTACTAAAAAAAAAAACAGGTATTTAGTTTAAACCATAGTTTGTTTCCCTCGTCCCACCAACTGAGAGAGTTATACCTCAATATCCTCATTCACAAAACAGCCATTTAGCCAGAGCTAAATGATACGCTCCCTCCTCGTCCTCACCAGGGGAGAGTCGCCTAGGTTTAATGTCGCTACGTTCGATTTTTCTCACACCTCACTCTCGGAAACGGCTGATGAACCTGCCGCTGCAATCCAGCCACAATGTGAAGGCTCATAAAGATACTGACAAAAATAACCTTTAACTTCAAACACATGCACACAGCGTTCTACCCTCTAGCTATATAAGTAATTAATTGTGTAGGTTTTGTGACCAATATATTGTGATACTCAACTGGTTTATATGGACAGTAAAGTGCATGCAAATCCTTTTCTTGTGATATGTTTGCCAAGAATATTTAAGGTAACAATTTCAGTATAGCCATCTCAGCTTTTGTGCTGTATACTCTCAAGACTACTGCCACAACCATATGTGGAGAAAAAAAAACTGCAATAAAACATTTTCCCCACTTTCAACGTGTTTTATGACTAAAGAACTTCCTCCTTGATGGAGCATTAATTGGATTGGTTTCCTATAGTGGACCTCATTAGAAAAAATAACGTGCCCAGGTACCTCGGCTATCTACGGCCGCGCTCCAGCCTCGTCTCATTTATATGCGTTAATATGTCTTTTTACCTTTATGTCGGCAAATAGTAAAAGAAATTCAATCGAGCCATTCCTGTGATTACGCCTGTGAACCAGAATGTCGTGCTCAGCCGATTAAGGGCTAAAACTTAAGCGTAATCCAGCCTACCGCAGTGAGAAATAACGCAAGCTGCGCTACAGCTTCTGTTTTGTTCCACCACACTCTTAGTGACCTGCAGTTAATTGGAGCAGTAAATCTATAGCCAAAGAGCTTTCGCACACTGAGTATGAAAGGCTCTGTGCTGAAGCAGAAAGCCTAGGCCTGCTACCTTGGAGGTAGGTAATGCCTTCCTGTGGACCGATTTGAGAAAGGGAAAAAATGCGTATAGTAAATATTAGTTTAAGCCCACTGCGAGCATTTTGAATATGGATGTAATGTCAAACTAACTAATCAAAGATGTCCAACCTAACCCTGTTTGATTCAAATGAAATTACAGTTTCACTGTGTTCCGATTCCCTTTTTATGAAAGCCATAAAACCTTGCCGAATTACCCTTGCGGTAATAAAATAAAAACAATTACCTAGTGTGTAATTGTTACAGCTTTATCTGCCATTTCATAATTTGAGGTCTCCAAGGAAACAATTACAGGAGACTTAGGAGCCCTGGGGGCAGTTATTATCCGGCTGACATTTAAAAACATCTCGGTAATCGAGTCAAGAAACTTCAGCTCCAATAAAAATCGCACGACAAACTGCCTCCTCCGGAAATCGCGAGGATCAAAACAACATAAACAGCCCTCTTATATGGCACTGGTGAATCATTATGATACATTATGATGCAGGTATATTAATATTCTGCATGGAAGTCACTACCAAACAAAGTCGCACATTCATATTAGGCTTGACAGCGTGAGCCGACGGGGGCTTCTTTCAGGAATTATTTTTAGACTGCAGCATAAAATGACTGCCCCCTGCTTTTTTTTTCCCAGTCCTTTGAAATGTAAAGCAAACCAATTAATTGTGTTTAAACCTGTGCACACAATTTCCTTCTTAAATTCTAATAATCACAGACCACCACTAACAAAATCTGATCTCTGAGAGCAAGAGAAAGAAGAAAGGTATAATAAATATTCCACATCTATCGTGTGCCTGTGACCTTCTCGGTATGGGCAATGAATGCCCCACGAGTTGCTGGAAATCATGATCTGATGCTCCCAAAAATGCAGGAACCTTCCGCCAGAGGGGGAGGAATGATGAGAAGGTAGGTAGATGAAGGGAGAACAATGCCAGACAGGTCCACCTGCTCCCCAGACTAGCTAAACCGCTAAATCCATTCGCCACACACACTACAAGCGCATCCTCTTCTGCTTAAAGCAGTAATAGACAATGAGCCGCATTTTCGCATGAACCCGTCACATCGCAGCTGAGCCTGGCTTCCGTCTCACTAGCTAGCGGAAGACACGCCTGAGGCACAGGCCTACATTTGGATGCATACTTTTTTCCCCTTTTCTGCTGTCACAGTGATTGATCACCAACCCTGTGCCAATAGTTCCTACAATTAACACCCAGCTGGTCCTGATTGGACTGATTACATCGTTAGGGATAAACAGGGCCAGCTGGATAGGTATTGGACGAGAGTCGCCAGCTAGGGACGTTCTCATTCGTCGTTGTTTATAATGCTTGGGAATATTAGTCCTTTGATTTGTGCCATTTTTGCAGTCCTTTTTTTTAACAATTAGTAGTTTTTTTTAATAATTTGGCTATCTAAAAGAAATTTAATATGAAGTTAATAAATCCCAGCTAATTCTGATAAATCCTACCATCTTGTGTTTATATCTCATCCATTGAGCAGACCACTGCCTCAATCTGTTATATCACAGTTACCATAAAACTCCCCGGTTTCTATCCTTTCTATTCCACAGCATCTCACCAGAACTGGTTCATTGCCATGTTCTCTCACTAGACAAAAAACAAAAAAATGGACACTATCCGCAACTGAATTAGCGGGTCGTTCTCCTCACGGTCCAGAGACTGGGGTTGGATGCTCGCAGCTCGTCAGCAGATCTCGCTGCCGTAACGGGCAAGCCACTGACTTGCACCTTGGAGCTGCGGTGACAGTCAGCTCCTGAGGGAAAAGGAGACTGTGCTCTCTGGCACGTAGAAAGACGAGCGTGTGGCCGTAGCACCAGCACAGACCGGCTGAGACACGAAAGGTGACCAAGATCAGCCTCATCTCAGCTGGTGAGGTAAGCCATAGCCTCCTTTACGTCCCTCGTTATCACATAGGTACTGCTATCGGCTACAGCTGCTTACACGTTACTATGTGCATTGCATCATCATGTTCAAAAACAGGCCATTATGTCAGGTACCTTTTTGTGCCTGTGAATAATCTTTCCATACCATTATCTCATGATGAAAGTCAAAGGAGATCTTAAAAATCCCCCCCCCCCCCAAAAAAAAAAAACTGCAAGACTTAAAAGGAGAAGATTGTTCAAAGAGATTTAAAGTACTCTTCACCTCTTCACAATTCAGCTGAATTTTATTTCAAAGGGTTTTATTGTCGGAGAATCAATACTGCAGCCATTGCGAAAGCGTAAAGCTGTGAAATAAAATGTGCTCTTAATTCGGATCTCCCTCCATGCTATTCGCCTCGTCCTTGTCCGTCTCGCAGGGTCACACCAGCAGTTCCTCTTCCAAAGGCAGTGGTATGTAGGTGTTTTTAAAACTCTTCACTCCGATATATGGAGGGAGTCAGTTAACCAATCAATTCACCCCCAGCTTATCTGATAGCTTCTGCTATCTACGCTATTACCTCTATGGCACTGCCTGCCCCACAATCCACCAAGCAAGATCAATCTTCAATATCTAAATGATCAGAAACATATTTCTACGATAACGTGGCCCATGAGGGAGAGTGGAATATAAGGACACAGGAACTAAAAATATAAGAATAAGAAACACCTGGACTGCTTTGCAGACTTGTTTCCTTAAATCAACATGTAAATAAAATCATTACAGGTTAACTGAAAATCAATACAGCTTCACCTATAATCAAGCTGTTGTAGATGGATATCCATTTGTAGGATTAAGGTGAGTCTTGAGCCAGTTCTGGAGGTACGAGACCACAAAGTCATGCACCGTTGTTCTATACCTCTGGTTCACAATGAAAAAACATTTTGCTAATATGTAGTGGCAAAGCTTGGCTACACATAACTATTGTGATTATACGTATGCAAATATAAAAATATCAATAAATGAAAATGCAGAAAAAATATGTGAAAAGCTCAGACTGAAAACGGCTAAGGGTTTGTGATTTAAAAGCAGCATAAACTAAAGAACAGTATTTGGTTAACAAGGCTCAAATCCCAAGGAACATTCTGGAACCAACAGCAGTACTACCAACAGACCATGTTTAATTACTTAGCTCGGACATTCGTCCAAAAAAGATTTTATTTACAACTAGTACAGCTGGATAGTTCATTGGAGCAATTCCCGTTTAAGTGCATTTCTCCTGAGTACAACAACAGGGGCTGTCTGATAAAACGGACTTGGCAACCTATAGGCTCCTACTCGTCGTTGCTGACTTCTGTGCCGCCTGCAGACCTGACCTCTGCTGCCCATCAGCGGCTGATCTAACCAGAGCTGACAGGAAGCCAACTCCGGCACTAGTAAGCCTTCTCCCGTAATACCCACACGGCTATTAAGGAAAGTGAGGCCGCGGCCGGCGTGCAGGGTTGGCCACTCCGTTGGATTTGCAAACTCAGAGCTGACCTTGGGAGCCTTTCAGAAATTTCCACACCAACACTGAACATCAAAATGTGCTAATTACTTTCCAGTTCATCTGTAACACTATTACTTTGTTCATTTCTCTATTTGTCATTATGGTTTTACATGGTACTTTAAGCACTTGGGGTCAACTGTGTTGGGATGAGATGGTAAAACAGCATGGCTGTCTGTATTAACACGTGCCATTAATTTAAAATGGAGTTCATTTAAAAATGCATTTGATTAAAAATGCTATTAAAATGGAACATGTTCATTTTGGCAGACAATTAATTTTCTCTTCATATTTCGATGAGAGCGATATTTCCCAGGTTATATCGCTCCAACATGATTACATCTGTCAAAGCTGTCCACTTTAGGAACCTGACTTGCAAAGGGACCAATGAATGATCTTTTACCATTTTTTTTCTTTTTGTAAAGCTGTGTACATCATTTTAAAAGCACTGAGAATGAAAAAAAGAAACATTTTCTGCAAGCCAATGACGAAAGCAACGGAAAAAAATTAAGGCAAGTTAGAAAGATGTAAGAAAAAAAGAATAAACTGTTTAAAAATGTCGCCAAAAATGGAACAGGAAGCCATTTGTGTGAAATTAGGAGAATGACACACTGAGCAGGGGCTCTGTGCGCTACAGGGTTATTTTGATTAAAAGTTAATCACCGGACGCGTCAGTCAGCAAAAAGCACAGTTGCTGAATCTCAATTCATTAAAGCACCGGAGGACAGCTAATTTCCTAGAAAACAAAAAGGAGACTAGAATACAACAGATTACTCCAGAACTTAACCACACCTTCTGAAAAGCCACATGACCTAATAATTAAATACTGTGGAAAACAGCAAATCCATTACCTAAAACCAAACTCATATAAAAAGATTAGCTGGTTTGATTAATTGTTTGATTTAAAACGGGCTGCATGCAGCTTAGTACTACCGTTTAATTTGTACTTCAAATGTTTCAACAATGTGAATGAGCCAATACATTTTCATTGTTTTTGGCTCACAAAAATTTCCAGGTGGTCACATCAGAAAGGATCCCATTCTGAAGTGTACAGCTCTGGAAAAAAATAGGAGACCACTCTGTATTTTTAAAAATCTGCAGTTTTAAATCCTGGTTTACTCGTGGTTCTGCTGGCAGAAGGCTACACTGAGCAGCAGGCTGCTTCCAGGCTGAAAGTTTCTAAGACAGCAGTACACAAGAACCAGGTGATGCAGGAGACACTGGGAACGACCAGAAACCAGCCAGGTAGAGGGGGAAGTGACTTTCTAATGCCAGAGATGACCGTCAATTTATCCAGCAGTGCCTCATTAATTGGAGGATGACCTCAAGTGACCTTCAACAGGAATGGGAAACATTAAGTGCGCATAGTTAGGTGCACAGCTAGGAAAGTTCTTAGCAGGCTCCCAGAAGCAGGTCTGAAGTCCCATAAAGCACGGAGGAAGCCCTTCATCAATGAAAAGCAGGGCCAGAATGGAAAAAAAATCTATATGTTAAACATAAGCATACCCATAAATTGAGAAATGAGTGAAACTAAATGTTTTGCTGAAATTATTCGAGTAAATCTAAGAAGACTTGAGATATATTAAGTTCATTGATCTCAACCTCAGTTTCAGCATTACATTTAAATAAGGGTCATGGCTCCTCAACACATTTGTGGGAAAAGCTACGTCCTTGGTGCCAATATTGGGCGATAAGCTCTCCATGCTGCAGAAATGCAAGCTGTAGGCCTGTCAGTCTGAGAGCAACATATCACCGAAGTTAGACATCGAGAAGGATCCCTCATTTCCACCCTGTTTACTGCTTCACTTGTACACAAATTCCATTTTAAAATAGTCACAAGAACTGTGTTCTGCTTACAGCAGAGTCCGGTTTTGGAAAGTAGACCATAAAGAAGCCTGCACTGATGTAGGACGGAAAGCAAAACCAGGTTCATGTGTCATTAACACCGTTCATAAAGTGAATTGATGTAATTAATGCAGCCGAACTGGCACTTTTTGGAATGACTGAAGCACACGTGGGATAATACATCATGTTCATGTAATTTTGCGAAGCAAAGTTTTACGTGTGTGTGTTGGTGTGCAAGCAGGGAGATTGGTGAAGAGGGGAAGGAAGGACCTAACCGTCCAGCTGAAAGTCACTGCGATAAATGGAGAAATCGTCTGGCCATCAAACCATTTTAGCGCTTAATTAACTCTCTGATGCAGATGTGCTGCCCGGCCTCAAAAAGGGCAATTTATCAACAGCAACCTTTGGCTTTTCTTTGAATGGGCCACAAGACAAATGAACTGAAATGTACTCCCTCCACACATTTCAAATGTGTGCTCTTGGACCGAAGAGTAAAAACAATTCTGAGGCAATGCGGCATATGAGCATCAATCACTAAGTTTATATATATATATATATATATACACACACACACTCATATCTCTGCTGGCCAGATTTAATACTGATTTAATATTGTGGGTTATATAAATAAAGGCTAAGTGTCCTGGTATTATTTTGCAATACTTTATTGATTGACTGGGTTTGAACTGGTGACCTTCTGATTACAGGTACAGAGCTTAACCTGCTGAGCCACACTCTGCCCCATGGTTTTAGCACAGTATTTTTCAAAATGATACCGGTTTCACAGTATACAATGGTATTCATTTATGTTTTTTAAGTGTGACTGGGCGTTTATGTACCACACTTTACAGACTGAGATGAATTACTGAAGTTCACTGGTTTAGAATGCCTATTCCTGTGTTTCCCAACCCAGTCCTCGGAGAACCCCTGACAGTCCTTCCTCTTTTGCTTCCTCCCAGCTCCTCGGGAGCAAAAACGTGCACTGTCCGGGTTCCCTGAGGACTGGGTTGGGAAACACTGGCCTATTCTACTGTCATTAGGAGTGTAAATTGAAGAAAAACTATTTAATACAGGTTTGCATGGCCCCAGAAAATAATAGTTTACATTCTTTTTCAAGGATAGAATCTTTTTATTGGGCAAATTTGGCAATAAACAACTTATATACCACAATATTATGCCTGAAACATATTCAATTACTAAAGTATCCAAAGAGGTTATTTCTCAAAAGTGGTATTGCACTGAAGAAGTATTTAAAAGTAAATAGTATTCATGTTTTGTTAACCAACTATACACTCTGTTAACGTAAACCAGGGGTGCCCAATACGTCGATTGCGATTGACCAGTAGATCGCAAAAGAAGTGCGGATAGATCGCCTGACATTCAAAAAATTGTTTAGATGTTAGCCAATCATCTACATTATTGTTATATTAGGTTACCAAAACATAACGTGAATGTATTGCGAGCTAATGCAAAACTCCAGCAAGCAAAGTGACCCAGCTAGCCTTCCAATTTATATCTACTGAAAAAGAGATTAGTGGGGGAGCCGAACCAAGTAAGGAACCATAAATGTATTGCATTGTATTGCACAGTAGCCCGGCAACATTTACAGTAAATGGTTCTCTGGTCCACGTCGGACTGTTTAAAACCAAAAAATCTTCTAATGGTTACTTCCAGCACTATGCACTATGTCACAAAAGTTATATCATCTCAAATTGGTTTCTTCAACGTTGCAGTGAGTTCACTGTACTCAAATGACCTCTGCAGGGATGTGATGGAATAGGAAATTTGCATCATGATGGTGCAGCTCACAAATCTGCAGCAACTGCGTGATGCTATCATGTCAACATGGACTAAAGTCTCTGAGGAATGTTTCAAGCACCTTGCTGAATCATTGCCATGAAGAATTAAGGCAGTTCTGAATGCAGAAGTTGGTCCAACCTGAGACCCTGCTTATCCACAACCTGTGGGAGTTTCACTTATACAAAAATGTTCTTAGGACAACACAAAAAAATGATTGGTCCAGAGAGACAACCAATTACATTGTAGATGAGGCAGATCCAAGCAACTAGAGCAGGTGAAACCAAGATGTCTGATTGATTGGTCTGACATCTGACACAACATTTGATTGGTTATCTCTCTGTTCCTCCCTAAGAACATTATTGTGGTAAAACTCCCATGAGCTCATCTATACCACAGTCAGGATCCCTCCTTCATTACATAGATACATGACTGACACAAATACACATACACACACACGCACACACACACACACGAGTGAGTTACAAGTCAATGTGAATAGTCCAGAAGGTTCTCAAGGTCAGTCAAGGAAAAACACCTCCAAGGCTTACTAGCTGCCCATCCTAATATATCAACACAAGTGAGTTACATGAGACGGAAAATATTCTCATGCAAAAACTTTTTCAAAAAAGCCTGTAAACTGAACTCATCCGTAACTGTCACGTACAAGTAGGAACAGAAAAAGAGTACTCTGTTATTTGTGTGTTCTCTCATTCTGGCTTTAATAATTACACAGGTCTGCAACCAAAAAACTGCATAGGATTTTTTGACTGTATTTTATAGATTTTTACTCACTGAACCCGGGAAAAATATTTTAAATTTTCCATCAGGTTTTCTTGCAAAACTCATGTTTTAGTGCAATTAAGTATACAATTTCCCCTTTTAAACTGAAATCTGGTATCCCATTTTTGAGTCAAAAAACCATATCCAATAATGATTTCTTACATTAATTTAATATTTCTAAGAGTGAGACTCAAAAGAAATACAAATAGAAAATGAGAGGAATTCAGGGGGGTCAGTAGGGGGGTGGGTACGGTGGGTTTGGCAGTATGAGGAGTTCAGATGTAGTGTTAAATATATCATGAAGGAATAGTTTTTTGCTTCTTTTTTCAATTATAAGAAAAATTATGCATAGTTAATTGTAATAAAATATTGTTGTTTTTCATCATTGTTGTGTTTCTTTTAATGTAAATTCCTCATGTTTTGCAAAAAAACTGTATGTGATGGAGGGAAATGGAGATCATTTTTGGATACAGTACCTAAAAAAACCATAAAATCCCATGCAGCTGACTTTTTTTTTGCAGACCTGTGTTATTTAAATATCATTTTTAACTTAACCTTTAACCATGATAAAATTAACAAAATTGCATATCGCAAAATAATTTGTATAAAATGCTAATTTTGTGACAAAGTTCTGCCAAAAGTAATGTAAACCATTATGAGTGAATTCCCACTGGACTTCTGACCAGGTGAAAAGGTGGACAATTAAAGGACGTCTGACAGTTGTTTCACCGGCCTGTTTGTACAACCTCGTATCTGCAGATCATCTCATCCTAAAAATAGGCCTATGGCTGGTGGCCAGCTAAGGTAACTTACCATAAATCAACTGAACGCTTTTAGCCTGCCATGCATTACCATCGATGTTTTTAAAGATCTCTTAAGGATCACTGGTTTCCGGTCATTCCTGGGATTTGTAATCAACCTTGCTTTAACTCTAAGAAAGTACTTTGTTTTCATGTTGATTACAGTGGCACAGAAAGTCTTGGAACGCTTGCTTAATTCAGTAAATATATTGCAAATTTATTGGTTTTATAATAATATCATTACTTAATTCCTTTGCATACAATACACACACACACACACACACACACACACACATATATATCACATTAGTAGCAATCAGTAGTTTATGTAAAACGTAAATTTTCAGTAGTAATAAATTGAAACCCAAATTATAGTTCTAAAGGAACTGTTAAAAAGTTCATTGACAAGCAAGCAGTCTCATTGGGTGCCTTTTAAGTAGTAGCACCTTTTCAGCAACATAAAACGCCAAACATTTGTGTTCATTATCCGTTGGCAGCCAATGACTACAGTTACACTTAATAGCAAGATGCCAAGAACAGAACTGAATGATTCTGTCAAAAAAATGACACTTGATAAAAAGAAAATGTCCGTGCAGAAGATACGTGCAGATATATTAAACACTGCTTGTTAATGGACTTTTGTTAAGAAACCAATAAATTTGCAACATTTTTACAAAATTAAGCAAGCATGCCAAGACATTCTGTGAGCACTGTAAATACACCCTAAGGGTGTATTTACACATTTCACACATTTTTCTCACATTTCAGGAATACTGTACATGTGCATCTTACATTTCAGTATACATGTGCATATTACATTTACATAACACTTTTATCAAAAGTGACTTACATTAGAGTGAAGGGTTGCGATTTATATGAACTCCTTGGGATTTGAACCTATGACCTTCATGTAATGCCCTACTTGTTGAGCTAATAGAGCAACCGTTTTTTCTCACAGATGTGTGAATTATACTCTATTTGTAAGGTTTCCTCGCTATAGCTGTTTCTCCCCCTACAGAGATAACGCCTGGCTACTTTCATACCCCAGTTCATTCCGTTTCGCTCAGGTTCGCCCCTTCGTCATTTTCGCGTTATCTGCCGCTCACCCTCTCGTAGCACAGAGCCGCACACTTTCATTGTGCTCATTGTGCGCTCGTGCACCTGGAGATAGGAAAACAACTAATAAATATTCAGAGAGAAGAGCAAAGTCTCCTCCATCTTCCAGTACTGAGATCACGGGCTGCGCCAAAAAAACATCTGATGCTTCATTTGCCGTTTGCAGCTTCTTTCTGCATATCCCATTGTGCTGTCCTTTGACACACACACATGACACATGCCGTTCAGAGTGAACCTGGGGTCTGAGCACAGGGTCAGGCCATTTTTCAGATGCCCCTAGAGCATTTTAGGAGGTTAGGGGCCTTGCTTAAGGGCCCCTGGACATGTGACTATTCTCGGGAGGACAGGGCTCCAATCATCGACCTTCTAATCACAGGCCTAACCTGCTAAGCCACGCATGGTACCAGAGAGATCCTGCAGCGCGATTTTCTCTCGACTTTTGGAAAAAAAAGGGGAACAAAGGTAAGTTAAATTGTTCTCTATATAACAGGATTACATACAAACAATAACATCGCACCTTTTACTGAAAAATAAATAAACAAAGGTTTTCCGGAGCAGTGCTTTGGAGAATATGAATTAGTTCCCTCTCCTGGGACGACAATCCAGAGAACTGTGATGAGGCTCATGTCCAATAATGAAAGTCCGGCATGAGTGGAACCTGATTATTATTACCGTATTATTATTCCCTGCAAATCACCGTAGTATCCATGGCGATTGTGAAGAAGCCCTGTGGGTAATTCTTCAAGGAGGTTTATTGAAATATAACAAAGAATAATTAAATTCCGGGAAAGTATAGAACACCCCAAAGAAAAATGTTATGATTTCACTATAAACTTCATCACATCCCCACCCACCAGGTAGGTAAAAATATACACAATGTGAATGATGTTACCTTTTCCTAAAGAAGTACAAATGCCCTTTTTCCTTAATCTGTCAACATGATGTGCTCTGGCAAAAACATAATTTCAATTTATATATTTGCAGATAAATCACATCACATACAAATACATAATTATATAAATCCGGTTCTTCATCTTGGCATTCAATTCATTATTTTAATTCCTTTCTTTTGAATGTCTGTAAAGCACTTTTTGTAAACCCTGTCAATACAACAGTGCTATATACATGACGACTGATTGATTGAGGTTGGTTGATTTAAATTCTTATTTTTTATTATGGGAAAGGAGAAATACAATAGAAGAAGGAAAGGGGGAAAAAATCACATAAATTGAATAAAATTAATTAATTTATCATTAGAATCATTTAATGAATTCTCCCCCCAACTAAAGAAAACAATGAATGTTTATCTCTAACAAATAATTTTGAAATGTGCAGCAACCTAGAAAAACATAATGTACAAAGGGAGTTTTTGTATTTCGGTCCCTGCAGCCTGAGTTATTAAGTAATCTTTTCACGCTGCATCTTTTCCAAGATGCTCAGACATAAGAAATACAAGGAATCACTCCACTCTTCCCAAGAACTCACCCCACGGCTCAATTAACCAGAAGAAACCAGCGAAAAAGCTGATCCGTTTTGAAGTGGCCCCTCTCTCACTCTCTCAGCTTTCGCCTACCCATCGATCGCAGAGCCGCTAAATGCTTTCACGCATGGTAGGCCCGCCGGCTATTCTGAGCCAACCTTATGAAATCTAAGATGTCGATAGTCGCCGGTAGCTTTTGGAGAAGCTTTTCACTGGTATCAGGCCCCAGGGCCCAATTAGCGCTGCAGTAGCATGGTCCTACTTTAACTGGCCGCCAAAACCCAAGCTATGTGCCCAGGCAGAAATAAACACATCCGACGCCGCGCAATGCGAAGCAGCGTGGCGCGGTGTTCCACCGCAGAAAATAATTGGATGTCGGCACCAAGTCGGGGCCAAAGTTTGAAAGCGCCTAAAAGTGGAATGTGTGTAGCCGAGTCATGGGGAACGTCGTTTGGGAGGGTGATTATCGCCCATGTGAGTCATCTATGGGGTCACAGCGACCTCAGACCTCTACATGCCATTTCTATCCTATTCCCAGGAGTCAATTCGCAGTTATTGCCCACAATGTGCAGTTTGGCGCTGAAAACATCATTATTGGTATACAGGCAATGCCTGATGGTTAAGCCGCAGGTTATAGTAATGTGAAAGCACTGGACCTACCACTAAGCCCACTGATATCTGACCCGTACTAACTATTAACACTACATTTAAGTAATATATATGTGTTTAAATGTTTGTGTTAAGTTTTTATTGTAAGGAGTTAACTTCCCAAATTCAGTCTTTTACAAATTTGTCAGTGCATCACATAAATAATTGTTACAGCACTGCAGATCAGGGTAACATGCTGATTTTACATTTTGGAGAAAGAAGCCGAAATACTACAGTAATCCCATATTAAAATGTCATGGGATACCAGGCAGGACACTCATCCAAGACCCAGCAGAGATCTATTGTTCAGATCCAACTGAGATTTTCTAATGTATTCCACCAGAAAAGCTACAAATTATCTTGTTTTTGCCTAGCACAAATAACGGACAAATAACAAACAAATCTCACAAAAATTTCCCCAGGGTAGAATGGGGATCTTCTAATATTTCACTATATATAGTATTTATAGAGTATATATATATAATATTTATATAGTGCTGTTTAACTTCATTAAACAGCAAACATTTCCCATGAAAATACAATACAATGATGCACAACCACAGAGTACCTGCTTTATCTTTTTATGTTACCATTGAAGAATTGTGTTACATGTTTCCATGGAAGTTAATATAGCATAAACTCTTGAAATTCATAAAAGTATTGTGTATGAATATTCAAAGGAAAACAGTTATCTTTACTATCTGTGTGGCTGATGCTCATTCACCTTATATATAGGTGTATAGTATAGTACAATCTTGAACAATGAAATAGAAAGGTTGGTCTATAATGAATGAAGACGGAAAGACAGAACTTACAGAAGCTCAATAGTCATAAACATGTTATACCATTATAAAAATAATAGCCAATTGAAAAAAATATAGTGTAACAGTGGTTACGTATTTTAGTTAGTGATGAAAATAACAAAACACTGATACCCACGTTAGGTGGGATTACTGTATTTTGCTGAGTCAATCAGTCATTCCCTGGTTTAACGTAATGAGAACCAGTAAAGTAACCAATAAGAAGACAGTATAACCAACCACTGATTGGCTGTAGAGTAATCCCAACACTGGGCATAAAAAAAGAGCTTGCTTGCAAAAACACCTTGAAACTCATTTCCAAAATTATAATAGCCACGTTCCCTTGGCCGTGCAGCTATAAATGGTATTTACTGCATTCAGCTAGTGTTCTCGAAATCTGGAAAACAGGGCTCCGGCGGCTATACACAACAGAAAAGCCTCATTAAAATGTGAGGAAATAAAGAAAAAAAATCACCAAATAACCCAGAAATAAATAAGCACCCCCTTCCCTTGAGAGATTCATCTTCCCTACAAGTCCATCTTGAAATGAGATGAATAAATTTAGCCGCTCAGAGCCTCTCGCCGTCTTCAATCGCACTATGGCTCCGGGGGGAGCGCGAGTCAGACAGCGCCGTGGCAACAAAATTAGCATTGGAGCGGCATCATTAAAATGTGTGTCACTGCAGCGGGGGCCTGGACTTGGGAACCCTGATCAGAAATCAAACGGGGCTGCAAATGGCACGCGGGCGCAGCGGACGATAGCTGTAGCTAAAATCTTGCCGTCAAGCCTTGTCACAAACACCGTGGGCCTCAGGCCTTAATAATTGCGCCGTTTTCCATCGATTGAATGCTCCAAAGAGGGCTTGTGGTTGAAATCTCTCTCCCGAGGAGCGTAGGTAGGTTAGACAAAAAAATCAAGGGAGAGACTTCAGACTCTGGAGGCTGTGTGCGTAACCCCATCTCTCTCTCTCTCTCTCTCTCTCTCTCTCTCTCTCTCTCTTTCAGTCATGTTCCCGCGGCTAGAAAGCAATTGTCCTGGCTGAGTGGAAATAAACTGACCGAAGATAAATAGGAGAGCAGTGAGAAACCTGGAGATCAGAGGAACGTCTCCGCTAGACTCCTGGCAGGTGGGATTATGTGCTTTAACCCAATGAAAACCACTGAACCTGACAGGTGGGTGACTGGCACAGCATCATAATCCCCCTCATGGTGGCCTTTGCAGCCTCATTTCTCCTGTCAACACTTATCACTCACGCCACACTATTGCTGCAGCTACACAAGCCAAACTGAAAATCACTGTAAACAGCTCAGAGGAGGGCCAGCACAGAGCAAGTCACAATGTATGGATCTTACACAGGAGCAATAACCCATCACTCCACAAACTCAACCAATAATTATAAAAAAAAAATATGCTTCACATGAGCAATCGTTAACATTGTTACCATCGTTACCATCAAAAAATGCATTTTCATTCCAAATGACTGCTTATTTCCCAACTAGGCAATTATTATTTGTACACAAACAAAGCACAGTTGTCATTTAGCACAGTACTTGAATAATCATTTCCACATAAATAATGAGTGCAGATAACCTGACCACTTATGAGGTTTCTCTGGACCACCCAAAGGAGCAACTCAGTGGTGTGGGTGGAAAGAGCTAGCATCATAATTTGCAGCATTCCCAGAATGCATTTCACCACAATCCACAGTTTCCATTTTTACAAATAGTGACAGTCCACTAAAAAAAAAATAGAGGGAGTATTTTGTGTGCAACGGAGGTGCAATGTTTATCACAGCCAGCAGAGTAGTATTAGAAAGCTACGCTGGACATCTAAAGTGAATCTAAAGTTTTCAGCTCTGGTGTTATTCAGTTGGTGATTGTAATTAAGGTTTGTGTGGTGGCAGGTGGTGTGATCATTCATTAATTCTCCCTAGGCAACCTTTCATGATGCAAGAAATGGTTGCTGGTCATTAAAAACAGTCACCAAGTTGTTAATACACCAGTCTAACAGTATTAATATTTCAGTGAAAATAGCAGTAGGCATTCAAAAACCAAAGACTGATTTAAAAAGCCCACTGAACAATTTCAGGCTAGGCTGCTTCCATACCATTGCATCAGTACACATTTAACTCAAATTATATCATTACATTTTTGGGTATTTTTTGTTTTGTTTCACAGGTTTCTGCAGTGTTTATGGAATACAAAAAATACTTTCAAGTTAACTATTAAACAAGACCTAGTGTGTATTGGGTATTTTAGAAGAAATAAGCCCAGTGTCACGACTTAAGGGACGAAGGACTCAAGGGCAGGCGTTGTAGTAAAGCAAAAGGCCCAGAGACTGGAAACAAAAACTGCACCACGAGGGATCAAGACAGGAGGATGGGGCAGTAGGAAGGGCACAGGGAATAGGATGGTTCGACGTCAATGACTGGACTGGGGACCACAGGACTGAGAAGCATGTATATAAAAGACTAATGAGAGAGCTAACAAGAGGCAGCTGGGACACAAGGGTTAAGAATGAGACGCAAGATAAACTAGTAACAGGCGTGGCTTGTTAGGGTGGGTAGGATATGACACATAACTTACAACTGACGGGATATTTAATTTGAAATGTGACAGATGTTTCATAGAGTAGCTAAATAATTTTCACATTGGTTGATCTGTTCTTTCGCCATCCGATCTGGAACTGTGAGCTTGATGAAAAGGGGACAGTATTAAATATATATAAAGCCAACTGCATCTCAAAGGGGATCAAGGGATGAACCAAATTAAGTTATGAACAAATATTAGCCACAGCTAAATTCATAAAATACTTATTCCACATAGGAAAATTCATGGCACACAACCACTCAATCATGAACTTACCAAGTTCCATAATTATTGCGATCTGTGCTGTAATCATCTCCTTAATGTAACCATTTTTTAGCACTAACTACATAACACACTCAGACAACAGGCAACCATTGTTCCCATCTGTGTCCTAGTACTTTCTTGACTGAATTCTGGTTCATCAAGCCACAGATGCATGTCACAAGAGGATCTCAATTTCAGTACCTATATGTTGTGAGCATCGGCCTTATTCAAGGCACCTTGAATTGAATTGGTCTCTCCTAGGCAGGGTACGTACGTGGGACTTGGGAATGTGAGAACCCAAGAAATGTCATTTAACACACTGATTTGTGCCAAGGCTGACAATTAGACTCTGCATGAAAGCATTCTCTCTTAAAGTAAATGCCACAAGGCAGAACAGCTGTTTCAACAATTCTACTGACCAACAAAAATCTATAATACATATGGCAGGTATTGACGTTATAATACAATTTGCCTGATTCGCTGAGCCCATGAAGTCGACTCTTCACAGGCTACCATTACATAGAAAATACAAATTGTGTAACAAAGTAACATTTTCCTCAATAGGCAGGACAGCTCTCTGTTCTGTTTAATGTAATTGCCTTTGGATGTGCATCAAGTCATCCAGTTATGGAAAAAAATGATAAGCAATATAATTTTGAGTTGAATTCCCATTTAACGTATACAGGCAATCAAACACACTGCTACCTAAAGGCTATTTCACACATTCTCCATTTTAGCACAGATAATGCTTTTTCTAATGAGGCAAAAGCTTCCTTGAGTGAGGAAAGGGCCATCCATAGTCCAATGTGTCATTGTCTGCCGAAAATGACTTTTATCTACCCAACTCTAATCAAACTGTTACTGGAATGCAAGCACTTAATTGCAAAACAGATCGTTAGCAGTGAACGCAGGCTGATAAATGAGGCTCATTTCAGAAGCCCACCTGCATGCCTAGCTCTGATACACGGAACAGGAATGCTGCACAATTTTCATGTCATCATTGAGGAGCCATCAGAAACATTTGGAGGGCCGGGGGGCGGAGAGGGAGGCTTTCACATCTTATTGAAGGAGGCTAGAACATTAATTAAACAAATGACACACGGTAATGTGGGCTAATGCAGAATGAAAGCGTGAATTCAACATCTCCATGAAGAAGATGGTTTATATCGCCCCGCGTCCCGTCTGATTCATCTTACAGGACTGGGGTTAGTTAATATTGAATTTCAGGCTGGTGCTACACTAAAAACTGATGCTTCTGTGCCTCAAAAGTCGCGGCTTCAATTCTCTCCAACAGCATCTTTACCGGCTAGGCTGCAGGACTCATCCTCCACTGTGTATCTGTGTGATGTGGTGGTGGTGTTGGGGGTGTAGCTGGAACTTTACAGCACTATAAGCATTAGCAAAGGAGATCTCAAAATTTAGCACCCCTTTGCAAACTTCAGTGCCTGACATTGTTTTCACTGACCTGTTTTTGTAAAGCTGAGCAACCATTAAACATTTAGTGGAAAATAAGGAGGAAAATTCAAGTCAAGGAATATCTCTGCTCTGCTGTTTGTGTGCTCACTAAAAATACGGCAGAGTATCATTTTCCAAGTCATGTCAAAACTTGTCACTTTTTGCACAGAATGCAGTTTCCAGGTTATTTTAGAAAGCTGGTGAGTAGATGTTTAAAGTACTTAGACCCAAATAATCTCATTTTACACATTTTACAGACATTGCTAACCGAAAAATGCTGCCCACAACTAATTAAAAAAGAAATGTCAGCAAAGCTTTGGTGGGAAATCCTCTCTGTTCAGCAACCAAATTTAAATTTAATTAAAAGTAATTTGCAGATTTCAGAGCTGTTTGCTATAAATAAGGAGATAAGCCTCATGTTGTAACAGCTGAATCACAATGGAAATGAGATGTGTAGTTAACCGAAAATATTGGAGGGTGCAGATAGATAGATGGATGGATGGATGGACAGATAGATAGATAGATACATACATACATACATAGATAGATAGATAAATAAAGATTCAAGCTGCCTGAAAGCAGAAGTTTCATTTCAACAGCTATGCAAAAAAGTATAAATCCAAAGCATGTTTTCCTGTAATAAGAAAACTAATTTACAAACCAACATTAGGTACATAGGCATTACTGCTGTCTCTGCTGTCTATAGCCCAATGCAGCTGAGCCTTCCCTGTGTGACACCTCACTCACCAGCTCCTTCAGACACTCAGGAAGCAGCTGTGTCACCTGTGGCTGTAATGTGCTTAGGAGAGATAAGCTAAGCCTAATGCCAAATCCCTTCAAGCCCACGAGACGAGTCCAGTGGTCCTCTCAAGCGCTTTTCCTATGATAATGCCGGCAAAAAGATGGCAGCGGAAACCCGGCAGAAGCTCCAGCACTGCTCTCATGTCATCATAGGATGATTCTGTAACGGCCCCATAATAACCCACAATAAGCGTACAGTCCCTCGCTGTCAGTGTTCTCTCTATGCAGACCAGCCGGGGAAGGCTTTGCAAAGTTCCTCACAGACGACTACATCTCAAGCAGTGCATTATAATACACGTGCTACATCCCACAAAACAGCAATATCTGTTCTGTGATACTTAAGAAGCATTTACAGACATTATTTAATAAACACCGCGAACAGCACTAGTAGAAGCCTCTATAAAAGACATCACTTACTTTTTAAATTTTTTTATTTTTCAAATTAATTATTCATCAAATAATTTTTTTCCCCACTGTTCTTTAGTGCTTTATTGGCAAATGCCGGTTTTCAATAACCTTTTACGGAAGACTAAACACTAAACAACTGATCAGACTTTGACTTTAAATGTGTGGCTTTTAATTTTATACAATTTAAAATATTTTCTTCCTTTACATTTTTTAGACCAGCATTTATGATTAAACAAAATATTAAACATACTGTGTTTAATGAATGTTGAAAGTGGTTTCTTGGATAATAAGTGTATATTTGCTCAGAAGAAAAACACATTCTGACATTAGAATTCATGCAAATTGTGAGTAACTCAATAAAAACTGTGAGGGATTTCTTCTGTTTTCCAAAAGGTAACTGATATCTTGCTGGATGGCTAGATGGACACAGCTTCAGTTCATTAGGGGCGCTGTGGCGAATCCATGTATTTGTTAAATTTTACCACCAGCTCATGTAATTAATAACTAGTCAGTGAGGTTCTCATTAGCCATATGAGGGGTTGTAGTGGCCGAGTCAAAAGATACATGGGTGCATTTCATAGTGGCTGCAAGTATTGTGGTGATTGTAGCATAAGTTTATAAATGGTAACGCTAACACACTTTTCCACATAGACAGAATGTCATAGTTGTTCACAAACATGAAGGACATCTAGACATGACTTTCACACAGTACTATATATATATTGTATACGCACTATATAAAATGTGTATATATATATATATATATATATATATATACACACTATATAAAATATTTGAAATCAGGCAGGTGTGGGTAAATCATGGAGGCCATTTTTCCCTTCACTTATTTCTGGTTGTCCTTTACCTAAAATCACCAGCTCAGCCCCCCCGCCACCCGCCAGCTCCCGGTCTCAGCCCACCACCCGTGGTAACATGGCACGGGTGCCAGGGCACCGGCGTCACCCACCACTGAGTCAGCGCGAGCCCTCGCACCCCTCGCTGACTGGCCCGCGGCGTGATGCGCGGATGATGGAACAGGTGCGGTGCTGGGCGAGGAGGCGGAAGGCGGCCTTATCAGACAGCGCGGGGCATCTCTGCCCCCGCCCCGCCCCCCCCCCCCCCCGCGCCCGCCCCTCGTTCCCCCATTCCCGCTCCTCTGCAGCCACACACAAAAGGA
>JAODKM010000103.1:114591-131906 GCA_026780845.1 Petrocephalus sullivani | reverse complement strand
TAGGGGGGGGCAAACATAGTGAACTTCAGGTGGCGGGGTCAGTCATCTGCCGCATTTATTATAATTTCCATCTTCAGACAGCTGCTATACATCTATCAGATCTCACCTGTATTCCCATGACTCAAGGTCAACCGCCTAATTGGTCTGTTCCTATGCTGGTATTTCCACTGGTGCTCAGACAACTGATTGACTGCTACATTTTAATAAGAGCAATTAGTCATGCTTCCTCACAGCTGGTCACCACTAGCGTTAAGCTTTTTGAAGCCTTTCTCTGCGATGTTTACCACCTTTCGACGCAAAATAAAGGACGCTGCGTTCTAGTTTTTTTAAATAAAAATATCAGTATAAAAGTTCCCAAAACCTTGTGGTTCAGATTCCTTTTCCTCTCCAAAAGGATCACAGAGGTATAATTCAATGTCTAAGATTAATGTTCATCCATTAAATTATCACCTAATGATCAATTAAAAAGTAAAAAGGAATGAAGAAAATAAATGAATTAGGGAAACCGTTTTTACTCACGGCAACATATGGGTGGTATAACACATGGACCAGATTCCACTACTTTCATTAACAAAGTTTCACCCATGACAATAAATAGTTAGAGTGCTTGTGTGTAAGTCTTCATAGGGGAGGGGCCTACAGCAGTCTTAGAAGGAGACTGGAGTGTGATGTTCTGATTGGCCCTGCCTGCCAGTCAGTTACATTAATATATTCATATTGGTTGTTTCTGTTCTGTTTTAGTTCCAGCAACTAACCCAAGTACTAGTCACCTTGCTCCAAAACAGTGTTTCCCAACCCAGTCCTCGAGGAACATCGGACAGTCCATGTTTTTGCTCCCTCCCAGCTCCCAGCCAATCAGGAACACCGAATACCTGGTACAGGTGTAATGGGAGCTGAGAGACTGTCTAGTGTTCCCCAAGGACTGGTTGGCAAACGCTGCTCTAGAAAACCTAAGCTAATGTATCAGGCTTGAATCACCATTGTCCTTCAATATGATTACTATTGACCAACAAAAAGGTGGCTCTGATTTATAAAATTGGAAAACCCTTCCGTTGCTTATGTGATTGCTTTGTCATCATGTAAGAGTGGCAAATATAGACAACAGAGACAAATGACTAAATAACTTTTAAAGTTTCCATAAGGTGTTGAGTCACCCCAAGCTTTAACAGCGTCAGCACGGCAAGTGAAATATTACTGGAATTTCAGGTTTCCCCTGAGTACTCTGGTTTCCTTCCATCCGAAGACATGGAGCTAGGCTAATTGGTATCTATAAATTGCCCATAGGCATGTGTGTGAACCCTGCTGGACTGGAATAAGCTGCAGGCCCCCTGTTACATTACATTTTACTCATTTGTCTGAGACTTTAATCCAAAGGGAAGGGTTAATATGTATGTGTGCTCACTGGGATTGGAACCCACAACCTTCACATTGTTAGCACAATGCTCTACTTGCTGACTATAACTTTAGAAATGTAGGCATGTATGTAATATGTAGGCATGTATATATGTATCTTATAATTATCCATGCATGCAGTTTCATCTGGGAGTGTTGATTTGATGATAATCAGCTGTTAATGCCAATTCATTAGTTAATAGTTTACATCAGTACATTTTGCAATGCAATGTGAACAGGCTTCTAAATGTATAGTATCTGGGTATAATATCAACCTCTAGGCAAAAGTACAGTGTTAGCATTATACCTGTCATACATCGGTGTGATCCTGGCATGGGAAGACAATAACAGATTTATTTTATTTGTTTCTGAAGGATTGATTTAAACAGGCACTCATATAACCATTTCCCTGAATTGTGATGCAATCGACATTTCAATGAACACATCCATATCTGCTTTCCCCTAAAATAGCTTTGCACACCTTGTAATTTCTGAAGACATGCCGCTGGGAAGACGGTCCAGTGTTTTATTTTTGATTTGCATCCAAATACTTGCCCTGCGTGCTTCTACTGGCTAACCTCCAGCCACGGGAAGCAGCTGACGCACTTGTCACATTCAGGATAAACACTGCGACGTTTGCAGCAAGGCTTGACAGTTCACCCCAGACACATTGCTGGGAATGACAGCTGGCACATCTGCCAGGCACAACGGATCCCATTTAGGGGCCATCCTCGTCTTTAGTGGCGAATTCCTCAAGCAAGGCCTCTAATGAAGGATAATGAACATCAAGAAAGGTCCAAAAGAATCAGTCCCCTGGACTCATCTGTAAACAGGTAATCAGTAAGAATTATTAATAACATGACTATGGTTTTTATTTTAGAAGTGGCTCAGTTTCCCCATTGCTGCTGTTGCTACTGCTTAGCGTACGACTGCGTCCAAAGATGACCCACGTCTGCCTAGATATTTTTCACTTAGAGACACATAATGCCAAATGGGACAACAGCAAAGCTCACTATTCCGGTCACATGGTCTACAACAGGAACTAATAAGTAGTAGCTTACAGCAGCATGTGGAGATGTGTAATGGAGACTGCGAGTCAGACCCTCACTGTTTGAGAGACTGATACAGACAAGGTGAACTGAGCATTCTGCCTGTTTATCAGATCAGTGAATTACGGGACAAACGTGAAACGACATTTGCAGTGAGCGACATCCAGTGAACTTGCAACTAATAAAAATAAACCATGACAACTATTGTACATTCTGTAATACATTTGTTCCCCTTTAATATAGTCATCGCTTTTCATTAAAATGCAAAGAGGATTTTCTCTCATTGTATGGTTGCCTAGCTTGTGTTTTCAGTTGTAATGACAGTAACATGTGTCACAAACTATTTTTCTGGGTGCTCACTATACTCACCAGAGGGGGTGCCCATGCAAACACTACTGGCAAATTTGCCTCCGTACTTGTCAATGTTTAATTATATTTTCCCTTTTGTATCCAAGGCTTGCATAATTCAAAATGCAATTACTGCTCCAGCAAACCCACACCAGGCCTCTCTGCCTCATTTAGAATTTTTTTGTAATTATTTTTCTCCCTTTGGAAGGAACATTTTGTGCAAATCTTCAGTAGACTATCTCTGGAATAGGGAAGAAACCATCAAGCCATGTACTCATATAATGGATAGTGGTGAGCGCAGTACTTGCACACATATTATATATTATGTGTGTGAGTCGGGTGTACTGGGGTGGCATGGTGGTACAGTGGTTAGCACGATTACCTCACACCTCTGGGAACAGGGTTCAAATATCTGCATATTCCTCTCATGTCAATCATGGGGTTCCCTCCAGGTACTCTGGTCTTGCCCCCACAGTCCAAAAACATGCCAAAGCTAATTGGAGTTGCCTAATTCATCATAGGTGTGCATTCGTGTGTGAGTGTGCCCTGTGATGGGCTGGAGCCCCATCCTGGGTTGTTCCCTGCCTTGCGCCCATAGACTCTGGATCCCCTGTGATCCCAAATAAAACAAGCAATTTCAGAAAATGGATTGATGGCGTCTTCAGTAAATCAAATGATCAGAAATATGAAACAATTGTGAATAACATATTAGCATCATGACTCTTGTCATGTTATTTAAAGTGACCGTGACTTGGTTTATAGCACCGAGAATTCAAACTGATCATAAGAAACTGTTAAGGAAGGGAGAGAGGGCATCATGGTACAGAAATGTGATTTAACCCTGGCTGTTCCCACAAGTATGTCAATGTCAATGGTGTGGATCCTTTGTATCATTGATCACACCACTGAACCCTATTTACTACCAAGGCTGAAAAAATTAGAAAGATCAGTTCCATATAAAAAAGTGAGGTATTCACAATAATGGCTTTACAAAATGTTTGCTAAATGCTAATGTAATTTAATTGTAAAAGTCATCATAATCATGCCAGCTCTTCACATTAATAGACACTATTTATGTTGATTATTTATGATATTTATGATTAACCAATAAAGGAAGAGGTGGCTAAAGGCAGTAATGGATGAATACAGAATGAATTTGTCTTTGATATCTCCCCTACATTGAAGTGAATGTGAATTGCTTCACCTAAGCTGTCTCAGCAGATCAAAAATGAAACTCACACTTAAAAAAAAAAAACACTTCCAGGTTCAAAATCCCACATGCTATAATCCTTCAGGTCTTAAAATATTGCGTACTGGGAAAATTCCATATACATTAGGCACTAAATATATTTGCATTGTTCCAGCTGAAAGGTCAAGACTGCAAGAATAGCAATCTTCTCCTCTGCAGGGAATTAAGTGAATTGTGATTATTAAATCGGAGCTGTCAAGCAGCTAAATACGTAGAAGAACACTCTTTATGGAATTGCTGTCCAAAAGCCTTCCATGCTGTATTCTGTCACATTTTCTTCTTCATCATCTGTCAGTGAAACTGAGGTAAATGTGATTTAATAGTAAGTCAGAATGTTGTCCATTTTTGAAAAGAGTGTTCCCATTTCACCACTTTGAAATGATGAAATTAAATGAAATGATGCTTTTTTTGCCATTTGCAGATGTTACAACACTTCATTTCATTTGGAAGGCAGTAAGCAGCATGTAACATCGCAGGGTGTCTGTTTTCTGCTCGTGGGAGTTTTATTTACACAAGCATGTTCTAAGGGCAGAATGAAAAATTATTGTTTCAGAGAGATAACCAACCAGATTGTAGAGGGGGTGGGTCCAAGCAAATAGAACAGGTGGACCAAGACATCTGATTGGTTGATCTGACATCTGACACAAAATCTGATTGAACCAATCTCTGAACCAATCATTTTTCATTCTGCTCTCAGAACTCAGTAAGACTCCCATTTCTTCTCTAGAACTCATCAGTCCATAAGCTTCACATTATGAAGTGTATGTTAAGGAGTATTTATTATGATGTCAGCTCCAAATAGGTCCAGCTGTACGCTGTGCCTCATAGTAAAATATACATATCTCTTTATTTCATAAAAGGCTTGAATTTCTCTTAGCCACATGGTTATTGCTACTTGATACTTGTCAAATACATTGACAGTGATCGATATCTCCTCAGAAAGCGATCTTATCAAGGTTCCTCCTGCCAATCTCCAATTTGGCAGCCCCTCACCTCGACACTTGCAGACCAGCTCTTTGTCCAGGTGAGCCTTTCTTACATGCCTGTTCTGGATTTAAATAGCTCCAGAAGTGATGCCAATACCACGGCAAAGAGTCTGTAGTGTTAGTCTAAAATGGAATAAAGTCCATTCGGAGTGTCAAGCAGGTTATGGTTTGGCATTCCTAGCCAACATCTATTGACACAGAAAGTCTTGTATAGAAGCAAACACAGTGTTGTTTATCGCTTGATGGGAACTGTCTTCATTATTTCCAAGCAACATTGAGCTGTTCTCCCATTTTCTTTGTGGTTTTGCTAGTCTAGGAGACAGAAAAAGCACCCTTACTAAAAAAAAATAAATAAATAAATGCACCAATAAATGCACCATGGTTTTTTGAAATAATTCAGAGAAATACCAAAGTATGGTACAATAAATGTATTTGCCAGAAAAAGAAAATACCTCAAAACAGGCTAATGGTACAGAAAAGAAATATCTCTTGGTACTATCACCCCTCCCCATTCTAACACGCAGAAAATTACATATTGGATAGTATAAGAAGAGTATTCTTAAATTTTGTCATACTGTTTTACAGTCTGACTCATTGTTAGCAGTAATGCTGGACAAAGGAATAGGTGGAGTTCATAGCTACAAAGACTGTCACCACTGAACACTGATCTCCTAGGTGGAACTTCACTTATCTTGTCAAGGTCAGAGTACCGCCAGGGGAAAGGATGGAATCTCTTAAGAATTCCTTCCCTTTGATCTTGTCAGCCCCCTCCACACATTCCCGGTACTTAAAATGCAGCTCCTTCCACCTGTCAACCTGCACTGACGCCCCCCCCCCCCCTAAACTTACGGCACACACAAAGCAGGAAATCCAGTTGCGTGCCACTGCAAGGCTGTGGCAAACCTCAGAGAGTAACCTTGGGATCACAGACAGCACAAACCTTAATTTTAGCTGGCTATAACTGACAACAGAGGTGGACGCGGTATCCATATATTCATATTAATATACTTAAATATGATCGAGATATGAAAGTAGTAGATTGGTTCTGTTCTATAAATTATAGTACAATGGAAAAGCTTGTGGGAGTTTTATTAAGAGAAACATGTTCTGGGAGCAGAACAAAAAAATGTTTGGTTCAGAGAGATAACCAATCTGATTGTAGAAGAGGCAGGTCCAAACAATTAGAGGAGGTGGGACAAAGACATCTGATTGGTTGGTCTGACATCTGACACGTGATCTGATTGGTTATTACTCAAAACCAACCATTTCTTGTTCTGCCCTCGGAACATGTTTGTGTAAGTAAAACTCCCATGAGCGAATTATAATGGCAAGAGAGGAAAACCTGATTATAACACTTCACAGACCACAACTGCTTTTCTTGTTTACATGCAGTACAGTTCTCTTGAGCCTAGGTTTAGGACACCATTGCTCACACTGAAGCACAGTAATATTAGCCCTTGCACCAGGCAAGGCATCTTCCAGGCGTTGCAGTTGAGGATCCTATCTAATGACATGTATATCCCAATGACCGCCACCACCAGGAGAGGACTGCAATTTTTGTCACAAACACCATAGGTAGTAAACACCTCTAGGCTGTCTTTGTTGCCTCGGTTGCTACCTTTAAAGCAAATACACTCCAAAATACGGCAGGCTGAGAGATGAAGGTCTCTCACAAGCATAAAATGGCATGATCTCAAAGAGCTAAAGACTTTTGGTTATACTTAAAGCAATCATTATACTGCATCACACATACCTTCATAGTGAATTATAATGCATCCATAAAGTACTATAAACAAGGCTATAACTATTTTTATAAATGTTTATAGCTGTGTTTATAATACTTTATGAATGTGTTCCAATGAATTATAAGGTTTTATGAATATGGGCTTAATGACATTTTTTTTCTTTTTTAAACAAGGTCATTAAAGTGCAGTGACAAAACAAACCCGGGGATTGTCATCACCTTACCACTGTATTCTCCCTTGCTGGAATCCTCCAGTGGTCCATCTTAAACATAGCACAGTCCCATCAGTGTCGGCTGAGCTTAATTAGCAGAGGTGCTAATATTCTGCAATAGGTCCTGATAGGTTGTGGCATATAATGACTATAAGACAGCCTTATTAAACTTTAACTGTAATTTAAATTCATTATTAAGGACAAATTTTCATTATGAGATTTCGGCACAGCCCCCGGAGGCACCGTGCACAAGATACCAGTAAAACAGAAGAGACTACAAAAAAGTTCTGTAGTCATTAATGAGGCCATGAAAATGAACATGTTAAGGTTAATGTGGTCAGGGGAATTCCAGTCAGCACAGGAAATTGCAGTTACGAATTAGATATACAAAACAATTACTTTAGCATTTATTAAAGCCCAGATTAAAAAAAGAAAAAAACAATACTGCATCCTGGCCAGTCTCAAGACGACATGTTTTGAAGTTAATTACTGAGTAGATACTGTTTACATCTAAACAATCTGCAATTTTTGCTTGTTCTAACAGAATTTAATTAAAATTCAAATTTAAACACTATCTAAGCAATTGGTGGCAGTTTAAATGAATCATGATTAGAGTGACAGTGACAAGATACAGATGTGCATGCTACATTGTGCTACAGTGTGAGGAAGGGTATTCCTGAGCTCTTCCTGACAACGGAAGGGGCACTTCATTTGTGTGCAGTACCAAGTAAATAAAATGGTGGGAACATTCAGAAACAAAAGAGTTCATCATTAGACGTGGGTCCGCTCCAGGACATCCATGCCTGTCTTGCCCGTGCACTGTATCCTCAGTGTGATTACATGGTAACACCACATTGACATTGCCTTAAAAATGTCATTACACTGCATCATGGGCACACTGGTGAAATATGAAATGAGACGACAGTTTATTTCATGGTCAGTGTTTAGCCAGCGGATGGTGCTCCGTCACAGGGTACACACACACACTCAATGGGCAAATTAGAGACACCAATTCACATAATTGCATGCATTTAGACTACAGGAGGTAACCCAGACAAACACAGGAGGAAACCCACACAAACACAGGGGGAAACCCACACAAACACAGGGGGAAACCCACACAAACACAGGGGGAGCACATGCACGAACACAGGAGGAAACCCGTACAAACACAGGGGGAAACCCACACAAACACAGGGGGAACACATGCACAAACACAGGAGGAAACCCACATAAAAACAGGGGGAACACATGCACAAACACAGGGGGAAACCCACACAAACACAGGGGGAACACATGCACAAACACAGGGGGAAACCCACACAAACACAGGGGGAACACATGCACAAACACAGGGGGAACACACACGTTTTGCACACACAGAGCCAGGGGCAGCTATCAAACCCCTAGCCCCAGAGGTATGAGGCTACAGTGTTCCTCAGTGAGCCAACACACCTCCCCAAGCCACTGCACATCTTGTAAGTTAATAAAGGTTAGTGGAACTGGTGGGAAAACAGCCGCTGGCAGGAGTGACAGGACAAGCGAGGTTGCAACATCTTGTCAGAGAAATCAGGACAACGTGGGGGGATGAAGCAGCTGAGCGCTAAGCGCTTGGAATGGCCGCCTTGGCACAGCTGCGCTCATTAGGATAAGTGATGCCCTTATGATGAGGCTGATCTTAGCGCTCAGGGCTCCCCGTTGATGCCAGCTGATGGGCCTTCACACTAATTTCATTCCTTTGCAAACACTATTTAACTGCGACAGCAGCATAGGGAGGGACAGCACTGCATGAGTCACATAAGGCTCTTCTGTAACAAAATGCCAATTTTATCAGGAAATGAAAAAAAAATCCTAACAATTTTTAAAAGGGGTTTTTAGAACACAGTCAAGTTCTTATGCTGCAGTTGCAGGGTAGGGCATCATGGGATACGACGAACACTAGTACAATACAAGATAGGACTATACAAGACAAACAACAGTGCAATACAAGACATGACAGCGCAGGACAAAGAATAGTGCTATACAAAACAGGACAGAGCCGGATATACAGCAGTGCAGTACAGGACAGGGCCGGAGGTACAGCAGTGCAATACAGGAGTGGGCAGGAGATACAGCAGTGCAATACAGGACAGGGCCGGAGGTACAGCAGTGCAATACAGGAGTGGGCAGGAGATACAGCAGTGCAGTACAGGACAGGGCCGGAGGTACAGCAGTACAATACAGGAGAGGGCAGGAGATACAGCAGTACAATACAGGACAGGGCAGGAGATACAATATGTGGAATGGGACCATAGTATAAAGTGGCAAAAACAAACACAAATAACGTGCAGATAAAAATAAAGTACAGGTGTAATATTAACAATTGCAAAATAATGCAATGGGGGACAGATGTTAGTTATCGGTTTAGCAATATGATGGAATTGGGTGGTGTGGGTGGTGATGCACCAGTAGCACTTTCCAGGGGGTGAGAGTGTGAAGATGTGGAGCAGGTTGAATGGTATTTCAGGACACAGTATAGTTTCTGGGTACTTTACATTGGTCCAGTTCTTATACAATATTATACAAAATAACACGACCTAAAACAATGACAAATCATATACAGCCAAAAATTCTCAAACCACAAGAGCAAGGGCTTCATTTGAAAGCTTGTGACTTGTGCATGAGGATTTATGTCATGCACATCTGGAAAATACCACATCTGCTGTGGCACCGATGCAATCCACAAAGGGCGTGTGGGGATAGTATGCAAAGGAGGAATTTGCCATAGAGATTATGGAATTCCATCATCAGCGAGGAGAAAGTGGAATGGGAAGCACATACGCCAGGTGTAATGGCAGACTGGTGTGTGAGTAGCCTAACCCCATTCACTCACAGCTCTTGATGCATGTTTTTAAGTAAAGATAAATTCAGCAAAAGAAATCAGGTCAACCCTCCACCTTGTTCTTGACACACAGATAAATACTTGTGTGCCACCAGCCTAAGATGCTGGTATACAAATCTTAACTATGAGAGTGTTTTCCATGCATGGTCTGGGGCCATTTATTCTCTTATATTTTTTGAGTTAATCTAATGCTAATAGGAGTTTTTGTCGAACAAGGCTTTCCATTAACTGCACCTTCACAGTGCCTTTATTATGCATTCGTAGAACATTCAGTTCACTTTCGTAATGTATTCATAGCTATTGACTTTTTGACCAGATTCCATACCTAGTTGAACGTTTATAAATCCTGGAAAGTTGCGTCTGATACCATCTGCTGAGCATGAGTTATTTGTGAAAAAACAAGTACTCAGATATGAGGTAAGAGACTGAGGCTTTAACTGGATTAGGCAAAAATCAGATACTAGACAAAACAGTCAAACTTTCAGAAACTGGGAAGATTTCACACCAAGCAGAAGTCTAAGGCATACTAAAATAGTCTGATTAGGCACAGGTTGTTCAGGTGGCGCACTACGGCACTCAGGCAATAGGCGCTCCCAGGGAGGCGGGACAGGCATGTCAGTCAGGGACCAGGGGTGGAACTGTGACAGTCTGCTCTGTATGACAGGTTAATGTTAAGTAAATGCTAATTTAGAAGAATAGTGCTTTGTCATGCTTGGCACATTCAGGATGCTGGAAGATTCTCTTTCATGCTGGTTTTCAGCCATCTTGACTCCATGCGATGCAAAGGGAGGGCACACACACACACACACACACACACACACACACACAGAGTCCATGTATTCCTATCCTTATGGGGACTCTTGATTCATTCCTACGGGCATAATCCTGATTCCAACTATGACACTCTTAACCCCTACCCAGCCCTAACCTTAACCATAAGCAACCAAACAAAATATGAGACTTTTGGCATTTTTCATTTTTTAATGGCAGTCACTGATTTTCATAAAATTGAGGTTATCCTTCTGGGGACCAAAAAAATGTCCCCACGGGGAAAATGTAACAGATTTTTATCACATTATAGGGACATTACAAATCCACACACACACACACACACACCAGGCAATCTAGAGGCATCAATTAGCATAAGTACATGCCTTTGGATTATGGGAAGAACCCAGGGCATCCAGAGGAAACATGCAAGACAGGGAGGGAACAAAGTCCACACACAGAGGTAGGATTCAAACCCCCAAACCCAGAGACGTGTGCCGTCACGTCTCTCTGATTACATTTGTTTTTCCCAACACGGATGTTCCAGAACACTTCACATATATGAGCGCACTCAGCACACCGTGCATGCATATATCATCGCTGTGGCATGCGATGACTCGCCAACCATAAAGCTTAATTACGTGAAAATGAAGTCTGCTGCCAAGTTGCCAACACAATACAGCTATATTCAATAGATGTAGCCACAGGGAAAGGAAAGATGATTCAAACGGTGCCTGCATGCTGAACAATGTGCAGCTTGAACAGACGTAGACCGAACATTTAATCCTGCATGCAATTATCGCTTTTACAATACCGTACAGCTATATGATATCTGAGCAACAACTGACCACTGAACTGAGCCAGTCTCATATCCGCCTTTCTGACACTTAATAAAACAGCCTCTGTTATTGGGAGATCACTCAGGAGCTGGTCTGCTGTGAGCCGGAATTGATACACTCAGTGGCGCTTGACAAACTAATTGTGTTTTTTTTTACTGCAAACGACGGGAGGCAGTAGAGATAAAGCATTTAACACTGACGCTTCTGTATTTTCACACAGCAGGAAGCGCAGTATTACAAGTTTTGCGATTCGCACTCACAGAGTGACACCCATTGCGAGGTAGAGAAAGGTTCTCGCAGTCATTACTCCACAACGCCCGAGACAGTCGACGATGGATGTTAACCAGGGAATGCAATCATAGACGGAGTTTGATGTGTGCAAAAAAACACATCTTGCTTACCTATCTGATGCACACATCATCATTATTTTGTCTGTGCAGGGGTCTAGTGCAACTGTAGCCTTGCCATTCAATTTCAATTACGACTTAGGTGCCTGGGGGGTTACTCCTTCCAGCTACCCCCCAAACTCCACCCATAAATGTATTTATGAATACCAATTATTTCATGCGGACATAAAAGTTAGCTTAAGGATTCATTTGGAACACAACAAAAATTGACCTAAAGTAACTGAAAATGTTTACCAATTAATTTCTCATTTATATATACAGCTCTTCTTTCATTGCAACTCCATGCAAACCTTAGAAATTAAATCGTGATGTTTATTCATTATTTCGCCCAGAGACGTACAGTAATTAAATTAAATCCCCATTAATATTCCTAAGACAACAATTATGGTATTGGCTGGTACAGTGATGTCACTCTATTTATTACAAGCCCTCAACCAATATTCAACATGTTTTGGTAATTACTACTCCTAGCCGCGGCGTGATTATCTGCCGCATTTCATCCGGCAGGAATCGAAGTCGTCATCCGCTTAAAAAGGAAAAAGCCAACATAGTTATCATATTTCATCATCAGTTCACCGTGGCTTATGATAAATGTGGGGGAGGTAGAAGACCGGTCTAGCAGGTGGACCGATCCGAACGTCGCGGTGCATGCGGCAGCGAGACCACGCATTTCCCAGGATGCACCGGCTCCTCTCTCGCTGCACTCTGCTTTCTTTTTATATTTCATGAGGCACCAGGGAACGGGGCCATAGCCATGGGACGTCATTAGCGGCTGCAGCTGTGGCCCCTCGACGGCGAGAGCGGCGGTGAGTCACAACGAGGCTTCATTCCCCCAGCGCGGCCCGGGCGACCACAGCGCTGCTCCCGCTTCTGAGCCGACCGGCGCTCGCTGGATGGCTCCAGCGTGGGTACCTTGGCAATGCCATAGCCTGTGAATAATATCAGGGAGTGAATATTCTTTGAATATTCTCTTTCTTTGTCATCTTGTTTACAGACCCGTGCTGGAAAAAAACACTTAAAAATCAGCTTATGCTAGAAGCATGTTTTAGCTAAGATGTTGCTCTTTGTTGGTTTAGTTGGGTGGGTGACCAGTTGGTTATGCTGGTGTGGCCAGCCTATCACGCTGGTCTAAACTAGCTAGAATGATTATCATTATCACTGTCAAACCATCATGCAAAAACACCTTAATCTGGTCAACTACCATAAATTGGTCAACTAGTTTAATCAACATGGACAAAAACAAAGGTTTCAGGTGGACTTTTCTTATATATGGCTAGGAAAAACAAACTCACGGCTAAGATGCAGAAGGTCCAGTTACCTTGTTCCTTCAGCCTGGGACCCTGCAGGTCTAATTGGATGGTTCCTTCGACCTGGGACACTGCAGATCCAAACGGCTTGTTCCTTTGGCCTGGGACACTGGTCCAAATGGCTTTGTCATGGACCCACTGTGAAGAGAATCTCAGGATCAGTGCTGATGGCCTGGCATGGATACTCAAGATGAATTAGCAACGAAAAGTCTTAGATTCACTGAAGGCAGTCCCGAGTCACAGGGTGGTACAGTGGCGGGCAGCGCCACGCTGAAGCTGTCCTGGGAGAAGCTAAAGCCAAACAGGAAAGCCCTTCAGCTAATCAACCTTCTGCATTGCATTCCTGCTCTCTTCTCAGGTTCTCATTCCTCTGATTTAGTGTTTCAGCATAGAAGGTGACAACGGCGTTGGTCTTGGATCAAAGGCTCTGCCGTTTTCCTGGGAAATTGGGCTGTTCAAGAGAGATGGGCATGTCCCACACACCCACGGAAAGACTGTGTGCCAGCCCATCTCTGAGCCTCGCCTGACTAATTCAGGCATTCAGCAGGAACATCGAGTAAGGGCTGACCAATGACAGACACAGACGCAGAATCTTCAATGGCTTTCAGTAGAAGAGTGCAGTGTGCAGGAAGGAGTGATTCCTCCACATTCCAGCATTTACCCACTGAACCGTATGATGGGTGACAGGCATACATGACTCTACATCACCACACTCTGACTAGGCCAGATGATGTAATGCTGTAACTGCGGGCGAATCGGGGTAAGAACAACAGCAATAAAATAAACCAAGAAAGCAAACCAGGATACTTCATGTGCAGCTGACCTGTACTTCACTGTCGAGGTGGGGGGGGGGGCATCCATCCATCTATACTGCTTGTTCTATACAGGGTAGCAGAGATCCAGAGCCTAACCTGGAAACGATGGGTGCAAGGCAGGGAACACCCTGGCATTGGGGGTCAACCCATCACAGGGCACACTCGTGCAGCATTCACTTACACATGCACACCTATGGGCATTCTGTGGACTGTGGGGGGAAGCCAGAGTACCTGGAGGACACCCCACGATGACACGGGGAGAACATGCAAACTTCACATGCATAGAATCGGAGCGAGGAATCAAACCTAGGTGTCCAGATCACCTTGCTGCCCCTTCACAAGTCGAAACACTCGCAATTAAATTACACATATTACGTAACTTGATAATTGCATCAGAGCCGTAATACATAATTAACAGATTTCAGCCCAGGTCTCAGATTTTCAGCGTGCACCCAGTTTGAAGGGTTGCTAAGGAGCTGCTTGTTTCCCCGGTGACCTTAAGCAGATATCTTGCCCAAAAAAGCATCTTGGGAGGGGGTCTCAATTGCGGCACCCGCAACTGCTGGAAGTTTGCTGTGAATAGGTGGTTGCCCAGAGATATGTTTGATTTGTTTCTCTGGTTGTTTTGGCTGCTCCTATCATTACCTGGGGAATTATGTGCTGAATTCTTTGCCTTTGTCTTGTGTTTCCTCTTGATCAATTCATGCCAGTTTCTCTGTTAGGCTGAGAAAAAAAAATCTACTTAGCATCTCCTCGGCTTCAAAAAACGTTACATATTTTATACTGTTAATTTAATGCCTTTGTGGCTTCAAAAAAAAGGCATATTATACTGTGTTCTTAGTCCATAATAAAATAAAACGAGACAGCAATATAAGCATAAATATAATCCTAAACCAAACATTTAATGGCGTCCTTGCTCTTTGTTTGCATCCCAAAACAAAGGGGCACTCGAGAGTAAATATGACTCAGATATTATGGATGTCAGAAGAACAGCATGTTGTAGCTGGAAAACTGAGCCAAAATAAAAGCTTTGCTGTTTGCAGGGGCCAAGAAAATGCGAAGAGGGTCACCCAATTTGTTAGCAGACCCAAGATGAGAGGGGTCTCCACAGAATGGCACTGAGACATGGGAAGAAGACAGCCGGTGTACCAAGATGCAGTGAGATGTAACCTTCATATTTTCTCTAGTATATATACATACACATATATAGCTGCTGCAGAAACACTGTATTGCAGCCCTGGTCCCAAAGCAGGCTTCCGTGCAGAGAGGATGTAGGAGAAGGAAGAGAAGAGGGAGGCGGTAGGCAGAGAAGAGCAGAAACGACCGGGAGCATAAGTATTGACATGTGGGAATAAAAAGCGAGGGGATCGATACGGCCTCGGGATGCCATGGCGGACGCATGGCGACGGTGGGAGGCCAGCTCCGGCGAAAGTAAAAGGGTGGTGCAGAGAGGAAATCAGCCGCGCCAAGGATAGAATATTAATGCAGTCCTTTCCTCTGCCATTTTGAGACGGGTGAGCCTAATGTCAACACAACGGTCGATGAAACGCAGACGAGTCTGGATGCACAAAATGCAGGAGAGTGCTTAAAAGGGGACAGAAAAATCCCAAATTCTGTAAAATAATGAAAAATTGCTTATAGAAAATGTCTCCCCTTACAAGATGCTCTACTACTTTCCCCCCAGGGATGCTCTTTTCAGATGTATTCCTGCTCCGTGCAGAGGACACTGACTGGCTTCAGCATCCAGCTTGCCAAACAATTTCTATTACACCTGCTTCCTGGCAGAAGTTAAAGCACCCCCCTCCCCAGTTTCTCCAAGGCACTCTGCTAATAAGGTTCCTTTGAGGTTCACTTCTGGCGTTCCATGGAATGAAAGCCATTAATCATAATTAACAATAATAACCATTAACTAAAACAGAATGCCATGCAGTGGCAACTGTGAGTGGTGCTCAACCATTCGTCCATCTATCCATCATCCAACTACTTTTTCAGTACAGGATCACAGCGAGCCTGAACCCTATCCCAGGAAGCACAAGCCACAAGGTAGAGGACACCCGGGACATTGTAATACACTGACACTCAACGCACATTTCAGAGACACCATTTATGAAACTATATGTCATTTTTATGTCAACTGAATTCCTGCAGAAAACAAACTCAACAGAAGGAGAACATGCAAAAGGCGACACACGCAGAGCTGTGGACGGGAATCAAACCCACAACCCCTTGTTGATGCCATTGAGTTATTTAAAGAAACATTAAATGCAATGTTTGATTTATTTACTAATTTGTGTTTCTGTTAGAATGTGTTTTGGATGACCTCTGTCCTCCTGTGGTGGATGTCATGCACTGCATGGAAATGAGGTAATGGGGGGGCCTGACTGTAGGGGGTAGGGAGACAATGGGCACGTCCAAAATCGCATCCTTACTCAGTATGCTCCAACTTTCATTAGAAGGCTACTACTCAACCATTAATGCAGTGTGTGCTGTATGTATGTATGAGAACAGTATGCATGTACTCAGACATACTGTAGCAGCCGGACCGAAATCATTACCAGTTAAAAATGGATAAAAGCTGTCAATGAAAAAAATACACATCTGAGTCAACTTATGTAACTAGTTATTGTTTTCTGCTCAAATGTGTACACAGAGGGCACTTCCTCCACCACCTTGACAAAAATCTGTCAGCGGGCAGAATTCCTCGTCTCTGACTGCAGCTCCAGTGGCCTTGTGGGATAGCGTGGTGTCCATCAGTAGTACGGAATTTAATATGTCATCTGAGTACCATTCATCTACTGTCTCATGCATACTGAGGATTTGTACGTACTGCTCATACTAAGTTTTGCCTTCTACATAGCGAACAAGTAAATGGTTTTGGATGCACCTATCCATTCAAACTGCTGTGCATCCGAAACCTGTAACCTCTGCATCCTCTGCAACCGCAGGCACACCAGCTCCCTCCTCTACACGTGCCTGATCATTATAATAAATGCCATGATCCATCCTAACACTTCCCTGTGTAGCTTCAATTACTCACTCCCACAGCGGCAGATGGTCACGCCCGATCCGAAACCATAACAGCCCTGTTATAGCAGATAGCGATGACAACTGAGCCAATCTGGGTTTTTAAAAAATGGATTCCAAATGCAGGCTTTGTAAGGTGATCCACGGAGTACGACGGCCTGGTGCTGCCCCCCCCCCCCCCCCCCCCCCCCCCCCCCCCCCCCTTCCCCCCCCCCCCCCCCCCCCCCCCCCCCACCCCCATCCCCCCACACCACCCCGCCCCCCCCCCGCCGCCTCAGCTCCCCCCCCACGACC
>JAODKM010000103.1:99686-110765 GCA_026780845.1 Petrocephalus sullivani | reverse complement strand
CCCAGCAGGCGACTGCAGACGGCACTCCCTCTATTCGCTATAGGCCAGCCCTCCGTTCAGCCGACATAGGCCAGCCCACCCTATAGGCGACTTAGGCCAGCCTTCCCTATATGCGTCATAGGCCAGCCCACCCTTTAGGCGACTTAGGCCAGCCTACCCTATATGCGTCATAGGCCAGCCCACCCTATAGGCATCATAGGCCAGCCCACCCTATAGGCGACTTAGGCCAGCCCACCCTATAGGCGTCATAGGCCAGCCCACCCTATAGGCGACGTAGGCAATCGTCTAGGCCAGGGGTGGGCAATCTTATCCGCAAAGGGCCGGTGTGTATGCAGGTTTTCGCTGCAGCTCCCTAATTAGATCACTAATTAGAGGACTAATTGGCTGAAGAATTCTTACACCTGTGTTTGAACAACTGACCTTCAGGTTATTCCGAAAATCTGTATACAGACCGGCCCTTTGTGGACCACATTGCCCACCCCTGGCCTAGGACATCATTTGATTAGGGGATGCAAATGAGTAAGTGAAAAAAAATAATTAGAAATACCTCTGGTTGCATTCTTTGATACCTATTTACACTAGAAGTAATATTTCAGGTGAAACGCAAATGACAAAAATACCCAAAAGCAAGAACATAATGCAATAATGACCTTGCAGCCATAACAAAACAGAAAATTGAATAATTATTTTGCCCAGGATATGCAATGTGGAAATGGAGACATGCAGCAGACCTTGTTGACATTTAAACAGCTGAGTTAGCAATGCTTCTCATATCTAAATGAAAATCGTTCTCAAACCTGCCATTTCATTCTTCTATTCTTCTGGTATTTGTTTTTTCGCTTTTGCGTCCTTAAGTGATGCCCCAAAACACAAGGCTGAGTTTTCAGTGTGAGCTAGCCATGACTGCCGCAATGGACTCAGGAAGCTACATTATCAGAAGCGGGCTGCATGTCTGCTGTCAACCGCAACTGGCAATCACCTCAGATCATAGGAAGCCTACAGCTTCAATCCACAGGGT
The DNA here is from genome assembly GCA_026780845.1 of Petrocephalus sullivani. NCBI lineage: Eukaryota > Metazoa > Chordata > Actinopteri > Osteoglossiformes > Mormyridae > Petrocephalus > Petrocephalus sullivani. The sequence continues at coordinate 109,747 of JAODKM010000103.1, read as the reverse complement.
CCCAAATTCTCCTAGGACATCTGATTAAGAATAAATGTTGCCTATTACACATTAAATATGGATTTCATGCCTCAAAAACACACAAATAAGATGAGGCTTCATTGAAAGTAGTAGCAAGAGTCTTCTCAAGTCCGACATTCAGAAACTATATTTAGCTAGAAAGGTGGATTTCAGGGCAGGCAAAAAATTAATAGCTCTGCGTGATCTAGGGACAGCTGGAAGTTGCAGTGATGCCATTTTTACCCGGCTCAGTTAAAAACTACAGATCAAAGCAGATGGCAAACCATCGTGTGATACAAGGCCTCCTCCATGTAGGAAAAAGGCGGAACAGAAGTGCTACAGAAGACCTACAGGGAAAATCTAAAGCTCATCTTCTAGTACCCTTCTTGAACTTAGCAGTGGCCTGGGAAAAAGAGGATTTTTAACGCAGATTGGCCTGAAAAAATGGCCGTTTAACCTTGGTCCATAGATCCTGTCAGGCTTGTGTCAAATCAATATCCACACAAATCCAGTACCAACCCCCTAAGGGGGAATTAATCATCTCACCCCCATGATAATGATCCTCTGCATTTACACAGGCACCCGGAAATTTATGATTCTTTACAATAAAGGCTTTATTACATGCCATCTTTCAATATCAACAATCACATTGGGCATAGATCTTCCCAACTCAGCAGGGAAAACAGCACTAATTATGCAGGCACAAGTGTAGGGAGCCATACAGCACAAGCAATGCAAGTGTCACTCTGCACTCCCACACACTTTAAACTCCATACCAACTTGATATCCATCTCAGTTTAATAGCAATAACTACATCCAAATAAAACACGATCCTCCTAGCCTTGTAGTTCTAGCTAAATAAGTAAAGAGCGAAGGACAACATGGGGCCGGAAGGGAAACAGGAGAAAGAAACAAACCTTGACTGGGCTGTAACAATGCCATTGATCAACACAAAAAGGCCCCACAATTATACCAAGGAATCCCCCATCAACAGTCAGACATTGTAAATTAGCCGTTCTCCGGTTTGCATCCACCCACAGACTCCCCTCATGCTACCTCTCCCTGGCCACTCATACAGTAGCTCCCAAACAACTGTGGGCAAAGTCCACAGCAGAAGCACAGCTCAGTATACCTGTACTGGGTTCCTACATCCCTTCACCTCCCATATAAAATGCATTGTTAACCTCCAAACAGCCACTTTGTCCTCATAAAAGGCCCGTCCACTAAAACTCTCCATTCACTCGCAGAGGGACCAGGCTCTCCTCCCTTAGTCCATAGCCTCCCCACTTCCTTCTGCTGTGGCACAGGTGAAACAAATTACCACGGGCAGCTTAATAGACCAATCATGGCAGAGACTTCAGCGCTGCCACCTAATGTAGGGGCACTGCAATGGCCAGGAAGTGCCACAAAGTGATCAGGACAGAAGTGGGGGGGGCATCATAAAAACACAGACAAATCCAAAAATCAATCCCCACAATATCACTTGACAATCCCATGGGTATGTTGATCTATGTTCAGAATGAGCCCTTAATTAATAGAGCTTAACAGAGCAATTGATTACATTGTGGCATTGTTCTACACCCTGTTTTTGGTTGGACTTGGGTTTCTAATCATTTAGACGACTGTTAAGTAATCATTTCTGAATAGCCAAAGGCAATTTGTACAGCTTGCTCTGCTTAGAACAAATGAACCAAATCATATTTGGAAAAAAAAACACTTTCTAATAAAAATATGTAATAATAGGTTGAGCATTAGTGTGTCTCAGTTTCAAAGAATTTGGTCATTTTAATGATGATGCCTAATTATGTTAATCAGTTACGTCGTTTACGAGTTTAGCTATGGGGTTCCGTGAGACTAGGATTAAACTCTGGTCTACAAAATTAAGCGGTGACTAAGGCAGCCCATAATCTGCACTGAAAATTGGTTGAGTATAGGCAGTCTTCATTAAACACACATTTTGCATAGGCCATAAAAAAAATGAATAACTGAACCCAAGCCATGTTTTTTAAATGGACCCAGCTCATATCGTCAACTGAATGACCGCAATTCTGCCAGACGAGGGAGAATCTCTGCTATCTCATATTTGATCTGTTCAGTCGGTTTTCAGGGGTGTTTTTTTTGCTTGTATTTTCACCTTTCAGACTTCTCTACACAATCTCGGCCCAAATCCCAGATAAATGGGTCAGTCCATTGCTGTTTGTCATCCAGCACCCATTTATCAGCACCAGTCATCCCTGATGCATCATTTATAAACATGCATAAGCAAATAGCTTAATTTCGATGTACTGTAGGGACAAACTATGACACAGTAGTGTAGTTTGATAAATTTATTACCTTAATGAATTGTAATTTCCAAAGAGGAAGTTAGGCACAAAGGTGGCACATGTACATGTACAATACGTCAAACCTTTGCCGACTATATAGATATATACACAAAAATAAAGGAAAAGAAAGCCTTTAATAAGTCATCTGTCCGGTGTGAGCTGCCACATGGGCTTACGGGCACCTTGACGAAGATTCCAGGTGTTTGGAGCTCCACTGGAAGAATGATATGCCATTTTTGCCCAAGAACCATAGTTCTGTTGACACTGGAGGTCTAAAGTCCTTCTCTGGCATCTCCATTCGTGTTCATCTGGCCTGAGATCTGATAACTGGGCTGGCCACAGCATAAGGATAATACCACTTTCAGGCTCTTCAAACAATTCCGCGACCGACCAATCCCTGTGGATACGGGCATTGTCATCCGAAAATATAAAAATGTCATCAGGAAAGAAATCATTCACCGCAGGATCAGTCAGAATGGCCTCACATTTATTGGAATTTATCTTGCTCTCTAAGGAATCGACAGAACCAAAACTATACCTGAGAAATGCAGTAGAGCTGCCAGAACCCACCGCTACTGAAAATAAGCACTCAACGCTTATTCTAGCATGTACCACATTCCTCTGCCTGCTGAGAACATAGTGAATGGTGACTCATCTCACCATGTGACCTTTGCCCACTACTCAGCGTTAAATAGTCCCTGTGTATTTCTCCATTTTCCCTGGAAAAGTACCTTTTTACATGTAAGATATGCATTACACAATGCAACCCAAACCAGTGTCCACATAGCACAGTTAGTTCTCAATAGACTACGCTTGATGGAAACTGTCTTTTGGTGGGTTATGCTGAAATGTGTAATTGGTTCAGTCATAGCTGCTTGTCTGTTTTTGCCTTCTACCTCAAACTAAAACATAATAGTTGAAAAATATGTATCTCTGTCCACTCTATCTCCTGCTCTTTCTCTTAGACTTCCATAATTATATCACTTCAGACACTGCACCTAAGCATAGACCAAAAGCAAGTGGGGCAGTCTTCAGTGCTGAAGCTCCTGAATTTGCCCCCAAAATACCCCTATGGTCATTAATAAAATCTTTTTTTTTTTCAACTCTGGCAGCCAAAGCAATGGGCAAGAGGGCTAGCTAAGCATTTTTATACATCACCCTAAGCTGGGATGCTGGGATGTTATTTGCTTAATTAGTCTGGGAACTATACCTGTATGGAAGCATACGTTTCAGACAGTGTATTCCCCAATTACCCAGGTTTTCCTGTGTCGGGCTACCGGCTACCTTTGCGATGATCTGGTCCTATTCACCAGATATAAATCGATAAATGCAAGACAAGACGAATCGTATAATATTGCTGCTGTCAAACATGAAACATTAAAAGTCTGTCTTATACAGAATTAATAAAATCAAGTGAAGTATTACTCCATATCTGAACAAATGTCAATACATTTTCTTAAAATTATACTGCAGTATGACATTTTTCATTAAATCGGTTACTTGAAGGGAAAATTAAAAATGAATGGAATATGTGTGTGTACCTACAGAAGAAAAAAATAACACCAGTTAAGTTCAGTCATTTAAAGAATATTTGCCATAAAAGGTAAGGCAGGGGCTTTGAATCAATTGTTAAGTTACACTTAGAAAATAGAGACACCTGTCCATTTATTTTCTGTACCCGACTGTCTTATACAAGGTCGGGGGTGTCCAGATGCTACAGGCACATGGCAGGGAATAATGCAGGATGGGGCTCCAGCTCATCGCAGGGCACATACACACCATTCACATGCACATAGTTACACCTATGGACAATTTCATAGCTCCAAATCACCTTAGCATGTTTTTAATATTGCCAAATAAAAATAGCTATGTTGATTGTTAAAACTATATCGAATCATGGGTGTTTGGGAAATTCAGGTATGGTGAACAGAAGTTTACAAATGTAAAAAATATTTGAGTAACCCATTGCATTTCCAGCAAAATGCAATAAGCACATCCACATAAAAAAAACTACGAGACGGCTTTGAAACAGGTGGGAAGGCTCACTTTCAATCTTCATCTTTTTTTAAAATGCTTCAGTTAGCCTTTAACTATCCTATCTTCCAATCATCTCTTCAATGCTGAGTCATGGGCCAAAGGGCGCTGGAGCTTATCTGTGGCAGCGAAGGGCACAGGAGGGAGAGCACCTTCGACAGAACGGCTGTCCATCACAGAGAACACGCTCACACTTTGTGTAATTTAGAGCAGTGTTTCTCAAACCAGTCCTCAGGGACCGCCAGACGGTCCATGTTTTTGCTCTCTCCCAATTCCCTGAGAGTTGGGAGGGAGTAAAAAAGTGCACCGTCTGGGAGAGGGGGGGGGATTTGAGAAACACTAATTCAGAGATACCAAATTACATAACGGTGTATCTTTCGACTGTAGGAGGAAGCCAGAGTACCTGGAGGAAATTGTGTACATCCCCCCCCTACACACACATATAGACAGGAGGAGGACTTGAACCCCCCAATCCAGGAGTTATGAGACAACAGGGTTGCCCACTGAGCCACCACACCACCCAAACCACACATACTTTAATATGCCTAATAGAAGGAGAATGGAATGGCAGCCTTGTGGGAACCCGACTGGGGTTCTGCTCAATCACTTTGCAATATGCACTGTGCAATATGTATAAATTGGGTTACAAGTAACAAAGTTGAAGACCAAACATTACAATCAGATTCACCCTGGAGCTTTTCCCAATTTACACTTTTATGTATACAGTTGCTGAAAAGATCATATGATTGCATTTCTGCACTATGAATCACTACTCCGCTTTACGTAGATGGCTCTGGGCTTCTGTTCCAGGAGGGGCAGGGTCACCCGGGGCTGGGGGTCCTCCTCAGTAAATTTAGTGTGATCGAAAAGGGGCACTCAGCACTTCAGATAAATTTGTAAAAAAAAAATACAGTGAAGACACTTACAAAACATGATTAGTACACAATAATATGACTAACACAAGCCACATTTTCAAATATACGTAACTTTACGATAAAATTTAATTTTGTTGAACGTAATATGTTCAATGGTATTTTCATTACACTTCCTAGTAAAATTGGCAATAAGTCTATATTATATATATTATTACTTTTCATATTCCAATCAACCAATCAATTATAAATTCAAATTAATTAAGAATACTTTGCATTGGTAGGAAAGCACCCAGAGTTTCACTGTACTATGTACTATGACAGTAAAGATATTCTGTATTATCCTGGCCCTATCTGATATTTTCTTTTTTTTTTAAATGCCCTGAGCCATGTGGAAAACAGTCTGAGATTTTTTAGGCCTCGATCCCAGCCGGGGTTACAGAAGAAGGCCACACCTACAGAATTCACAGTGTGTGAAATGGACGGCCTCACATGATCACGGGCGCCTGGCTCTCTTCCCTGTCGAGGTTTATAACGGCAGCTCATCCAAAGCATAAATACACAACGTTTTGTTGTCACGGGTTCAATGAATTACAGCATTAGCTTGCAAAACAGAAAAAGCTTTCAGTTTAGGCAGTGTTTAATTTAATCGCCTGTCTGCTGAGCTCCTCACCTTCGTCTGGAAGGTGGTTCTGCGATAAACAATGCAGCGATGAACAGCCCTAAGGCAAAGTAACTATGGTTCTGCATTATGATTTTAAAGTACACCCACTGCATGTGATTAACCAGGATGCAGAGCTGACCCTAATTAAATTTACTCAGGAGGCATGAATAAGTGTGGGTATATATATTTTCTCCAGAGTACACAGGGAACGGTGCATAAAATTAAAAAATACACATGCCATCTGTAACTCAGACAGACTGGCATTTTAACTAATCTGTAGCTTTCAGTCCTCTGTAGTCACCAGACTAATCCATTATAAAGCCCTTTTGGACCCCCTGACTGAGACAAGTAATTCAGCACCATGTTTGGTCCTCACACGGACGCACTGGCACTGGCGGGTCCAGCGGCACTCTATAAGGGCTTTTTTAATTAAAAAATGCTTTCTTATTTCACCGTAAAACAAAAAGTGAAGCAAAAACGGGCACCCCGAATTAGTGGCAAAGCAGAGGATTTTTTTATATCGTACTGCAGCAAAGTGAGCAATTCAGTCGAGTGATTTCTTGAATGGTATGTTGAAATCAAGCATAATAGGTAATAGGAACATTATATGTTGAACTTAAAAGCATAGCTGCCACTGTTTAGTAATAAAAACATACAAGTACAAGAGATAAAACAAATCGTTGCCACTGAAACACTAACTGTGGACCAGAACTTCATTAAGGGTCACTCAAATTATGCAATTTTGCATTATGTCATAATTTAACTGGCGGTACAGGGAAGACCTTAAAACACAATGGAAGCATGTGTTTGATTGCGTACTGAAATATACCTACGTGCTCTGCTCACGATGAATGTACTATGATCGCTGAGGTAGTATGTACGCGTATGAGTTTCCAAACCTCATTTCATAAAATGTGTTCAAACATTCATAGTCTGTTTGGAGAAAAGTAACATTTCATTAACAAAACATGTTTGGACATCCCAGGATAATACTTAAAAATCTGCTTTTCCCACAAAATTACTTTTTTATCCTATTGGACTCTAGCTTTAGGAGATGGCTTGAGTCCAATTCTGATACCTTCCTTAGCAAATGGAACATTATATTATAGACAATGGTTCTGGGACAGATTGTATTGGTCATTTGGGGACCCAGTTGATTAAACCAAATGGTAACTACATTGCTTTGCTCAGGCCAGAACTACTCAGGTTGAGGAACAAAAATGTGTTTCCTAGTAATGATGCAGCATACCAAGGATATTAATTTGATATATGTGAGCCTAGCAACCAGCAATCTTCTGCCAAAATGTTGCAATGACTTGCTATGGTTGGCAAATACAGCAGGAAGAAGGAGGAGAAACTTGATTTCAACGGCTATAGAATTATAGCTAGAGAAGCTATAGAATTTCGTTATAGAATTAACAAGAACTGAGACGTTAATAAAAATCTGCCATTGAACATGTGCTACTTCACTTCTTTCTACTTTTTCCACCACACTGGTTCTACTTTTTTCATTTGATACTGAGCATCGAAAATGAAACATAAAAATGCACAGAAGTCATACTTGAACTCTCACTTCCCCCGTGGCGGAGCAGGAGGAAGATAACAGCGCATGAGATAAAACCAAGGAACATTAATAGATGTGAGCGCCCCGGGGTCATTGTGCCGCGGCTGATGCAGGGAGCAGCGGGCGCCGCACAATCCCAGCCCCGAGTCCAATTGCTCACGCAGTGTTTCATTAACGGTCTGCAGCTGCTTCCTGGTCCACCATCCAGGGCCCACTGGATCTTAACGGTACTCGGCTGCAGCTAATATCAACAGCACACGGGAACAGGCACCATTTCATTTAGCAATGCATTTTATGTTTGACTCAGATTAATGATTTAGTACAGCACAGCACAGCAATGCATTTTGCTCCTGGCTTGGATCTCAACTTCAGTGTGTCATACGCCTTCAGTGTGTCAAACACCAAAGCTTCAACACACTAAGGTATATAGTTGGGGTGCACATGGCGCTATAGCACCTGACTCAGCCAGAGACCTGGCACTGCGTTGTGTCCTTAAACACAATACTAGCTTCTGCCAACCAATAATACAGGTTTAACTTATTATACTTACAAACTTTATAATGGTGGATAACTTTAAAATGCTGCAATCTGTATATTTCTTGTTTGTAGCATGTTTTTCTGAATCCTGCTAATTTTTCTTCTATTTACTCAGATACAAATCAGCATTGAATTTGTCCAGCACTATCCATAGTCAGAGTTACTAACCTCGAGTGGCTATCAAAGCACGTACATCAGTCTTTGGCCTAATACTCTAGAACAGAGGCACACCTTTACTAGAGCAGCAACCACTTTCTTCGGTGCCCCAACATAGTACCAGAGAGAATCACTTTTTGTTTTGAGAATCACCTCAAGGGACGTGAGGCCTTCTTGATAGTTATGGAATCTGGCCATTCTCCTGACTTCCTTCATGTTTTTGACAACAGATTTGTCACTAACCTGAACTTTTTTGTCTCCTTTGTGCGGGACCCAAACCCATGAAATGTATGTCCAGACAGATTACATAAAAAGCCCAAAGCAATAATAAGGAGTTTTCAAATATAAACATTTTTGAGCCTTGAGCAGCTCAGGTGGGAACAAATTATTGTAGTTATCCCCAGTTTCAGTCTGTCACTCCTCTTCTTCTAATATCAACTTCTAACTCTATGACAGAGGTAAAACCTTAAATTTCGTTCTGGTGCATTTGCAAACGGGGTTCAATTAAGACCATCTGGATAATTAATTATAATTAGTAGAGCTTTCTAGGTTGTTTGGAGTTTCCACAAGTCTCTACTCCTCTTCCAAAACATGCGGATTTGATTATGATTTTGGATACCTCTGTTTGCTGGTGCCCTAATAAATTTTCAAAGGCATTTTAAAGGGGCACAGACCTCATTAATATTCTCTAAGTTAGGTCAAATGATATGGGTACAGATGATACAATGCGACATCTATGACTTCTCAAGACACAGGAAATGATATTGACTCTCATCTCCATATTTCATGGACATTGATAAATGTCATGATGCAGATCTGCCTAAAGACTAGAGCTGTGCCACACCACGGTGACATGGGACTCGGAAGCCAAGCTCCTACTTAATACTAAAAGCAGGACACCTTCGATAATTAAGCCTTAGTGGAATTATCGTCAACCATCATGCACTGTTTGTTCATTTCCGCTCAGCTTTTCATTTTTCCATCCACCAATCACCCAGTCCTGGCAGGGATCAAACTGAAGAGTCTCCACTACTGTAGATAGAAGATACCAGCGGTGGTGACTTCTTAATAAATCTGCAAACATTACACCGCTGTGCACGATGTAATATGTCTCATTCTCTGTGTTAGTGACCAGGCTGCAGATTGCTAAGTTCTTCTCACTGCTTATCCTGATCAGGGTCACAATGGCGATAAACCAACTGATGTAATAACCTACATCAGTCTTTTCTTGTAAATACGGTTACCCCGGATAACAAAATAAGATGGGTATGTTTTATTATCTATTTATTAATATATAGGGCTGGTTTCCTGGACAAGGATTAAGCCTAGTCCTGGACTAAACATGGAGAATCCCCATACAAAATTCCAGTTTAGTCCAGGACTAGGTTTAACCCTTGTCCAGGAAACTGGCCCATAATACAAGTTAGATTGTGACTATGAAATACCTGGGCATGTTATAAAATGAACAGGCAAGTTAGTAAAAAAGAAAAAAAAATAGTTGGCGAGCTGCCAGAGATACACTGAAACATAAAATAGGGTCACCTCTAGGAAAATTTCCCCCAGTTTAAGGTATTTTAAAAAGCATAAAATTAAAATTTTTATGGAGCCGACAGAACAATGGATGACATGCAATAAAATGTGCACCTGATTCATAATCTCTCACATTTTTACCCTCAGCCACCCCTAATAAAGAACTACCTTGAAGATAAAGGATTAATTCTTTCAACCACCATCTCTGTGCCAGTGCAACCCCCCCCTCCCCCCCCCCCCTCCCCCCCCCCCCCCTCCCCCCCCCCCCCCCTCCCCCCCCCCCCCCCCTCCCCCCCCCAGCCCCTCCCCTCCCCCCCCCTGTCCCCCCCCAAGCCAGTCCATACCCTCACCTGTCCACCCCCAAGCCAGTCCATACCCTC
>JAODKM010000103.1:46574-68807 GCA_026780845.1 Petrocephalus sullivani | reverse complement strand
CCCGGATTGCAATCTGTCGGAAATAAACTTGGACCTGCGACTCCCCCACGTATCAGCTGTGAGTCTCTGCTCATCCATAGACCCGGAGGAGAGGGTGATCTCCAACATAATGCAGCAGATCTGCAGGTTTTTTGACACGTTTGTATGTGGACCCCTCTGAAATTCACCTTGTTTTAAATGAGGAAGCAGTCCCTTATGTCAGCAATAATGAAATATGTATTTAATAGAAACACACACAATGGCAATTGGGTTTTTTTCCACTTTCTACAATCCAGTTTGTGACAAATAGCCATGAAGGTAACCAACTAGAAAGTCACACAGTGCATCTCTCAGTAGGTTTGGCCTCTGTATTTGTGATGGGAAGGTCCTTGGTTCAAAACCTACGGTCAACAGAAGTCACATAACCCTGAAAGATGTCTTCATTTTCACTTGAGAACAGCAAGATGGCATATGCCGAAACTTAAGAATTCCTATGTACCTATACTTGTAATAATTGCAAATAAAGTCATTTTATTAAGACATTTCATCACGTAGCCTCTGGATCCGTTTAATCCATCAACCTGTCAGCACTCCTGGCACTTTACGTAGGAGGGATTATTTTAAAAAGATTAAAGTAAAATCAAACTGTCCATGTCATTATTAGTCCAGATCGCTCTGCATTGAAATTAAGTTCACTTAAGGATGTCCTTTACTCCCAAACAAGGAATGCCCAGTCTGTCACCTCTGCAGGACAACTACAGGGCCTCATTTGATCTCCTTCCAATGCTCACATAACGAATTTAAATTAAAGCCTATTTTGCAGGCATCAGCAATCAGTTGACAGAAGTGTTGTTCAGTCTATTTTTAACCACAGACAAATCAGGAAACACTTCATACCCAAACAATACCTTTAATTATTCAACTGATTGTAGGGGTATAATGAAAGCTGATTCTCCTGGGGAGTGACTGGAGACACCAGGTCATAAACAGAGGGCTTTGCTGAAAAAGCTATTAACCTTGAAATTTTAAATTGAAAATTAAAATAAACATGTGCAGCATTTATAATATTGGCCATTATTCAAATTCATTACTGCTTTGCATATGCAGAATGACATTTGCCCACTCAGTACATCTTAACCAGGCCTAATTTGGTATAAAACAAAGTCTTTCACACTCTTGCCTTCATTACCTATAGACTACTAACACTGTGCTTTAACACCTCCGTTTCAAAAAGAACTAAGTTACCTTCTTCACAGTGGCTCAGTGGCACAGTGGCTCTGACTTGATGCATTTGTAGTAAGTGCCACAAAAAATGGAAAATTGTGCTTTAAATGTAATACCAGCCAAAAGCAATGCTTGTCTATACAGCCAACTTCTGACTACTGATCCGGGTCCACACAGGGCACCTAGCTGATGTAATCCTTTATTAATGGCCATTTGAACACAGTACAAGCACAGGTACTTTGGAACGTTCTTTTCACCTTCTTCCACCCTGCTCTCCATAGCTTTGGGGTCACAGTGCAGGGTCAGTCGACATGCAGTGTCCCCGGAGCTTGGGGTTATGGCCCTTGCTCAACTGTTCTGCCAAGGCCAAGGCTGGAACCAGCAACCTTCTGATCACTGGCACAGAGACTTAGCCTGCTGAGTCTCACTACCTCGCAAACTCACTACCTCCCAAACACCTGAAGGGGAACAAAAGAAAAAATGTGGAGGACACGCTTCATACATTGAGCAGGGGTGAGATTAGGCACCCGAAAACGGGGATGTGAGGTTACAGTGCTACCCACTGAACCACACAAAACTGCTTTCTAAAACCAGCCCTTAAGTCAGTAAGCTTTCTAGATTTGTTTAACCTCTTAAATGCAGTGGAAACTGCTTATAGTGATCACGCCAGTGATGGGTGATGTTGATCACTATAAGTGGATGATCATTATAACCCTTTTTTTTTCTTTTCTTAATGTCTCAGACAGATTACCATCAATAAAACAGATAGCTTGCTGTTTCAAATGCTTTTAAATTATAGTACTGTACAAATTACAAATGAAATTACTCTAGCTCATAATTCAGTACTGTACAAAAAAACCCTTATTGTAGTTTCTTTGCTTTATTTTGTTGGGTTGTTTCTGGCAGTTTATCATAAGCTTTGCTAAGTCTATATTTGGCACTTAGAGAAAATGCCTTTTTTCCCCCCCGTCATGTTTTCTGTGCATGCAACACTAGCCTCAGGGAGCTAGCCAGAACCTCTCGGGTTACCGCGAGGCAAAATAGGCTTATCAAAATAATGTTGTGAAATAAAAAAACCCAAAATGTAAGCTGTAAGCTGACTACTTGATTACTATAGGCAAATTATTTAAACGGTATTGTAGAGGAATGATTCTGTCCCAAGCATTATGGTCCATATAAGTAGCTGATCACTATAACCGTGTTCAATATAAGTGGTTTCCAGTGTACCAGGTTTTCCCAAAAACTGCAGCTTAAAAAAGGTTATTAATGTGGAAGGTAAAGGTTTCAATTTCAATTGATACTTTCCAGTAAAACCAGAACAACTGCATTAAGTAGTTAAATACCAAAATCTATGAAAGCATTTGGTCTATATTTCAAATGCAGCTCACATTAAAACTTTACTTTTAAACTGAATGAAAACACAAAACGAACAATCCTAAACAATAACATTTAAGGAGAATATTTTTCCAAAGTTTTGACAGTTATTTTTGCATTCCAACACAATCTTCAGTTTCATATCAAGTAATGTGACCTCTACCAGACAAAAGCATCTAAATAAAATCCAGCCTCAAGAGGCATTACAAATCATCCTGCTAAAGACGAATACCTAAGCGGAAACACAGAAGATAACTGAGCAGAATTGCTCAGTGCCCATACAGCGATCAGATGTATACATCAGCATATTAACTACAGAAATTAGTATGCAGGCTGCTTATGAGGCAGTGGGCTGGGTACCAGACACTGGCTGAACAAATGCCTTACAGAATAATTCCCTGTGGGTGAGAGAATGCTACACTAAGCCTAAAAATAAAGATGACATTGCACCCAAAGGGCTAAGACTCACGGCACATCCTGAGTATAAACAATGGAGAAAATATGTTATGCACAGGGCCTCTAATTAATTAGATACATCCTAACCTATAATTTAATATAAAGGGTACCAATTCTCTGAAACAACAGTTTGGCCATTTCATTAGATTAGCACATTAACTGCTCAGTGGCACAGAGGTCACAAGAGTCTAGCTGCATATCGCAGTCCATGTAACATCGTACACTTTAGCCTCAATTGTAATTGTACAAAATAAAGCGCAACATTTCGCACAAATTAAACTGGATAGGAAAGCCAGAACATGTCCAAATAAAGCCCACGAGACGTTAATAGTGTGCAATATTTCAGCCTTATGAAGTCCTCCTACAATTTAATTGACCAAAATTCAGTATTCACCCTAGACAACCAAACTTCTGTAGACGTCCAAACAAGGCCTAACTCAACCGACTGGCAAAATGAAGATCAGAATACACCAGTGACACAGTTAAACAAAATGATGCTAGCTGTCCATGGGAGGTATTTTATGCAAAAAAAGAAAGCAATGATAAAATGAAAATAAAATCTGCACTTCGTCAATTACTTTTTAAAGTCTATGTGCAAAAATCCTGCCATTTGCATTTAAACCTTGCAGTCATGCATGAGTCATTTGTGAACATGAAAACATATGTTAATTGGAGCTGGAGAAGTGGGCGGGGCTATGATCACTGCGGAATCCGCGACGACACTGAGAAAGCTCAGCAGATGCTGATCCATAGCTCCGCCCAATCTACCCTCAAATTAACATTTCTATGAAATGAACTTGAAAATGAAAAGTCAAATTGTTCATTTTGGCAGGATTTTTGCCCATAGACTTTGAAAACTAAATGGCAATATGGACATTGCGTTTTCATTTTATCATTACCATTTTCATTTTCCATTTTTTTTTGCAGGAAATGCCCTCCATAGCTATCGGGGTATGTAAATTAAACGCCCCTTAATGCAGCAGTAATTTTGCACTTACCTCTGGGACGCCGTACACCTGCCTAAACCGGACAAATACAATCGAAATAAATCTTGCAACACTAGCAATAAATTAAAGATATGTTACGGCTGAGACTAAACAATTAACCTGAAAATAATAGCCTAATAAGTTACTGATAAACAATAGGTGTTACTGTCAGGAAATTGATGAGTAGTAGATCCCAATGTCAAGGTTCAAAAGTTCATGGTGTTCATCCCAATGAGGTAAAAACTCCAGTTTAAAGAGGAAATTGAGGAACCGTATAATTATCAACTCACAAAGAGACTGAACACAAAATTGTCGATGGCATGCAAAGAGCCGCTGCGTGCGCAAACTACGTGCGATTTTCACTGCATAGATAAGCATCAATGCGTTTGGAAAGGTGGAGGGTTTATCGATCATCGTGACGACTATAACTAAGGGCAGGGTCAGCTTTTCAATCATTTTCAAGGATTTTCTCTGGCCCACTGATCAATATCTCATTACCTGTGCTTTTCTTTCTTACTCACAACTGAGATCTAAAGAAACCAAAACTTACCTCTTAGATAGTGTTTTCTAGTCGCGGTTTTAAATCACAGTAGCTCAGTGTGAGTTCACTGCACAATAGACCAGAAGGTCTGGCTGTGAATTATAACTCAGAAGGCAGACATGCGTGCAAGGAAGATTCCTAGTTGTGGCCCTGAAAACTCACGTTTACTGCTCTTCGATTTAATTGGCTAGTTTAAAACATTAATATATCTTTATACCAGATGCGATGGTTTTCCAATTGTCACAAAAGTACAATGGTGAGAAGTAAGTATATGTTTAATATTATAAACAGAGCTTGTTTCTTCCCTGTTGTATAAAAAGCAAATATAATTTGGTGTTCTATATATCTATACACACACGCACACACACACACACACATACATGCATTATATACTCAGTGACAAAGAAGCACACAGAAGGAGTGGCGAAAATGAAAGGAATCTGCATGTGGTGAAAGGTCATGTGACTGTATATCAGCTCAAATGGACAACAGAGTTGGCAGTATGGGCACACTGCTGGTCCCATATCAGTATGGTATGGCACCCCCCAAGCCTGGATACATGCAGTGATACGGTTTGGAAGGGAGTCGTACAGCCCTTGTATCTTCTCCTGCGGCAAGTTGACCCACAGCTGGTCCTCGAGATCTTGCAGATTGGCACTGGGTCTGAGTTGACATCCAAGCTGATTCCCACACATTTGATTGGGGAAAATTCGGGTGACTTGGCTGGCCACAGGAGGACCTCAACATGACGCAGGCTGTCCATAGACACACGTGCCGTGTGTGGATGGGCATTGTATTGTTGAAAGACTGTATCAGGGTGCCGTCTCAGGAGGGGTAAGACATGTAGATGCAGGATATCACTGACGTAGCGCTGTGACGTCAGGGTTCCCCGAATCACTACCAGAGATGACCTGAAGTCATGCCCTATGGCTCCCCACACCATGATGCCAGGTGTAACGCCAGTGTGTCTCTCCACAGCATTGGCAGCATTGGTTCTCTCATTTTGACGCTACCATACGTGCACACGATGCTTATTCATGGTAATGCAAAACCGACATTCATCGCTGAACATGGTATGATGCCACTCGTCGTTAGTCATCTCTGCACTGGTGTTAATGACAGCTACACATTGGATGGTGAACTTGTTGTCCAGCTGATGGCAGTTGCCGAGACATGGTGCAGGATGACACGGGGTGTTATAGAGAGTCCAATACCTGTGTCCGGATGGCAGGCGCAGCTGTCACGGGGTTCTGTAATGCTTGATGCACAATGTGACAATCATCCCTTGGTGTGGCTGTCTTGGGCAACTGAACCTTCATGACATGTGTGGGTGCCCTCATGTGCCCATTGGATCCAATGTTGGATAACTGTAACATCTGCATGCACCACATGTCAGGCAATTGTATGATATGATCACTTGGCCTCATGCAAACCTACAATGCGATCCTTATCAAGTGCTGGTAATGCTGTCTAATGTATCTACGAGGTCTCCTCTGTGTCTGGTGTGTACACGTGCCAGCTCCTTGCAAATTGAATCATTTACATACCCATCATTGGTCTGCATGTATAACAAATTACCATTAATTCCATTTGTCACCGAATTTATGTGTGTAATATATATATGCATGGTGCATAAAAGTCACCAACGTTCTGTAGACTTAATAACTACGGAGTTCCTAACTTCCTTTGGCATTAACCCCAGCACAAACTCTGTGCACTGGGAGCTTTGTGGAATAGGCTTCCATGGCCAAACAGCTGCATGCAAACCTCAGATCATCAAGACCATTGCCAAGCATTGGATGGGGTGGTATAAAGCACATCTTTGGTGTATGCCAAACATGTCCTCTGTTATTGTGTCCAAATCATTCAACTTTAGGTTCATCTGTCCAAAGCACGTTGTTCCAGAAGTCCTGGTCTTTGTCTAGGTGGTCTCTGGTAAACTTCTGTCTTGCCCTGATGTTTTTTGACAGCAAGGGTTTCCTCCTTGCACACCACCCATGAAAATCAACTTGTGTAGTGTATATTCTGATGGCAGATGCATGTACCATGACATAAACTGTGCCAAGAACGTCCCATATGTCCCATGATGACATTTTATGATTATTAGACTTCTTTCAGAATTTTGTGGTCAGCACCTGAGCTGAACTTGCTGGGACGGCCTGACCTTGCCACGTTGGCAGTTGTTTTAAATATTTCTAACTCATACATTACTATGTTCATAACAGTGGAATGGCTGATTCCAAACTCTCTAGAGATCTTTCCCTACCCAGTCTCATATGCAGCTACAATCTTCTTTCTGAAGACCTGAGAGAGCTCTTTGGATCTCACCATGGTGATTTCACTCACTTTAACAACCAAGAGCAAACCAAACTAAATATCTGTGATTTAAATTAGAGGGGCGCCACCAAAACACTCTGTAACGATGTTAATCATTTACACCTTATGGGGTACACCTGAATCTAATCGTAGGCATTTTGAATAGTAATGAATGTGAGGATCAGTAGGAATTGGCATATTAGTTAATTCCTCTTGTTAAATAAGTGAATTTGTTTCTTGTCTTTGAAATTACCTTTGCAGAAAAGCAACGATGCTAATGTTTTAGCTGAATGAGGTGAAGACAATTAGCACAAACCATAATTTTCCACCACATCGTTCTCTGTGGGTCATGCATTCATGGATAAGTGATCATTCTTCTGGATTTTTGTGGTTAGGTCCACATATTTAATGTCAAAACCCTTGACCTTGGTTATAGAAATCATGCTATGTTAAATATTCAACTTTTCTTGAAGATCACTTGCACTTTCTGTGTCTGTCCATGCATTGGAAATGTAAATAGTCAATAAATCATTTTAACCCTGGGGAACCCATGGGGTCATATATGACCCCACTTTTTATTTCTGCCTTACAGTCAACCCACTCATCAAAGTAAAGGTTTTTTTTCTCTTTTTGCTTTACAGCCCAGTGCACCATTTACGACCCCAAAACAACAGTAAAATCTTTACTTTGATGAGTGGGTTGACTGTAAGGCAGAAATGAAAGGTGGGGTCATATATAAGGGTTGTATATGCTTACGCTGAAGTCTTTATGGAATGTAGGGTTGCGGTTTTCCTTACTGTTAGTGTCATGAGCCATGCCAGTCATGGACCCTGAAAGGGGGGCTGCACCTTTTTGGTGGGTTGAAAGTGGAATTTCCCTAATGCTTAGGGTTTTTGCCCTCCTTCCTAGGCTGGATGGACAGGCTTGTGTGTGGGACCTATAGGAGATCTAGGCCTAACAGGGATCGGAAGCTGAACATCCTTGAAGTAGACCAATAGAGGTGGCGAATTATGTTTGTTGTATGTTCGAAGCCTGGTTTGCAGATATTTGGTAACCAATCAGGACTTAGAAGTCCACATAGGGGATTTTGTGTTATAGTATATTAACCTGCTGATTTCTGGGTGGAGGGTGCATTGTGCATTGAGTGTGGCTGGAATGCTAAGCTGGATTGCTGAATCAAGAAAACTTTGCTCATCATATGCGAGGAGTTTGATTCAAGTTTAGAGAGTGATACAATTATAGAGGATTATAGAGTCATAGCTGCTTAGGTTAATTCTGAATTCCACATGGTCATTTATGACCCTGTGGGTTCCCCAGGGTTAATTCAGCTTAGAAGACAGTACAACATAATATAATAATATAATAGGATTCAAAAACACAATACTACCAATTTATCTCATACCAACTGATTATTCTGCATCTATAGAAGTGCTATAGATCTTTTTAATAAAATAACAGAATCTAGTTTTCAAACAATACTGGGACTTAATGATTATTTATCAGTATTTGTTAGGGTAAAAGTTGGAGGGTGATAATTAAAATGCAAACAGGTGCCACAGACATGTAAAGACTTCATGGAACCAGAGTCGTGTTCCCTGTATACATGAAAGAATGCACTGTAGAAGGCAGAATATCATCAATAACTAAATCAAAACTGCAAACATTTTAGAGATCCACAGGATCTATTAAGAATAATTTTCCCCAGATAACGTCTCCAAACGAGAGCTCAGCTTTCATCAACAGTAAGGCAACAATACATCACAAATACATAACAACCTAAGCATGTGTGACCAGGACTAAGCATGCTGTACAATGATAGAAATTCACATTTCTGTGTATTTTATAAAGAGCTTGTCAGCACCGAAAGAAAGCAAGGTGCTCACGAGGCCTCTTAATCAGGTAGGGTAGATGATGAGGTGGATTTTAAGGATAGGTGCTGCCAGTAATTGAATTAGGGGCAGAGACAATTCTGAGAATAGCTTTTCTAGCAGTAGTGCAGATGAGGATTCTGCCCATCCACTGCAGGGGGCACTATCTCAGAGAGCCTGTAGCTATACGCTCATTCCATCACTGTATGCTAAGAAAAACTACTGGTGATCATTCATACCTACTGCCAATAGGCACTAAATTCTCCTGCCATAACATGGCAGGAGAATCCCATCTTTGCAAAAATTAGGGTCCAGTGCTAACTATTTTTTTAATTGCACATATACCATCCATCTGTTTTTGTAAGTATGTATTCAGTAATATTCTGTTTTCAGGATTCCATGTTTACTGCATACTTTTCAGTCACTCTGCATTGCATTTATTTGTTTGCACTATGTATACTATCTTTGCACGTTGCCTGTCTTGTACTAAATGCACACTGATCAGCAAGAACATTAAAAACACAGACAGGTGCAGTGAATAACATTGATTATCTCTTTACAATGGCACTTCTCAAGGGTGCTATTATATATTTGGCAAGTGAGTAGTCAGCTATAGATGTGTTGGAAGCAGGAAAGATGGGCATGCGTGAGGATCTGAGCGACTTTGACAAGAGCCAAATTCTGATGGCTAGATGACTGGATCAGAGCATCTCCTAAACATTTTGTTTGGTGCTCCCAATATGCAGTGGTCAGTACCTATCAAAAGTGGTCAAAGGAAGGCCAACCAATGAACCCACAATGGAGTCATGGGTGCCCAAGGCTCCCTATCTGGGTAAGAGATGGCACCAGGATGCACTATGGGAAGAAGGCAATCCAGCAGAGGCAGTGTGATGCATTGGGCAGTGTTCTGCTAGGAAACCAATCCTGGTTCCAAGTCTGTCATTCATGTGGATGTTACTTTAACACATACCACCTACTTAAACATTGTTGCAGATAGAATAAGCCCCTTCATGGCAAAGGTATTTTCCAATGGCAGTGGCCTGTTTCGCTAGGATAATGCGCCCTGCCGCATTGTAGATATTTTTCAGGAATGGTTTAAGGAACATGAAAAAGAGTTAGCCAATACCATTTATGTGTTAGTTTTAGCTTTTTCTGTAGTTTTTGGACAATGGATAGCCAAACTCTTTCATCTCTTTCAACAAGTTTATTATTGTTAAGGGTTTCTTTAGCTTTTTTATTTAATTTGTGCTACCATGTGCTGTCTAATACAGTTGTAAGTTGTGGGGAATATAACTTTAGGGCAGGCATCATTTTTAAAATAAGAAGCATATACTGTAAGTGAAACATGGCAGGAGTTGAATTAGAATTTCGAGAGGTATCTTTCAAATATTTAAGCAAAAAAAATGCCAGCTGACCTTTATTTTTTTATCTCCATGTGTAAGACAATGTGTAGCAATTACCCACTAATGAGTATTTTAAATTATGCAGCCTTGGACACAAAAAAAAGGATGTAGGCTGACAAAACAGTTGTGCAGGAATGAATCATTCAGCTGCATTATGCAGGGCGAAGGAGAGAAGGTGAGCGCAAAGTGTGTGAGGGGAATCTTCACGTGTGGGTGACATTTTATCTGTGGTGTGAAGGGGATCACTTACAGGGGGAGAAAGTCTTCTCTGCGGCCCATCGTATCACCAGGGCTCAGAAGGTAACCCAAAAGGTACATTTTAACGCTAGTTTGTATCTTGGTGGTTGACAAGTGCATGCAAAGTCATGCTTCGGCAGAGACAAGAGGCAGGTAGAATTAACCGGCCGTAATTATACCCTGAAAATGTCAGACAGCTCACGATTTTTTTGTCTTTTCAAATTCACTCATTATTGAGTCCATGTATCTATTCCCGAACAGTCTAGAATTTCAATGTCAGAAATGTGTCACATGGTGCCCTAATTTGGAGATGTGTGTCATACAATGTGTCAATGTGTCATATATATATATATTCAATATTACATTCTGGCTATTGCAGTGTGAAATACTGATACAAGCAGGAGTAGTACAGGAGCCAAAAGAGAAGTGTCCCACTGGAACCCCATGCAGGGTTTCCCCTTGTCTTGCACCCTGTAGATCCTGGGGTAAGAATCACTGTGGCCCTGCTCTGGATAAGTGACATGAAAGATGTATGGATGGATATAACATAGTACAAGCTAGTGATATAGTAGATGAAAGAATATACCATAGTTTATTCTGTTGGGGGTAGCATAACCTGACACACCCATGGTTCAAATCCCACCTCCCCTCGTGGTGTGTAAGTATGAAGTTTGCATGATCTCCCAGTGCATTATAGGTTTCCTCTGGGTTTTCTTTCACAATCCAAAAGGCATGCAATTGGGCTAATTGGCAATCCAGGGTGCTACATGAGATAGGCTCCAGCCACCCCCCCGTGACCCTGACCAGCATAGGCAGTTAGATGGATGGATGTAAACCACGATATGGAGTTCAGTGTTAGAATGGCTAACTGGGCAGTGCAATTAAATCATGATACTAAAGCTCAACAAGCAATTCCATATTTTTAAATATACTTTTCCTAAGTATAGATTACCGACACATTTTGAGTTAACGATTTCACAAAGCATAAAGATCCTAATTAGTGAAAACTTCCAATGCGACTAGAGATGTTGTTATGCTATAATTGGGTTATTATTTGAGAAAAGCTTTAAAAATAAAATAATCGCGCACAAACAACAGAAGCATTAGAGAGATGTTTCCATGGTTCTCTGCTATTTAAGATGATAAAAAGAACTGTTTGTTTCATTATTTAATTTAATTTGTAACTGAGAGATTTTGGACTAACAAGAAACTGGAGTATCCAGCGAAAATCTGCGTAAATGCGGAAAGATCATGTAGATTCCACTCACACTCAGCCAGGAATATATTCCTACTTGTTAATGCAAACGGCATGCTCTTCGAAACAGCAAATCATGAGGCTGCAACGGAATACATCCAGCATGCAGACAAGGACAAGAGGCTTGCTTATTGTGCAGGAAAGCATTACCATGCCTGATCTAAGTACTTGAGATGCCTGATCTAAGTGATTTGTGATGCACATGTTGTGCCAGAGATGGTGGTCCCAGAATTTCAGGAACAGCCACCCTCCTGAGGTTTAGACAGCGGTGTAATGTTTAGGGACGCAACCCTGACCCTGGTGAGTCCCCGACCTGCAAGTACCACTGAGGTACCCTGAGCAAGGTACCCCCCCCAAGCACTGCTCCCCGGGTGCTAAAGAAGCTGCCCAGTGCTGTGCCACATGGGTTAATCGCAGGAAACACACTGGAGGATGGCTAACGGGGTTGTGGTATATAAAATGGCCTTGTAAACATGTATTATATATATCATTCAATTACATTGGTACTTCAGAAGAACATTCTGATTCAGTCACGTCACCATGGTGATTGTCATTTAAAAATCATCTACTGTCAGGCCTCCATCTGCATTGTGGAGGCTCGTTGAGATTCAGACACCTCTGATGCAGTATCTATGGAAACATGGTTATGTAAATGTGTTTTAGTGATTTTAAGCCCTAGCAAGGCAAAGGCTTCAGTTGCACTATGAATTGTCTGTATTGCTTTTTTGCTTCTGAAAGTTGTGAATTTGACCCAAAGATTTATAATAATGGAAACAAAAAAAACATTTAAGAATTTGTTACATGTGTAAATGCAAATTTGGCCACAAATGTTAAATAATCTCCATGCATGTGTGTAATCCTCTTTGCAGAGTACAAAGAGTTTATCCTGGATAGATGGATGGATGGATGGATGGACGGACAAAAATTAAATATGTTTTTATGACATGAGAGTTAAATTACTGGAAAAAGCCTTGCTTTGTTGAGTTTGAGTAGGTCTTAACAAAATCACAGAAAATTGTTCATCAGTCACAAAACCTGCTTTAATTCCAGCATGAAAATGCATTGCCATTTTTGGTAACCACAACACATAAGAGTTGGATGGACATATTGGGTTATGATAGTCAGTGATGTGTGCCAGTAATTGCATGTCTGTGCATTCATGCATGAAAATTTAGCTTATTTTTACCATCAAACAATTTTTATGAGTTTCACCCTGATGGCATGTGGCGTTGTTTCAGAGTAAATGCGCTCACTGTCATCTCAAAATGAAATCACAGCTATTCATAAAGAACTGATCCTATAATTGGGGCTTGGCTCTCTTTAATTTAATACCACATCTTAATCCTGTTCCACAGGGGTGTGTTTGCAGAACACCAGGATAATTCCAGAACAAACTGGTGCAATTTCATATTAATGGGGGACAGATGAACAGGAAACGGAATGGAAAATATGTGCTGACTGTGATTTGAAGCAGTACAGCACGATCCCTGCATTGCAAACCATTATGGTCTCTGCCAATGATCTATTCCCATTCCTAACACGCATTCTCAGTCCAGTTTCCTAAGCATGCCTGATTCCTGAGCAGGAATTAATAAACCGCACAGAGGCAGAGCAAAACTGTGAGTTTTACAGTAGCACAAAATGCACTGCATAATGGATGTCATACTGTCCATACAATGCAAAAATGTGCTTTCTTATGGTTTTAATAAGTGCAATAGAATTGTGCTCACCAGTGGTGTTTCTGTGTTTATGGTGGGAGAAAAAGTAACGAACACACATTTCAGAGTGCATACCTCAGGAAAAAAGCATTAAATTACTCACACTGGAATAATATCAAATGACATAAAATACTAAATTGTCAGCATTCTAAAGGACCAGCTCTCAATAGAGAAAATTGGATGTTAGGTTGTCAATAAAACTTGAACCAGACTCACTGATCTTTGCTAAACTAATCATCATTCTGTTCATGACAATTGTGGTTTTATCCATATTCCCTTTATCTGAGACATTTTGTTGTCTTATGATATTTGGTAAGAATTTCTCATATTCATTAAGCCTAATAGCTGTTCTTAAAATTCATTGTAGCACATTCATAAAATATTATAAACATGGTTGTAACTATTTACAGCAAGGCATAACACATTATAGCCATGTTTCTCATGCACTATGAAAGCTCAATGAAGCTCTCATCTACAATGCACTATAAATACCTTTATAATGCAATACAAAGCATCCTTTCTTTAATGCTTATACTGACCGTTATAACGCATTATGAAGGCATCTATAGTGCATTATGGATGAGAGCTTCCTACAGCATTCATAATGCATAATACATATGCTTATAATGTGTTATACCTTTTGATTAATATGTATAGCCATGTTTATAATGCTTTATGAATATATTATGTGTTATGAATGTGTTTATAAAGTACTAAAAACATGGCCTTAAGTAAAGTGTTACTAGATATTTCAGTAACTAGTTATTCTTGCACCTGCAAATGTATGATTTTATATTTGTCAAAGTGTATCAGCTTATCTATTTCAAAACCTCTCCTCAACTCACCCCAGTAACCATCCGATATACTGATATACACTCAGTGGCAAAAAGAAGTTACTGTAAGCACCCAGACGGAGTGGTGGAAATTAAATTAATCTGCTTGTGGTGGAAGGTCATGTGACAGTATCGGAATTATTATAATATCAGATCAAACGGACGACACAGTTGGCAGTATGGGCACACTGCTGGTCCCATGGCAGTAGGGTGTGGTGACCGGGCCAGGATACATGCGGCAGTACGGTGCGGAAGGGAGTCGTACAGTCGCCGTATCCTCTCCTGCGGCAAGTCAGGCCACAGCTGTCGTAACTGGCCTTCGAGATCCTGCAGATCGGCACTGGGTCTGACGTCCAAGCTGATCCTACAAATGTTCCATTGGGGAAAGGCTGAGGGACCTGGCTGGCCATAGGAGGACCTCAGCATGACGCAGGCAGTCCATAGACACGCGTGCCATGTGTGGATGGGCATTGCCTTGTTAAAAGACTGAACCAGGATGCTGTTTCAGGAGGGGTAAGACATGCGGACGCAGGATGTCACTGATGTGTGCTGTGCTGTCAGGGTCCCCCAAATCACTACTAGAGATGACCTGAAGTCATACCCTATGGCTCCCGGACTTTTTTTGTTACTGAGTGTATTTGCTGAACACAAGCACTAACACACCTGGTTTGGCTAATCAATAGACCTACCTCATGAGCTTTATTAACTAATTAAGTCAATTAATTAAGTGAGTTGAGCTGCTGGTGAAATCTGTGGAAAAGACAGAAAGGTTGTGGTGCCCTCGAGGAGACAGAGGGCTTCTAATGTAATTGTCTTTGGCTCGTTAGACTTTTTATGGTACTGTACAAAATCAAAGCATTATTCAAGAAAGCTGAAATTTTCCTCTACATTTTGGATTCCTCAAAATAGACCCCATCTGCCTTGGTAACAGCTTTTGATTAATATGTTTCAGCAGAAAATCACCCAATATGTCTCTCCAGCTCATCTGCAGCAGTTCCCAGAAATCAGCTACTCTTCTATACAGTTTGGGCTGTACCAATTTGGTGGGACGGATGTCTGGAGACTGAGGGTCATTAGCTTTAGTTCTCCCTCACTTTCCTTTTCCACCAGACAGCTCTGTGCAATCTTGAGGTTTCGACTTGTTATCATGCTGAACGGCTGCCCAATCAGCCATAATCCTGGCGGAATGGCGTGCCGCGATTGTCATGCTGGGTCACATCCAAAAGCATGCGCTCGCAACTTACATGGCTGGTCAGATGCATGATTCCAACTATGTAAGCTGCTAACATAGTTAGCAACTATGCTTTTGGGAAACACACCCATGTGTTTGAGATTGCCATGGATTTGATAAAGATCACCAACTCTGACACCAGCAAAGAAACCCCTTACTGGGACACTACCCCCTCCTTGTATTGATAGCGGGCACTATTCATGCAGAACTAATGCACTCACCCCCCTCTCTGTCTTACAAAAACATGGCGGATGGACCCAGATATTTCACATATTGATTGATTAGTACATAAGACCAACTTCCACTCCTATAAATACACAAGTGTATACAGGTAAAGGCATCGATAACTGTATGTATGCCTGTAGGCTAGTAGAAACTAAAACCAAGGCAAGTTTTAAAATACTGTATAAAATCTTCAGGCACAATAAGTCCTTTTCAGTCATTTGTTTTAGGTTCTCCAAGCTCTGTGCTACACAGCAACACCAAGATCTGTGCTGCCTAGCAACATCAAGCCCTGTGCTATACAGAAACAGCAAGATCATTACTGCCCAGCAACACGAAGATATGTGCTAGACAGAAACATCAAGCTCTGTGCTACACAGCAATAGTAATCTCTGTCCTGCCCAGGAAGATCGAGCTCTGTGCTACACAGCCTATAGTAATCTCTGCCCTGCCCAGCAACATCGAGCTCTGTGCTGCACAGGAATACCAAGTTATGTGTTATACAGCAACATCAAGTTCTATGCTGTACAGCAATACCAGGCTCTGTGCTATACAGAAACACCAGGCTCTGTAAATTCTGCTCAGAAGAGGGCAGGATTCCTCCTCCCTGCAGCAGACTCATCCATCCACTCCCATTTAGCTGTTCCAACATTCTCCTCCGCTCAGCGCCTATACATTGACCCATTTAGTGTAAGTAATTGCATGACTTGAGGCAGGCCTGCTACCTAATGAGACAAGGTGGTTAGTCTTTTCAGAGCCCCAGGCTGACGGTCACTTGTAATGAAGCATCGGGAATAAATGGAGCAAGAGATAACACAGAATTACCACGGTGCATTGACAGATAGCTTTTTTTTTATTTATTTCTGTTAACCTCTGCCGAGTTATTTTTTTATTAGAACAATGAGGTTTATGACCCTTGAGCAGAGGAAGAATGGTAATACACAGGGAAGAGGCACTGGGGCATGCACACACAACACAGACAGCGGACTGCACTGGGGACTTGTCAAATTTACATATAGCCTACTGGATCCAATCGGTTTGCTCCAATCTGCCACACACCCCTTGCCTACAGCTGTTGTAACTGGCCTTTGAGATCCTGCAGATTGACACTGGGTCTGAGTTGACATCCGACATCCGAGCTGATCCTACACATGTTCGGCCCCACACACACCAGACAGACATTTCTATACAGTAAACCACCTGTCACTCACACAATTCTTTTAGGAAAGATCTATAGCTCTGAGGAGAGGTTTTTCTCTGGAAACTTTTTTGTCCGACTCCATAACTTTTGAGTCATCACTTTTGAGTTTTCACTTCACCTGACGCATGGGATTAACAAATTCATTAAGAAAGGACTACTTAAAAAGCTTAACAATCAACCAGATACGTGAAATGCAAATGAAATATCGTAAATACGCTTAATGCAGGGGCTGCTCCATCTCTCCAGGGGCCCTGGGCAATGCTTTACATAGGAGGCCCCCTTACCAAGAAAACTGATGCTTATTTCACACCCTCTACAACACTGGTACTTCGTGGGGCCCCAGGCAACTGCCTATTCCATCTGTGGCTCGGGCTGGCCCTGCTTAACAGTTATCCTGTATTTATTTAAAGGGTAATTCTTACAAATATAATTACAAGTATAAAGAGTCTATATAAAGTATTTTAAAATGGTGATGTGAAATGCACATACTGATGTATACTGATACCTCACTTGTAGATAATATTACATTCATAATTTACTTTCTTGGTAGCATTAATAATTAAAATAAGATACTGACCTGAATAGATAGATAGATAGATAGATAGATAGAGACATAATTTATGACTAGCTTGAGTCTCTAACAGTTAATTTGTGAGATCCTTTCACTAAACTGTCCAGTTTCAGAACTATGGAACTAGCAGACCATGAAATGTCCTTCAGATGCCTCCTTCGATAAGAATCAACCATTCGTCCATGTCTATACTCTTCCATGACTCTCCTACTGATTGCAATCACAAAGGACAGTCTTATCACTAGATGGGAATCATGATTCTTTTCAGTAAATCAATCCTTTTTCTATTTGTTCATTTGAAATATCTGCTTAGATTTGCTCATAGATGTTATATATTACATATTGCTGCTGACACCAGAGTTAGTGGTGACTCTGACCACCATAGCCCAGGGTTTGATTCCAACCCCAGGGTGTAAGTTTGCATATTCTCTTATGTCACTGTGGTGTTTTTTTTCCCAGTTTCTGCCCCATAGTTGGAAAACATGCCAAGGTGAATTGCACCTACCAAATTGTCCATAAATGTGAATTGTGTGTGGGCCCTGAGATTGGGGGGGTTGGCCAAGCTAATTCTTTCAGGTGCTTATACATCATTACACCAGTGGGTGGCGAAAAAGAGCTAATCTCAGTCATGAACCACATGATCTGGTTTAAAGATCTCATTCGTGAATGAAATGAACAATGAATAACTCACTGAACAGATGGAACAAATCGGTGCAGTCACTGAGATCATTTTGTTCACTTAAAAAACATTGAAGAACAATGAATCGTTCATGTGTGACACAAGTATGCTTATCACAGTGTCATGGCAAAGTTGATGGATATTCCTTGTCAAGATAACTTGACCAGTCTATTAATGAGGAGGGGCCAGGTTCTACAGTGTGGATTTATCTCTCTCTCGTGTTTATCATCCCCTGCAGGTTTATTTCCCCAGTTCTGGACCTGTTTAAGGCCGATGCTTATACAATTATGCAGCTATCTGCCACTGACAGTTGGTGAGAAAATGGCTTAGTTTGCAATTTTTTCCAGTTGCAAAATCATTGAAATCCATTTCAGTTGACTGAGGGGTGGAATATGGCTTGATGCATTAGGGCCCTGTGCCTGTACCCACAAATTCATGGGTTCAAATCCCATGGCTGGCAGTGCAGTTCTATCCTTGCTGGGCCCTTCAGCAAGATTCTTGACCTAAATTGCTCCTGGGATGCCAACTTTGCTCTAACTCTCGCACCCCAAACTTATACCTCTCCTTTGACAAATGCTTTGTTCTTATCAAATATCAAACATATCAAAGTCAAAATGAAATCACCCAACTTTAAATATAACACCAGATGCCCGGTAGGTAGCCTACTCTCTGTTGACCAAACATCCACACCCGAATAAATGCACATAAACTACATTAATAAAATACTAGAACTGGCTGGATACATATTTCTTTTTTCCAGGCAGCCACTTTCACTGAAGCTTGAAGGTTGTCCAAACAGAACATGTCTGGGGATTGATTGAGTAGGCTACTATGGCCCCTGCCTCAGTTGGTGTCTCCCACCACAGATCTGAACTCTGACCCGCTGGTAGGTGCGTCAGGCTCTCACTGGTGTGGAGCCGACAGGAAGTACTCACTAGTTCTGGAATCTGGTCCTGGTTTGAGTAGGGAAATCTGCGAACTGTGTTAAATTCTGACAATCCAGAACTTTAGTTGGGCAGCCCTGCCTTAGACAGAAATAAACAAGTAGCACATCTGAATGGAAGCACGTTCACCAGCCAGTCAGGTAATATTTGTCTCATAAATATTGATACGTTTTTCCGAACCACCCTGTAAAAAGAAAAAAAAAACATATTGTCTTGACATCACTCCGGCCAGACATGAATTTCATCTCTGAGCTGACGAATCAGCTGATCATGCTAGAACTGAAAAAGCTGTTCCTGGCAAATGCATACGTCAACCTGGCTGCAGTGATGACTTAATCCTGCTGGATTAAGAGGGCTGATCTGTGGGAGCCTGCTGTGGGCACGCAAGTTGGGGCTTAATCAGCCCCAGCTGGATCACCTGGGTGAGGGTGTGTGCTGTTGAAAGACCCAAAACACCCATGACCTCAGGAACATCACTGAAGATTTGTCATAGGGTATGTTGAAGATATATCACACAGACATTAAATGTAACTGGGGTACAAAAATAATTAAATCTCCTCAATTTTTGCTCGGCTACATCTCTTTTTTAGCATTTCCGCGTAACTTCCATGTTAGTACCGGTGCTTGTAGTTAACCAATCAGCAAGCTATCGATGTGAGCACCAACCCATTAGGAATCTATCGCTGTAGGTGCCAACAAAATTGTTCAAATCGGGTTTGAACAAAAAGTACTTAGTCTGGAGTAGGTACTAAAAAAGGGTTCCGGAACTGCCTTTAAGGAACTACAATTGGGCTGAGTCCCTGTGGTGTGCACACAACAAAAGTCCCTGGTTCCAGAAAAAGTTCCATCGTTGTGAAAGTGCCCAGTCATTCTGCCGGCTGTGGGGTCGCACAGATGTGGGAGAACAACGATGAATGGTTAAGTAGAGCGGGGCCGTCAGAGGATAGCCTCGCTGGTCGATCAGTGTGCTTTGGCAGGTTATTTAGCTTAAACTGCCAGCAGGCTCACAGCACCGACACCGAAATGTTCAGCCCGAAGAATTAGAGACAGCCAGGATCAACAAAAACATGCCGCATTTGCCATTCGGTAAAGGCCTGTTCCCTCTGCACTTGTGCTGTCGTGCCTCTGCAGCACCCCCACTCTCCAATATCTTCTACTCATTTTCATTCATCTGTGTAGGTGTTTACTCACGAGACACACATTTATTTATTTCATGTTGCCATTTCATGGGCGTAAGAAGCAAAATTCATGGGTTCTCAAGCCCCCATGCCAAACAAAGACAAAATGTCTCCTGTCGGCAAGTTTAACCCCCCCCCGCCAGGTGACATCTTTTACCGTCGCCAGCCCCCTACTTCAAGAAGGAGACAGACCCACATGTTTTAATGGTTCACCAATTTGTCCATTTTTTTATCAGCTATCACTGCAGCCAGGTTGACTTATGCATTTGCCAGGAACAACTTTCTCAATTATATCTGAATTATCTGAATCGAATTAAAAAACACTCTGCCATTCAGCACCTTGTGCCATTTGTCAAAAAAAAACCTAAAATTTCTGTGCAAGAAGGTTAATCTGGTCATTACCGAACATAAAACTCAATTATGTTATCAATCATCTTCATCGACATGTGCAGAAGCCCGTGATAGCATCAAAAAAATTTAATAAATCTCACAATTGGCGTGTTATACATGAGTTATGCTTTCCATCCAGGAGGATGCATACATTAATTATTTTGGAATATTTTAGGAGTAATCTCTAGTCAGAACGTTGCTTGGGTGGAAGAGCAGTTGATCATGCAGTAGTGGGCTGATAAGGGCTTTAGTAGTACAATACTGCCCACTGCTGGAAAACAACGAAACAAGCACAAATTCTTTTTTTATCACCGAAGACTGAAATCCAAAGTATGCCGTAAAAATAATTAACAAAATTTTGTGTTTTCGGACACAAAAATACCGATATACATTCTAATTTGTCATACTTAAATACTTTGTCTTAATAAACGATAACCTTGTTGTGGCAATTCCTAAACTATTTCAATTGTCAGTTTATTCACATGGCTGATTATAACTAATATTATGTATAAATTACAAATTGACTAATCCTTTGAAAGCCTGCAATGTTGTTTTAGTAGAAGCTTCACTTAAACTTGAGACCATCCATCCATCATTTATAACTGTAATCCAGTACTGAGGGGTGGAGGGCCTGCAACCTATCCCAGGATGTATAGGGCACAAGACTGGGGGCACCTTGGATGAGATGCCAGTATTTCACAGTGTTCACAGTGTCTGAATGTGTGACTTTGGACTGTGAGCAAGTATCAGGGAGGTCATACAAACTCCATAAACCTGGGTACCAACCCATCGCCCTGTATAAAAATGTTTCCCCTATTTTGAAATGAAATATGCCTGTGTTTCCGTACCTGGATTGGGCTCTGGATCACTACCTGGGTCTTGCCCATAATCACTGTATGGCACTGGGTATGAGCATAAATAATTCTTTCAGGCTCTTTGGTGAATTGACCCTAAAGCAGCAATATCTGTTCTGGAATCTGGTCTCCCCACAGTTATGCTAGTGAAGCATCATCACTTTAGAAAATCAGTATGACTATGTCTGAATTTAAAAGCAATTCATTTAGCATATATACCTCAGTATTTTGTTCGCCTCTCTTACTGGTTCATCAAAGCACTACCACAAAGACAAGGAGGAATCAGTATAAATGCTCTTATTTCTGAAAATGGTGTACAGTACCAGAGCATGTCTCCAGCTGACTGCCCAATCGCATACTTTATATTGCATATGTTCAGCGTTTCATAATGTGAAAATTTGTGTCAGTAAGTACATACAACCTGATTACAACCTGGATCACCAGAAATAGAACTGGAATATTACTAAAAACACCAGTACAAGTAACATTATTTATTGAAGACTTCAAATTGACAGGCACATCTCTACATAAATTATTCAAAACACAGCTGGTTATTACATGTCAAGATAATTGGGGAGCGATTTTCTTAGGAGCAAGCATTTCAAGTAAGAAATAAATAGAAAATTAAAAGTATTTTTAGTACGGCTGTCAAAATTGACGCGGATTAATCCAGCATCATGATTAATCTGATAAAAAATATTAACGCATTTACCCCATCTGCAGCGCAGAATGACTCAAAATCCCTGAAATGCAGTGTTGAGGTAAGTTCAGGT
>JAODKM010000103.1:36111-46280 GCA_026780845.1 Petrocephalus sullivani | reverse complement strand
ATTTCAGGGATTTTGAGTCATTCTGCGCTGCAGATGGGGTAAATGCGTTAATATTTTTAATCAGATTAATCATGATGCTGGATTAATCCACGTTAACGTGTCAATTTGGACAGCCCTAATTTTTAGTTTAGTTTATAATACAACACATAATCGCACTTTCTAAAATTAACACAAATAACACACTGATTTAATGACCAATACAATGTTCAACTAAGTTGAAAAAATAAATTAGACAAATAAATACTATTTCTTCACTAAAGCAGCTTTGTTTTCTATATGTTTCATCACACAACACTGATACATTCACAAACTATCGATTGAGCACTGGAAGCCCAGCCTGACGGCATCTACGCTGTCTTCACACTGATGGTTTTAAAGCCTCTCAGCACTGTGTGGTTATCGCTGAACCTCAGGCTGGCCTGCAGCATCTTTACGCCAGCCATCTTGGGGCAGATTGTGATGGCCTGCTGTCTCGTTTGTCCCGTCTTCAAGAGATACACCCTGAGCGGTGAAAAAAGTGAAAAGGTCAGCTGAAGGATAGGAGGCACCTAGAGCCTGAATCTCTTAACCAGCTGTCGAGCATTCATTCACAAACTGAATAGGTGTATAATACACACTGTACAAGAGCTGTCTGTTAATTAAATCTAAAAGTTCCTTGGTTTGTAGTGTCTAAAGACATCATGGACACAAAACCCAAAATCTCCCCAGCAGGGCTGGGAGGCTTCATAGTTCAAGAGCATTCCTGTGTGACTTAATCACTTGGCTACAAAAACAAGCTCTGTCTAGAGCTCATAGCCACACCCATATTCTTTTACATCGTACAGTTTATTCAAATTTAAATAAAAAGCTGAAAAGTGCAGGTGGCATGCCTGAGGATTATGAAAACGCTGTAATGAATGCTGCGCTTACTTTGATGTTTCTCCGTCCTGGATTAGTCCAGAGCCAGAGACTGTGAGCACACCAGTCACAGCGAAGGGGAAGAAGTTACAGAAGCTGAGGAGCACAGTGTGCTTTGTGTTCTCCACGACGCCATCTTCATTGTCGACCTGCAAGACAAAAGCTCCTTGTTATGCTGTAAGTCTCAAATCGGCATCTGTGACCCCCAGAGCAAAGTAAGCAGATGAGTAAAAGCATCCAGCCTTTCTAAAATATGCACATTGCTGGTGAAAGCATTTTTACTCCGATAAAATTTTCCAGACGGATGGGCTGACTGGGGTATGTGAAGGATTTTACGTAAAGTGTGTGTTGCTTTACATAAAAGTGATTAACTCAACCAAGAACAAGCACCTGAATGGAGATCTGAGGGGTGGAGACATTAAACTCTTCATAGGCCAGTGCCCTTTCCATTGTGACTTCATCCTTCAACACGACAGCAAGATTCACCAGGTTCTCCCCCAGGAGAAATTGCATGGCCTGGGCATAAGGAATCGAGTGCTGTATAACAGCGACTGCAGACAGAGTGAAAAAGGGCTTTGTTAGAGGGAGATCATGACCATATGTAACTAATCAAAGTGCAGTTTACCAATGTAAGAAAAACAGCATAAAGATGTTCATAGAACTATCATTACCTTCACATGGTGCAAGCGTAAGCCTATGAGAAGCTTCCCAGAACGTTTCCACTGGGCTCCGGTTATACTCCTTGACTTGGGCATTGATTTGTTCCCCCACAATCCTTGCGAAATTAGCTTTATTGGTGACCGTGACTGAGAAGGAGATGTTTTCTCCGGCTACTGGAACTTTGTTGAGTTTCAAGGAGACACCCAAAGTCTGCTTTGGTCCTTCAAATAAAATAAAGATGCAACAAAAATTCACTAACCATCATCATGGCACACTTGCATCATGGTAAATGTAGCTGAGGCAAGTAAGGATAAATCACTTGAAGAGGATCAACACTTACTCTGCATGTTTGGTGAAGGCTGTGAAGTAACAGCTATAGGAGAAGATCAGAAGAAGATACATGTGATTAAGAAAACAGAACTAAACTGCAGAAATGTACGTAAATATGTGTATTCATCTATGACTTAATGAAATTAGCCAAGCTACTATCCAAGAGATGGTCAGTGTACTACATATAACTAGCTTCTAGTTTAGTGTAAACCAAAGACACAGCATTAAAGGAAATACTCACATCCACAATTTGACCCAGATGATGACACATTATCAGTTAGCAGTTACAAGCAGTTAACAACCTTGTTAGTTCATTTATCTGAGAATTTCCATGGCTATAGCATAGCAGGTTTTCTGCCCTACCTTTCACCTTCTTGTAGGTGTCGGTGATATCCTCCAGTAAATCGCCGTCCACACATTTAGTACAAATCAGAGAGCCGACCCTGTCAGTGTCCACGTTCCGCGTGAGCACCTTTCCATTCTTGACAACAGCTGTGTACACATCAGCGTTGACCTCCGCATAAACGAACGGGATGTCGTAGAACAGATCCACTCGCTTCTCCCTGACTGCTTTCACCGGACATGGACCGCAGCAGTATATCCCTACAGAAGAAAAGCAAAAGAAAAAAAACAGTAGGACCATTTTTTCGGTATTTTATGTGCTGCATAAATCTTTAGTAGATAAGAAAAAAACGACAGATTACCAAAACTTTATCTATTCAGCATTAGAGCATCTCTGAGTGCTGACAAAAAGTATATAATCAAAAATTTTTAAACATTTATTTAACTTACCTCCACTTCGCTCCTGCGGAGTTGGGTCTAGCGCCTGCCAGCCATTGAATTGCACCCCGATGTCGGGCCGTGTCATCCAGCATTCTGTCCACAGATGGTAGTTCCTGAGATAAGAACATTATAAAAGGTTTATTCATGCTTTTTCTTTGCCCGCTCCCAAGTCCTCGAACCCCAGTGAGCTCCGGTTCGCACCATATGCTGTCTGCTGTTTGAGGCAGCTTTTCCCCACTTTCGCTGTAATACTCCTCGATGCTGAGGTTGCCATCGGTGTCGTGAGCAGAGTTGAAGTTGGTAACCACTCGCGTCGGAATGCCCAAGATCCTCATGACTGAAACCATGACCACAGAAGGGCATTACATACCCATGCCCATAAAACCAGGAAGAGCTGGCCAGAAAAGATTGCAAGTGGTTGTATACCAACAAAACATCTATGGTTATGTAATCATAGTCAGGCTCAGACCTACCTGTGC
Source organism: Petrocephalus sullivani (assembly GCA_026780845.1). Classification (NCBI taxonomy): domain Eukaryota; kingdom Metazoa; phylum Chordata; class Actinopteri; order Osteoglossiformes; family Mormyridae; genus Petrocephalus; species Petrocephalus sullivani. The sequence goes on along the minus strand of JAODKM010000103.1, from coordinate 43,131 downwards.
ACATGACAGAAGCATAGACCCAGCACTGGCCGTATAGCACGGGGCTGAACTGGGTCTTATCCCATAATTTCAAAATGGAAGCACTTCCGGTCCATTGTGAAGGGGGGACACCCTTACTGAAATCTCCAGACCAGTTGCCCTTCAGTACACCCCTGTCATCTTCACAATTGATCTAATACAACAAAAACAGGATTCCCCAAAATGCATTCCAGAGACTTCTTGCAATGCCTGGAAGTTATCTTCTGATGAACAGTGGCAAGAGAATCAATTGGCTATCTAAAGACTACCAGATGGCTTACCATTGCACAAACCACTCGGCTCACATAGACAGGGTCCGAGCGACTCATGTAGTCTTTATTCTTGTTTTTGCTGTGCTGTGGGCTGATTTCGAGAATTTTCAGGCAGATGTCCAGAATCCCTTGTTCATACTATATTTTTGAAAAGGGGACAGAAAGCAGGTTAAGGATGTCTTTGTTAAGAAATGTGCATGCTATATTGACCACATCTACTCACGGCAACTCACCAGGCCAAAATCCCAGGTCCTTGATTGCACATTGTCAGATGTGCCCATGAACAAGATACCAATGTCATTTTTCACATATTCCTGCCTCTGGGCTTCAGAGGGGAGGAATACTCTGTCAGCTAGAAAACAGAAAATAATCCACTCGTAAAGAATCAACCAACTTTGCCATACCTGTAAATAAATCATGAGATAAATAATAACCATATACAATGCTGTATATCTATATAACTGTACCTCTACACCAAGGATTGAAGAGCAGAATAAATCCACCAAGCATACAACTCTGAAGCCCAAACTGAGACTGAATATTAAGCTGGAGGTTGTAGAGACCAACAGGTGCTTTTGATGAAGTGTAAATCTGTACAGTGACAGAATGGTAGACAGTGTTTCTCAACTCGATATGGGCTCCCCATGTAGAATCTGGTGTTTGCTGAGTGGAGGTTGTGGGGATTTCAATACAAAGTTCACCTAGACGGAAAAGAGAGTGAAGCCGAGTTAGTTCCAGTGGTACCAATACTGCCCAGAACAGATACCATATTCCCCAAGCTCCACCCAAAAGTACCTAGCAGGGCTTTGAAGAGCAAAGAATCCGTGCGGGGATCGAATGGCTTATCCTTGAAAAACAAAGTGACCCGGAATGGTTTTCCTCTTCGAACCACCAGGTGTTTGGAACTCAGACCTTGTGACTTGTGGTCCTCCTGGTTCTCCACGAGGTTCCAGTTGACATAACTAACGCATGAAGCTATAACAAAAGAAACCTAGGTACTTAAATTCATGATTACATATGTGTAATTTAAAATGCACTTCTGATAATCTTAAAAAAAAAACAACAAGGATTATTCAGTATTGATGAGCGCATGATTTGATGAGCTCATGATGAATATCTCACCAAAGATTCTGACAGGCAAAGATTTCTAAGTTAAGGTAGCAGCAATATCCAGAAATGTTTTTGTTGAGAAGGAACATAAGAACTAACCATTCATTTGTGCGTTCGTCTGATGTATCTTCCTTGCAGAAATCTCTGAGCTATCTGATATTCTCTCCCCACATTTATACTCTATGAGTTCTGCTCCTCCCCCACCATACATGGTGAAAGGTACAGCAGAAACCTTTCTTCCAGGTACATTGCGTTTCCTTTTTTCCCCGAGTAACCCCACCCTGTTGCATAACAAAAATACAATACAAAAATCAACTTTAGGAAAAAAACTATTGTCCTTATAATTGTGAGAATAATACCCCCCCCAGAAAAAAAACATTTACATTACTGTAATATAATGCATAAAGTATTAAATATATTTCATACAAAAAAATCATAACACAAGCAACACATCTATGTGAAGAATTTTCCATGTTTGTAGCTTGTGCAACATGCTGCGTCGTCACACGGCCACGGAATGAAAGGTGGGCCCGCTGTCATGTTGGGCGTTCCTTCATTTTTGGCACTGGGCGGAGAAAGGGAGCATAGCGTTATGCACACACCCTGAATCATACCTCAACAAGAGGGGTGCGGGCCAAATTTGCACATCAGTAGCCTGTTTCCATGGAATTGTGTCTGCCGAATAACACCTCAGGGCTCAACATGCAGTCAAATATACAACGTGCATGTTCCTGTCACTTCTATTGTGGCACGACAGAATGACATGTTTCGGAACTCCTATCCATTTAGGGATTGTTAAATCACTGTTGGCAGTGTTCGTCACGGATGGTTAAAAATTCCATCGAAAACTGCGCATTTCTAAATAACTAGCCACTGCCCACACAAAAATGATGATGCAGTATTTGACGTTTTACTTTTCTAATACAAGAGCAGATGATGTGCATGAAAACTCTTAAAAAACAAGCATGCCTCTTGTGGTTTAGGGGTCTTGCAGGTCACTGGTTCAAATCCCATGACTGGCAAAGTAATCATATCAGTGCTGAACCTTTCAGCAAGGCTCTTACCCCCAATAAATGCTCCAGGGGGGGCAAATAAATGCCTGACCTGATGCTCTGAGCCCAAGCTTTGCTTTCATCAGTGTGTGTGTGCCTTATCAGAGAGCAAGATGGGATTGGATTTTTATTGAAACTGCTACCTGTACAAAGCCAATGAAGAAATTATTCCTCTTTGTAGTACTTCAAAAACTGGAGGAAACAACAACGAAATAGCAAAAATGAGAACATTCAGTTTTGGGTACGTCTACAATCTAAGTTACCAAACATGCCAGTCAAAATTACTAAAAATGTATTTCACAAACAAATCACAAATAAAAAAAATTTAAATATGTAAAAAAATCAATTGATCTACACCTGTTGACCAAAAGAAGGGGTTTGAACTAGGACCTTGAGGTGTGTTTCATGTTCATATATTGCACAATGTATTCTGTGAAATGTGCATAAAATCTCTATGGGAGCAATTTTCCCCATTTATCACACACCTCCATTCAGAGATGTCCTCTCAGTAAATTTTCATCATCAATTTTGTAAAATTTGCTACAAAAACTGACAACACCGATTCATACATCGTATTTTTATTTCTTTCATTTCTAAACGGATTTAAACATTTGACACTCAGTTCTCTCCATATACAGAAAATTAAATAGCATTTAAACCATCAAATCTCCATTTACTAAAAGATATTTTACAGGAAGAAATTACAATTCATTCAGTATTAACATTATTTACAGCATTTATACAATACAGAGGTGAACTTGATGGGGTACCATTTGTTTAAAATAAAAACATCTTTGAAGAAATCAATAATCTATTTTATTTGAGGTGAGGAAATTTTCTATCTACAAGTACATTTCGTTTCAGGGGTTCTGCCTCATTTTACTTTGTTAAAATGTTTCAATTGTACAATATCTGATAATTGTATTTGGACCATGAAAACGGGGGGAGAGAATGGTTTCTTTCTACAATTAGGGAAAATATTAGTGATTAAAGCAAAAATCTCATGATTAAGTGGGTTACAAACGTATAGTGAAATGTATAAAAATACACTTTCTATGATAAATCTCTCGGTTTTTTTCCCCACTGAGGAGAACATTTTTGTAAAACATGAGACTAAGTCTCAATTATTTCACTTTTTATATCCACTTCCAAAAAGCTACTGACATCCCTTGTGACATCAGGACAACACGATGCTCTGGATAAATGCAGCGGACAGACAAGAGCCTCAGGTGTCATTCGTTCTATTTTACACTTCTGAAGATCAATCACTATAAGCACTCACATAAATCCACATTAAACATTCAATATTTTGAAAGAAGAAGCTAGGATTTCCACCTCATCTCAAAAAGTCCAAAAATATCACTACGTTTAGCAGACTATAGACCACTTATAACTGAGTCTAAAGAGTGATTCAATAAATGCATGTATTTGCATGTGAATACAATAATGAACCAGTGTCACATGCTATCCACTGACGCGAGGTATGCATGTGTCAGCAAGCACATTCGTCTGTCACCCGCATTTCTCTCTCGAGCATACACAGTGCAACTCCATCTTTTAGGTGCTCACTTTGCCAGTGGTCTCAGAACTTTCCCTGTTGTTAGCTGCATAATCGCTCCACCATAGGCTACCTGTTGCCTTACAGGTATCATGACTTTCTTTTGTGGGACAGATGAATTTAAAAAAAAAAAAAAAAAAATCTAAAAACCTCAGTGCCCCTTAATATCAAAATTATCCAGGACTGGAACTACGGCACTCCAAACCACTAATCCTGACAGAAGTCATTGGTATTCCCAACTCTTTCTTTGCAGAATTCAACAAATGTTTCACAGGCCCTATAAAACTAGGGAATCAAGCATTTGTTTTGCAGATGCTACACACATGCTTTATAAATACAAATCTGCTGCGCCATTGTCAATATAACACTACTAACGGTTGATTACACTGTGAAAGCATTGCCCTCAATGCAGTTATATTCCCAAGACAAGACATCGAGGTGAGGAGCTTACAAAGGCTTTACGGTTCACGTTCAGCAAATCCGCTTAAAATGTTCTGAAGCAGTTGGAGTAGCCCTGTTGTCATTTTGTGACTACCACAAAAATGTATAAATATATTTGGATATTTAGTGATTTTTCAGTGCCGTGGCAGTTTTTAACCCCTTGATTACCGGACAGGTTCCCAGTACTCCGCCATGTTTCTTTTTAATGGCCATATTATAAATAAACCTCAACTTGTGTACACAGAGTATGTGTCAGGGACAAAATTATCTCCACCCCATTTTGAGCTAATCAAGCTCTTATCCACCTCTATTCATCACTTAAAAAAATAATAATTAAAACAAACATTTAGCATTACATTTTTTCACAGTTCAAATGTAACTGCTATTTGGACAGCTTCAGTCAGATGTGCAATTTAGTTTATAGATAAAACTAAGTACAATAAGGGGGGAAAAATTAAAACCTCACTGCAGAAGATTAACATGTCAAACAAAGTCAGCTATGTTTAAAATGCTTAGATGATTCAACATTTAAACATCCTTATTAGAAATGACAGTTTTGTAGGCACTGTCTGAAATAGAAAAATACCACGTATACACTGTAACCTTCGGCAGAAATTAAAGCTTTCGAGTAATTTTTATACAATTAGAGGACACAGACGCACAAGTCGAGGCAGCAGGGCACAATTTTTTTGTGTATTTTTACAAATATCACTTCACATTCAAAGCAATGACTTCAGAACAATGTGGCTGAAGACAGAGAGGACAGGGGACTTTATAGTGCATAGTTCTCAAGCTTTCAACATTAAATTCAATATTGTGCACAATGTTGAGATCAATCGACTCCCCGGTGTGAAAATAAGTTACCCAGGAAGGGAAAACCTAAGGGGCACTGAGGCCTCCTCACCCATCCCAACTCATCCTGCTGAGGATTCTGATTGGTGGAATGACAGCAGCCATGGGCAGGGTGTGAGCTTCCTCTCCAGCGGAGGAGGAGATCTGATTTAAGTATCTTACTAAAAGTGGCCTGTTATTCATGCTTACTCTGAACTAAGGAAAATGAATGAAAGTATTGGCCTGTCAGGCAGATTAAGGTAGAGAACCTGTGGTCTATGGCACACAGGAAGGTGGGAACCAACGCTCCAACATTAGCTTCCTGGCAGGCGCCTGAGGATCTGCATGCCCCCTCAATGCGGGGTAATGCTATATAACCAGGGAAAGGAGGGCGCGGGGGAGGGGCACTTTCTGGGATTCTGAGCGACTGTTGCCAAGGACAAAAAGATCAGATATAAGACGAAATGTTGGAAAGATCCTTAAAGATCAGCCACGGAGAGTAACTTGGTTTACTTGACTTGATTACTCCTGTCCAAAGCCTTCGGTTTCTTCGATCGCAAACAGTAACTTCTCTTTAAGTTGCTCGTAGCTTTTGTATGGCGGTAGGTCCAGACGGTTAAAACTAGTAAATAAAACAAAAACAGGACAGAATTTAGTCATTTATTTAGCATAGACAAACATTATTGAAGTAACACCCAAACCAGAATGACTAATATGAGATACAGAAGAAAACTGAACGTCATAACTAAGTTTTGCTCACAAAGTGCATAGTCGTCCCCCGCCACTTCGCGCTTCGACATTCACGGCATCACTCTATCGCGGTTTTTTCAAACACCGTTTCAAAAACGGTATTTAGAAGGTCATAAACAGTTTTTCTAACTACAAAAATATTCGATTTATAAATAAAGAATCCTATTTCGCAGTAGAGTCTGGAACAGATTAAACGCGATAAACGAGGGACGACTATATAATATATAATTAAAATACAAAATGCACAACACAATTATATTTTAAACTGAGTGCAATCTTCATTTCAGGCCAACTGTCACCCGCTAACAACCCAATCAGGCTCCCCTAGCATCAAGAAACTGCTCATAGTAATAAATAAAATAAGATAGGATAAAAACACACCAAGTGTGACTTCTCGGGAGCCAGTTCTCTTTCCCCACTTTCTCAATGCAGAACTTTTGTGGCCCATTACTCCCTGCAAAGAGATATGTTTAATTCAGGAGAGAATGAATATGATCAATTTGAGGTGATGGGCGAGATCTGTGTGAGCTCCCTGCCAAACGTACCCATCAGATCGGCGAAGCCACCGACTGGTAGACGGCAGGTACCCGTGACAAATTGCAACAGCCGCATCCGCTTTTCGTTATCAATTTCTTTGATGAACTGCAAGGGATGGTATAGGACATTGCAATCTTTTGATAAAACCACTATATATAGCAAAAAAACACCCTGAATATAGTTACAGATATACCAAACATCTAAAATGGGTCTTTGATGCTTGTAATTAGAAACATGGCTGTCCAGAGTAGAATCAGTATTATATATACAATAACACACACACACACAACCACACACTTCATATACAGTATTCCTATCATTGCAGGGACTATTTATGTCTATGATAGTGACCCTAATTTTTACAAAGTGACCCTAGTTTTACAAAGCCTAGCTAGGCTCAAAATAAATAAATCTCAGGGCCCTGATGGCATCTTACCAATAGTGTTAAAAG
>JAODKM010000103.1:21725-36011 GCA_026780845.1 Petrocephalus sullivani | reverse complement strand
ATTAGTTAAGTTCTCCCCAAGCGAGCTTGATGGGCCGAATGGCCTCCTCTCGTTTGTATAGTTCTTATGTTCTTAATCCTAAGTATGATAATCCAAACCCTTTCCCAGCCGCAACCTTAACCATACGTAACCTAATAAAACAGAAGACTTGGGCATTTTATTTATTATTATTATTTTTTTTGCATTTTTTTGCATTGCATTTACAGACTTTTATCAAATTGTCTTTTATATTGCGGGGATCTGAAAACTGTAATAAGGTTCTCTTACATTGTGGAGACATTTGGTCCCCACAATGTGGTAAATGCAAACACACAAGTGCACGCACACAAACACACACACACAGACATATTCAAAAGCAATTGATGTTGCTGCTTCGGGGCTGAGCAGTTATTTTGGTACAATGGCACAAGCAGGCCCGGGGCTAACGTACTTGCCAGAACCACAGGATCTGCTTGCTGCTCCGAGCGTAATGCCGATAGATTGTGTTCCTCTGCCAGTCCACCAGGTCAATCTCCTGCATCCCGCAAAGCATCACCTTTCGGAACGGAAACACCACTTCCTTGTTACACACACCTGGAAATAGCCTTAGCGGCTCCATCACCAAACCCACATTCAATCAGCAGTCAGAACCTTACAAAACAACCAATCACCAGAGAGCTCAGATTACAGTAAAGGTCTGCCATTCAAGTACTTATACCTAAACAGCCTGAAGGCGCTACCATTGCTCTGGATAATAACAACAAGCTTACTGAGTCATATTATTTAAAAAGATTAACCTCCAATTCCTTTGCATCAAAATACTGTAGATACTGCTGTGGAAGCACTTCATTGAAGCCCTCAAAAAAGGCCTGTGTTTGTTCTTCAACACCCCTGGACAACCTCCACTCAGCCACAAGCCTGCAAGATACAGACCCCACAACATTTACCAGGCTACAATTGCCTCCAGTATTATTTTAAATAAAAGTTTTTCTATATGGCTAGCTAGCTTTTACCAGGCTACAATTGCCTCCAGTATTATTTTAAATAAAAGTTTGTTTTCTATATGGCTTGCCATTTTGAATAGTTCAGTGAAATCTTTGTTTTAATAAAAGGCAAAACATACTGTAAGCTGCCAAGCAGAAAGGTCCACGTTCCCCCCCCCAGACAAAAATACTAAGAGACAATTAACAAGGGAAAAGGTTGAAGACACCTTGTTCTAGCCTGTCGCAAGTCTTTCTTTTGAATGGGGAAAAAAAGAAATACCTGATGTATTCCTCTTTGTTTTCCTCTGTGACTAATAGGTTGCTGCCGTCTGGTTTCAGCTCGTGTGTGGTGACTTCACCCAGGATTTCTTTATCCACAGAAAAGTACATTTCCAAGCCACACTCTTCAATGTTATTCTCCCTGAAGGGAAATCGTATCGATGCACAGTTGATAGGATCCGTCTCACTGTACAGACAGACGTATCTGTTCTTCCCCATGGTTATTTAAAGGGATTACGACAGCAGACAAACGGGTCATGTTTTATGCAGAACTCACTTGATCCAGATAAGGGAATTGTAGAATTCAGGATCAATGGATTCCAGATCCTTCAGACCCAGAGGCTTATTTAAAATGCGTTTGTAGAAAGGCAATGAGAAGCCAGTGTCGATAAATTTCCCATGAAATAAAGCCTGCAAACAACAATAGAAGATACAGATTTAAACAAACTAATCTATAAACCGCACTGCCGCTAAGCAATGAATAGTCAGTCATGCACACAGTGCTGCAGAGGAGGAAAGCCAATCTAAAAAGCCCACCATGGCGATAAACCGGCCGATGAACTTGAAGTACTTGAGGTGGTCTGGATTGATGTAGGACGCAGGGTTGATCTGCAGGCAGTAGTTGTCCTTCCCCGCGTACTCGAAGAGGCAGTACATGGGGTTCAGCACCTCATGGGACAGCAGGAAGAACCATTCTCTGCGAAAGGTACATGGACACTCATTCGCAAACTCACAGCACTTGATAAAAAGGCAACAAATCAAGGAATTTTATTTAAAAGCTACCATATGCTTCTTATTCATTTTGCTTAAAAAAACAGGCCAACTTGCCTGGCCACACCACCATAGTCCAGGCCCTCTTCTCCAGGAAAAATCACCCATAGCCTTCGCCGAAGATCTTGCGAATTGAAGCTCATTATCTAATAAGAGACGACAGTAACAGTGAGTAACATATGGGACTGCACTGCAGGAATGCAGCAGGCCGACGAAGGAGCAACGTGACAGCAGAAAGGGTTAAATGACTGAAGTGACAACACGGCTTAAAGACACAAATGGGCAAAAACATTCAACCATGAATTCCTGGGAAGGCAAGGCTCGGGGGGTGCATGGACTACATGTACTAACTTGCTGGAATGAATCTTCAAACAGGCTTTTGCGGGACACGGTGATCTTTATGTGTTGCGGCATGGACAGTTGCTGTGGGAAAGAGAGTAGGATTGTTTCAGGTCTGTTGAGCCAATAACACCTCCATCCAAAATATTCTGCCGTTCCTCATTGTTAAAGCACAGTAATTACAGGTAGCATGTACCAAATGATGAGGTAACACCCACATTTTTGGCCCAAGCCACTGCAAATAAATGCCAAACCTCAGTACTCATGCCAGATTCTTCAGTGGAAAAATAACATGGACACATATATGCAAACATCACCCCAGCTGTTGAGCCATATAATAAACACAATTAATAAATAAGTGTGGCCTGTTTGTTGCCTACTGTCTAGGAGCAATAAATAGGACTTCCTGGTTTGGCAAGGGGGGAGGTGCGTGCATGTACAGTACTGTGCAGAAGTTGGAGGCAGTCAAAGAAAATGCTGTTTAAATGATCTTCATATAAAGCTATGATACCATGCCTGTCTAAGTATGTTTAGCCATTTGAAAACCTCTACTCAGGTCACGCTAGCAGTAACAGCAACTATTTAATACACCGACATATTTTTTGATTGGACCATTAGCATACAATGTTTGGCTAATAAGTCAGTGAGGTATATATAATTAATTGATTGTGCTTGCGGTGAAATTAAACAAATACATATAATGGGCTGGGGTGGCCCTGAGGAGAGGTCTAGGAACTTTAGTGGTGTTCATATAGCAAGCAGGTGCAAGATATCAGTGACTTTTTGGACAGCCGAAGAAATTCTAGTTAGTTTGTATGGCATTCCTGTTAACATGCATATAGTCCAATGTGTTTTTTTTCCCTCTGCAAACTTATACTTACTACCGACATAAAAAGCTTTAAACATTTTCCTTGATTGCCTGAGATTTTCACACAGAAGTATACACAAGGAGGCAAATCTGAGGTCAGCAAAAGTCTACTTTTGCATAATGTTAGACCAAGATGACCACTTTTCAACCAGAAACCCGAATCACACAACAGTTCTCGCTCATCCTCTGCAATCTCAGCCAAATCTTTCTACAAGCTGCACACGTCATCCCTTTCTGAAACAATTACACTTACCTGACACCAGAACCGGAAATATTGCACTTTGGCTTTAAAGTCACGCACGTAAGTGATCTGGGGCCCATTTTCCCTGCAAAAGGAGGAGGCAAGATAATAAGTGGCCAATGCATTTTAATTATTGATTATATTAACATGACAAGGCGCTGAACAGAATGGTGATCTTTCTGACATAATATTACTGGATGTGCCATCTAAGGTCAAGGAGAACAGTTATGGAGAACTGATGTCAAAGAGGGCAAACTCACAGGGAGGATTTCCCAGTTCGGGGGTCAATGTACGTGGTGGTTTTCCGGTTGTGGTCGACGAAGTAAGGAATGCCGTCCACGGTGAACCTCATCTCCCAGCCTTCGGGCAGCGGCTTTTCGTTCAGCAGCCTGCGAGGCGAGAGGGGAGGACTCAGCCGACACAGCTGACGTCACGGCAACCTTGGGCAGTTGTGACATCAGGCTTGTTTTGGATCACTATGACTGCCAATTGCCCATGACAACAATTAAACAGAGCGGCGTGGCTAATCAATCACACGCAACACCAGGTATCATGCACAAATAAAAAACAAAACGAAAACAACAGGGTTATTTTTGCCTGTGGAGCCTCACCCTTGGGTGCGAGGATCTTCCCACTGAGTTGTTCTTGTGGGGTGATGGACAAAGTAGACTCTGCCATTGGTGTCTGTTCTTTTCTCTATGGAAAATGACAAAAACACATAGGACAGTGCCTTCTCCACAATGAGCAACTCTCACTGCTTTTGTTTTAAGTTCACCAAGCAAAAAATACACTAAGTGTGCAAAAAAAGATTGTAAATGGAGCCGTTTAAGCATTTTAACATGTTCTGTTAACAGCAATTATATGGTCTTATGTTAAGCACAGCTGCACCTGATGATTTTTGCTCCAACTGGATTAAGCACATCTGCCACTGGGAAGGGTTCGGTATAAAGACGGAATTAACTGAATGATTATGGTTAAACACAGCTGAAGCCCAGAGTTCCGACATTAATCATTATAAATGCCTGATGTGTGATAATTACCCCATCCATGAGGCAGAGGTCCAAGAGGATCGAACTCCTTATTCTGCAAAGCTGGAATTTGATCTTGAAGCTGCAGTAACACCAAAGAAAGGGGAAAAGAAAACGCACTGAAGAAATTTGAATTTAAAATGCCGAGTGTTGTTTCAGCGGCCGTGTGCAACGCCTCTGGGAGTATGCCGACTGAGGCATGCAGATAAGGGCATAACAAGCATAGCTCTCAAACGCCAAGCCAAGAGCCACCTACCCCGAATATGAACCTTTGGTTGAACTGCTGCATGGCACCCTGCAGCTGGCTGCGCTGCAGCTGCCACTCCTCGTAATTGCGCACCGACTCCACCGTGGGCCGCTGCCAGGTGGTGGTCCGCGTGATGTGATCCACATAGTAGATCCTGCCCATGGGATCCACGCGTCTTTCCCAGCTTGTTGGGGTGGGCAGGGAGAGAGCGTGAATGTGGACCCTGTTTGACGTCACATGTGAAACTGGAACACTTTCCCAATACCTTACTGACACTTAGGACCTGAAGTACAGATACACCGTGGGCTGCAGCACTCTGTATTAAATATAAACTTTTTTTTTTTTTTTACTTACACTAAGTTAAGAGTTATTCTGATTAAATGTTGTACCCAGTAGGCAGGGGCTCCGGCCTGTCCCATGTCGTCCGCTTTTCAATGTGATCCACAAAATATACTCTGCCATTTTGGTCAACTCTCTGCTCCCACCTTGAAAAAAGCATGTCACATGACCGTAACAATACTCATGGATAGAGGAGAAAACGCAGGCCTCCATGGGGGAAGCTACACATACATACACAAATATTTCCACGTTTACTTGAGTACTGATTTTTGCCATTTTATCTGTGTGTGTTAAATTAAATTACATTAGGATTAGATTACCTTATATTACATTCAACTTTTATAGTCAGTCAATGTGCAAAGTACAAGTAATCAGACCATGAAATTAAAGCAGAAAGAGAAAGTCTGCATGCAGGTGAAGCACTCGCCATGCGTAGGCAGAGAAGTTCTCACCCTGGGGGGAGCGGGCACGTGCTGATGGGGTTGATCCTGGAAGCGGACGGGCCAACGTTGCCCACCTGCCGCGCCACTGCAGGGCCGGGCTCCTGAACGACGGCGGTGCTGCCACTGGCTTCCGGAGCCGCTGGGGGGGAGATGTGTGCTGGGGCTTCGGCGCTGATGATGTCGCCTGACACAGATGAGCCGGTGGAGGCTGTGAGGGACGCCAAGTTCAGAACGTGCCGAAGGTAAAGGAACTGAGAGCGAGCCAACTACTGTAGCTATCAGAGAGAACACAGGTCTTTACAATGTCGACACAAACCTGGAGAGGATGCCGGTCTGCGGGGCTTCGGGGGAGGCGGGCGGGAGGGCCGGGGTGGCCGAGACGAATGGGAGTCCCCCAGCGACGGAGAGGGCGTGCCGGCGCTGTTTGGTGTGCGATCGCCCGGCGAGGCCATATCCTCCACACTGTCAGCCGAAGGGGACGCGTCTCTGCTAGACCTGCAACGCAGGCACCTGCCCGGTCATCCGTGACACGGTGACGCAGAGGGAGCCTGGCGGCTTTGTGGTCAGCTGCCTGGTAAACCGTGTCAGGTTCCACCACCTGCTACAGTTCCGCTAGACTGCCTGTGCCACCCAGCGGTGTGCCAGCACATTCTTAAAAAGCACATAATGCCCTGGATACAGATATGAGCTATGAAATGATGCCGCCTTTAATCCTCATCCGATCCTACGGAACGTGAATACGTACCTCAGATGATCACTGCTCTGCTGGGAATCCCCGTTTGGAAGCGTCCCTGCAAAAGACAGCTGAATATCAATTTGTATCACTAAACACTTCACTGAACAGGGAGAATGGACACATTTTTTCCCACTACAGCTTTTCACAAAAAAAAAAGGACAATCTATTGAGACTATGGTTGGGTGATGTTTAGGGTTATTATTATGAGCAAATTATTGCTTATAATTTTGAAAGATGTTTTTCCTCTAGCTGTAAACCCTCATGTTGCAAAAATATAATTTTAACAAATTTTATTCATATATACCATTTACTTCAGAAATCAACAGCCTACAAATGTGATTTCATTTACAGAAGAACTCATATTAGAAATATCAGGTTTCTAAAAATTATAATAGCCTCAAAGCACAATTAGGAATAACATGATAAAAAACAAAGGAACTGATTCTCTGCTGGATGAGTGTATAGAAAAGTGCTTATAGGCATCTCACAAACCTGTCTAGGAGTGATTTAAATAAACTTTAAACTGATTTTTAACATATTTTGGATATAAATATAATCTATGCAATGAATAATCATTCAAATTGCAAAGTTAGCTAAGCCTTTTCCCTATGCCAAAGTAAAAATGTTTTAGCATAACATTAACCCCCTGTGCTGTCCATAATGTCCGTATAAAACCGAAAGTAAGAAAAAGTCCGATCTTAATGTAACTCACTAGCGATGTAAGAACTGCATGTGCATAACATGCAATGTTAGGTTTAATATCCAACATCGTTCAGCTGTATACTACAGCCATTGTTCGAATTCAGTACGAAATGCCCCGCCTCACATTGTGTATTTATTCAGCGCCGGTACCAGTTTTTACGGAAGTGGAAAAGCATTTTGGCGAAAGAAACACGGCGCTGCGCGGTGTGACGCTGTCAGTCATGGGTGGTTACTGATGATCTCATTTGGCACGGTACCAGCCAGTGGAAAACCAACACAAAGGAAGTATCGAAAGTACCGAAAGTACCAAACATCGTGCGGTGGAAAAAAAACCCTAATTCGCACTAAGCCGCTACGCTCAATACCGCTCCTCGCTCCACTAAAATTTCCTCCCTCTGCAGTCAAATTGCTCCACGCATGCTTCAATTTAAAAGACGGAGGAATAATCTGCATGCCTAACAACTGTCACCTTAAACCTTTGTGAAATATTTTGCGGGCAATTTGGATGCTTTTCCTCCGCAACAAGTACGGTACTTTTGGTACTTTGGCTTTTCCATTGCTTTCGGTCGAGTACCAGTACCAAAAGTTCAAGTACCGAAAGTGACAAACCAGTTGGGGTACTTCTTTGCATGTTATTACTTTAGTACTTTGGGGCATAACTTCATTGGTTATGTAAATATAGCCTAATTACGAAACATAATGAGAACTCAGAAAACAACTATGAACGAAGTAAAAAAAGAAAATTGCGATCTAGTCGAAAGGACAGATATAACATGATCAGGATGGCATAAGACATTTAATTTAATATACTAGGGCAGCATGGTATCGGAGAATTTCCAAATATAGCGATGTGATTTTGTTATAAATATTAGGGTATTTATAAAGCAAAAACGTGTTAAATTTCTCACAAACCTGTCTAGGAGTGATTTAAACAGCAAGGATGAGAATGATATGATTGTCTCGGAGAACGCATGCAGCGCTCATGCAAAAGAGCGGAGGTAAACTTTAAACTGGTTTTAAAATATATATACTGGATAATCAAAAATAATTATTAAAATTCCAAAGTTAGCTAAGCTTTTTCCATATGTCAGTAAAAATGTTTTAGTGAAACCCCCTGTGCCGGCCATAATGTCCGTCTAAAACCGAAAGTAAGGAAGTCTGATCTTAATGTAACTCACTAGCGATGTAAGAGCTGCATGTGCATAACATGCAATGTTAGATTTAATATCCAGCATCGTCCAGCTGCACACTACAGACATTTTTCGAT
The DNA here is from genome assembly GCA_026780845.1 of Petrocephalus sullivani. Taxonomy (NCBI): domain Eukaryota; kingdom Metazoa; phylum Chordata; class Actinopteri; order Osteoglossiformes; family Mormyridae; genus Petrocephalus; species Petrocephalus sullivani. The sequence goes on along the minus strand of JAODKM010000103.1, from coordinate 27,789 downwards.
TTCAGTACAAAATGCCCCGCCTCACGTTGTGCTTTTATTCAGTGCCGGTACCAGTTTTTACGGCAGTGGAAAACCAGCACATAAGAAGAACTTAACTTCTGGTGCTTTATTGCGGTACCAACAGCATCGAAAGTACACAACTTGCTGCGGTGGATAAGCACCCTTTGCGTAACAGTCTTGAGAATTTACAGATAAGTTCTGGGTAGAATTGGGCACGCACCAGGCTCGTGGTATGAGCAATATCGGAGTGAAATTGGAGCGAGACAGCGACCGCTCCAGCTTTAATTAAAAAAAAACGGCTCCGCGCTCTGACCAAATTCCACCCGCTCCGCTCCGCTCACATGCTCTGTTGCTGACACATTCCGGATACTGATCTAAGGCTGAGCCATATTAATTCTTGCAGGGGGAAAATAGGGGTTTTATTAAACATTTAAATCAGTTATGGTACAATACAAGGACACATTGAGAATGAACTGCCAATGTTTATAATTTAAGATTATCACTAAAAAAGGGAACGATTGGCCCAAACATTAACTGGTTTTACTTTATAGCATACAAGATAAAAAAAAGAATCAGATGACATTGTGATGCCATGTCTTGGCAACACAGCACTCTCCTGGCAGTCTCACATTAAGATCCTCCCTACAGAATGCATGAAAGATATACTCACCGATGTTGTTTGTATCCACAGAAGCAAAAACTTCAGGATCGACCTGCATTCCATCAAGGCAGACACACAGGTCCCCAACAATATCTATCTGTTCTTTGTCTGTGCAGAGCTGTAAAGTCTGCACAACCTCGGAGACTGAAAAAAAGAAAAGAATAAATAAATAAACCAAAAACTCTTAAGTTCGGGACAAGTGAAGACTTTAAATAAAAAAAAATAAAAAAAACCTATTTGAGAATAAGGTAAAAGAAAGCAGTAAAAAGTGCAAATATTTATTCAAATAAATGCTTAAAAGCTTCTGTCAGAAAACATCAATTAAATGTTTCTCTGAAAGTATAAAAATAAGATTCGCTAAGCTCTTTGAGGTACTGTCTGGGCTCCAAAGCTGGACTGAAGGGTTGCATGGTTTGAGTCACATGGCCAAAGGGACATGTTGGGAAATTCTGAATGGACTCTTTGTATTGATAAAGTAAGCCTGTTTGTTTCCTTTATGGTTGTCGTGGTGACAGAAGAATGAGTCATAATGGGGCCCATAATCAACAAAACTATCCCTCAAAAGCTCTAGACACATGCATACAATTCCTCTATGTTCACAAACGAAACATATCAATGATCTTAAGACAAATATAATAATGTATACTGTTATTATGCAGCACAATTAATGATCATAAGTTTAAAAATTACAATACAATTATAATGTAATAATTAGACGGCAAAAACAGAAGACTTACTTTTCATGTTGTTTGATTTCAGGGTGTCGCTAACTTCTAATGTGGCCATTCCTAACAAGACATCTGCTTTCAAAGTTTGGTGACTCCACACCCTGAAAACTAATCTGCTGAATGGAGTGACAATTCTGTGTGGGGAGAAAGGAATGAAGGCTTCAGCTATTAGCAGGTGATGCGGGACAGTCCCCATACAGCTTGTGAGAACTGGAGAGCCGCCGGGTCCGAGGGTGCACTGGGAATGTCCAAAGGAAATGCTGAGGACCTGAAAGGCAGCTTCACCAGTTCACCACAAGAAAGGCATACGGTAACATGCCCAGAAGGAGAACATCGGGACCACGACACTCACACTGTGAGAGGCTGCTTCCATTTGGGACTGCTGGTGTTGCTGCATTTCTCAGTCTTCTTCGACTGGCCGTCGACAGCGACTTCCACGTATGGACTGGGCCCGAACCAGTTCTTTTTGTTTTCCTTTAGCTTTGCTGATAATACTATTTAGTCAAAGAGAATCAGGACATGTTAGTTCAATGACTGCCTGTGTATTTTGCTCCTGTGTAGCATAACAGTGACAGTAGCAGTGAAAGGGCCTTGTGGAATCTGACTCAGCAAGCCGGAGGGTACAAGGCCATACTACTAACCACCCGGCTACCTGCCATTGCTCATCACTCAAGCCTAAGGGCCGAAATTATGAGGGTGGTGCTAAAAAATGAGCAATGTGAGAAATGTCACTCGAGCAGCTTGGACGACACATCAGGCCCCCTGACGCACCAATGATCTGAAGCTGAGCTTTCATGATGCAGCCGTTCATGGGGCCCGACTTGGCTGCACTGTAGGCCATGTCAGGGATAGACCTGCAACAAACGAGAAACGAACAAGTAAGCACGCAGGTAAAGAGGTGTGAGAATACAGAAGGACAGATACAGTCTTTTGGTCGTTCTACGGATTCAACAATATTACACTTTGAGATGCTTTGCTGGAATGAGACATCAAAAAGGTATAGCACTGCGGAATGTAGGATTTTATTCCCCCCTGTAAATTAGGGGAGCAGTGAAATTGTTAATTTAGTTTGTCAAATTAGGTTCCTAAATTAGATCCTTTGTTGATAATTGTATAAAAAATTAAAACCACAAATCAATCAGTGACAGAGTTAAAAACCCCCAGGGTCAACTGGCAGCAAGCTGCTTTGACATTTTTAAAACATTAACAATGTAATGATGCATCGCGAATGGGTTAAAAATCTATATAAATGGGTGACAATTCATACAAGTGGAAATGAAAAATGAATTGTGACGGTCTTTTTTAATAGCACAGAGCGCAATCTACATATTTAAATAATTTTTTTTCATAAGAACTTCGTTGAAAATCTACGGAGCCCTCCTGGGTTCAGGTGAGAAATAAATTTGTAATCTGTGCACACAGGTTTGCAAACAACTTTCGAATGGAGTATGAATGGATTGCATAACCGTGGGAACTGATTCGTAAACCATGTGCAGACTGCAAAACCGCACACAACTGGAGCAAGATGCATGTTCTTCCTTTGTGAAGCGCACTTCACATGCTATCTATGATCTATAATCTAAGGGGTGTGGAGGTGGTGACAGCACAGGACCTGAGACTTGTTGACTCCGGTTGCATTCATAGAAGAAATGAAAAAAGAAAATGAATCTTTCAATTATTTTTTCAATTAAATTGGATTAAAAAAAAAATGGCGAAAGATGGCACTGTCTGGGCAGGCAAGTGTGCACGCCTGGCTACTTAACATAGAATTTCAGTGATGAAATAAGAACAGGGCAACAGAGAATGGGTTGGGGAATAAGTTTTTTCGGCAGACGGCATGTGCGCGTGCGTATGGGAGGGTGTGTGTGTGTATGTGCGATCGTGTATCGTGTGAGTGGGTGTGCATTTATGTGCGACAGTTTGATCGTGTGCGCCGCCCACCGCTCCTGATGGGCTACTCCGTCACAGTGCAGTGTCTTCACTCTGACCTTATGTCAAAGTATAGTTTATTTATGCAGCACATTTAACCACAGCTTAAACTGACTAAGTGCCATACAAAAACAACATTAAACTGAAATGAGTAAAACACACACACACACACTATTTTTCACACTTTTGTAATGTGAAGTGCTCCCACACTTTTGACGACTTCGGTCGAACAATTTTCTCCACCGCTGTCATGTTTCATTTGTTTAATTTTATTTGGAAAATACCGCCTCCGCTCTTCCTCCACCACGCCTTTGGCCGCGCTCCGTTCAGCTCCAACTGCAAGTGAAGTTAACTTCTCCGTGCCATAGCGAGTTACACACTAATAGCACGACACAATGAACTGATAATTTAATTCATTGCCAACACTTTTAATAATCAATTTTATCAATTCGTTGTTGCAGCCCTACTGATCTCCTTCTTTGGATCCAGGTCAATAAACCTGTTTAAATAAAATGTTTACCTTAACTAGGCCATTTCCATCAGAATGGCTACTTTAGAAGTATTATTTGTGATACTTTGTGTAGGCTTTTGGCCACACTTGTTTAGATCTAATTAAGATTTCTTTTTAACAGAGTCGACTCCAATTGGGTATAATAGACGTGGTGCTTTGCCTTTAAATAATCTTCCACCTATAAAAGTGGTGATGAAATTATACTGCCTGAAGAAGCGATAAACCATCCCTACTATCTCAGAAGAAATCACCAATAACTCTGCCCCACAATGATTTTTTATTTTTTTTAATTTAGCAAATATGTGATCACAACTATGTAACTTATTCAATATCATAATCCTATCTAAATTAAAAAATTATTTTACTATTTTATGGCTTTGCCCATAGCCCACATATAAAGCACGTCTAACTTTGGACCATTTAGTAAAACTGGTCTGAATGCATATCAGTAATGACATTTGCAAGAAAATGCTCAAGTTCTTCCTAGCTCATCTGAGAGCCTGGCAATTGTGAAAATGCTGATCTCCCTCCGTACGCAAAACTAGTTTTTGTCAAGGGCAACTTATAACTAACACACGCAAGCCTGGCTAAGTACTCAAAGTACTCAAAATTACCACCAGTTACACAACAACAATAGTGAACGACACATTCATTCACAATAGACTTAGAAACAACATTTCAGGACATAGCATCAGTCACTTGCTCTATAAAATCGACCCATGGTTGTTTTCTACACAGAATACATTGCAAATTACAAACAGTCGGTCAAGGTTACGATTATTAAATTAACTGCCTATAATTCTCAAGAAAAACAACATACTGGCAGTAAAGATAGAATAGACTCCCAGCAACAATATTTAGCAACGACAAAAACTATTTCTGGTACCAGCTACTGATATGGGAGAAGTGGCCCTAGTGATCTAACTCTCAGGTGCGTTCTGTAATTCACAACCGAGCATTTAATTCACTGAACAAAGTATCCAGTATCACAAAGCATACACTTACACAGCTGCCTTTAAAAATACATCCAGTCTGCTGACGACACTGTTTTGTGGTCATATGGATAAAACAATATGTCTATCGTAAAGACATTACTTTTGTCTGGAGGCGTTTTTAACTGCTCATTACTTGAATTGTCTGCATGTTAGTTTCATTCACCTACCATACTTATAACACCTTATGTAAGTCAGTCTAAAGTAGTGTCAACTATTTTTTTTAATCCAAACACCCTGTGTCCAGGAAAATGTTTGGTGCCCCCTACACAGATTATGATGTTTCTCTTGAATGCATTCTGCAATGATGACAAAAACTGCCAGTGTTTATTAGTATAAATATATTTTAATTTGGTTACAATGACAAAAAAATATTTCTTATTAACATGACTGAAACAAGGTTTCACTCCACTATTTCCACTAACAGTTTATAATATTGCTCTTAAAAACGAAGATGAAAGTTTTTTTTGTTCATGAACAATCTAAAACCCATTTGGCAAATGACATGAAAATCAGAAGTCTGACAACGATTAAATAAGACTTTAGATAAAAAAATTACAAGTTACAATATTTCTAATGTTTTAAAACTAAAAGGTACCAAGTAACAATGATTCCTCACCTTTCCCCTCCATCAGCTTCCCAGTGAAATGCTGCCAACTGAATGATTTGATTTTAGCTGTGAATTCTGTGTAATGTCACAACCAAAGCCCTTGAGTAATTCACAACCAGAAAGGAATACTACTGGTTTCTATTAAAAATCTTTCAGAAAGTCCTAATTTTAATGCAGAAATAAAAGTACAGTGGTGGCCAAAATTATTAGAACACTTGGCATATTTAAAAGGTTTCAGTTGATTTTGTTGAACTGGCCATTAAAATACCCATAAAACAAATGAAATATCTACAAATCATTATGCTCTATAAACGATAGAATAGAGCCTTCATAAGGAGAATCACTGTGCTCAAGTCCGGACCTCAACCCCATCAAGCACATTTGTGACGAGTTGGAAAATAAACTGGATAGATCTATTGTACATTTAAAAGAAAGCCTTTGGCTTGAGTTGCAGAAGGCATGGGATACCCATTAGTGTTGAAGTTCTCAGGAAATATATTGACACTATACCAGAGAGATGTCCTGCTGTAATTGCTGCAAAAGGTGGACATACCAAATTAGAGGTCGACCGATGTATCGGTTTTGCCGATTAATCGGCACCGATAGTTGATTCCCGGAACTATCGGTTATCGG
>JAODKM010000102.1:1441040-1453470 GCA_026780845.1 Petrocephalus sullivani | reverse complement strand
GAGTGGGGAGTCTGTATGGACAGTCTGAGAGGGGAGTCTGTATAGAGAGTCTAAGTGGAGAGTCTGAGTGGGGAGTCTGTATGGACAGTCTGAGAGGGGAGTCTGTATAGAGAGTCTAAGTGGAGAGTCTGAGTGGGGAGTCAGAGTGGAGAGTGCATGGGGAGTCAGAGTGGGGAGTCTGTCTGGACAGTCTGAGAGGGGAGTCTGTATAGAGAGTCTAAGTGGAGAGTCAGAGTGGAGAGTGCATGGGGAGTCAGAGTGGGGAGTCTGTATGGACAGTCTGAGAGGGGAGTCTGTATAGAGAGTCTAAGTGGAGAGTCTGAGTGGGGTGTCTGTTTAGGGGGTATGAGTGGAGAATCAAGGGTGAAAGTCTGTATGGGTAGTCTGACTGTAAGGTCTGTATGAGTAGTCTGACTGTAAGGTCTGTATGGGGAGTCTCACTGTAAGGTCTGTATGGGGAGTCTGTATGCATTGACTGAGCATATGCTTAGAGTCGGGGGGGAGTCAGTGGGGAGTCTGTGTGAAGAGTCTGTATGCGGCAGTCTGTATGGAGAGTCTGCATACATTGTCTGCGTGGAGAGTGTGAGTGTCTGTGCTGAGCATGTGCTGAGTGTCTGGGGAGAGTCTTAGTGGGGAGTCAGTGTGGAGAGTCTTAGTGGGGAGTCAGTGTGGAGAGTCTTAGTTGGGCGTCTGTGCTGCCTCCTTTTTAAAGCTGCATTCAGACAGAGGTGGAGTTCGGCAGACGATGATGTACATCATTATCTGCTAGCGCGTTATAAAAAAGATGGTAAGATGATTACGGCCATGTGTACAGCTGGCTGCCGAGGCTCGTCAATCTCCAGCCTGCTTTTGTCTAATTAGCAGCGATACGTGGCTGTAATACCACTCAGATAATGTGCTTGTTTATTCCTCTAAAGAGGAAGCCACCTTCCACCCTAAAGCAGAGGCCTCCCAGCTGATCGTCACACCCAGGCAGCCAGTCTGAACGCAGCCTGACGCAGATCGGAACCTCTCCGCGCTGCCCTTCCTCACGCAGCCCGCTGCTGTGTCTTCCTGACACCTCTCACTAACTGTATTGACCCGACGTCCCCTCCGTGTGAATTACAGCTGTTAACAGTCGAGCTCTCACATCTTATTGTAAAAGCTTAGGGTATGACCTTACCAGCCGATGCTGCCGCCATTAGCCGGGACCTTGGTGACACATTAAAACGGCTCAAATGTCAGAGCACCTCCACTTTAGGCCCGATTTAGAATGTAGAGACCAAAGTCCAGAGGTGGGTATTCCAGGTCCAAAGTAAAGGATTTTATTTCAACCAACCAGTTAAGTATTAAGAGTCTCAGTCACAGAGTGCTCAACTAGTTGGTTTAAGCAAAATCCTGGTCTGGAATCTTACTGTTTGGACCTGGATTACCCACCTGTGCCAAAGTCACTTTTTCTCGGGGTGGAGACAAGGCCGTGTAAATCTGCACTAAAGTCACTGGATGGCTGCCTGCGAAATCCAGAGTCCGTCAGCAGCGATTCCCTCTCTGGTGGATCCCTTCCCCTTTGATTAGGCTTCCTTTGCATGCTGTCAAACCGGCCGTCTGCCCCAGCCGGTGCACAGGCTGGGACACGGTGTGGCACTCGTGCATTCATTTGGCACGGCTCAGCTGGACTAGAGGCGGGGTTTTCCAGCTTCTCCGTTTCCCGTTTACCTTTTAGATTAGGGTCGGCTTCTGCCTTTGCATGCTCTTACCGTGCGTGTGTGTGTGTGTGTGTGTGTGAGTGTGTGTGTGTGTGTAAGTGTGCTCGAAGCTCCACCCTCCCTCCTGTGTTCCTGGAGTCGCACTGAAGCGGGGCAGTTCTGCGCCCCTACCTCCCCAACTGATGAGGTCACGAGTCGCCAAGAGTCAGCCAGACGGTCTTGTTCCCAAAGAGGAGGCCTCCTTCAATTTCTGGGTCGAAGCTGGGACAGAGATATCCAAGGAAGTTCATGCAGGAAACTTCTCTCCACGCCCCAGTGGACCCCTTTACATGCTATTTATGGGTATATTTTATCAGCGTACCAGTCAGTGTTCATAGGCTACTGACATTGACTCACAACACTGTAAAGACAATAGGAGATACCATTCTGACCCTCCAGGAGGGGGATCTATGCTTATTTGGGTCCTCCTCTGCACACGCCAATTAGGAAGACCCAGCAACAAAGCTCACAGGCTCCTCTGAGTTTAGCTGCCCCCTGAGACTGCCTGTCTGCTTATCGCCTGTTGAGATTAACATGCCCGTTTATGATTTGTTATCTAACATGTTTTCCTTTTTTTTGTTTTTTCTTTTCTTTTTTTTTTGTTTCTCTTTCTCAACCTCCGTCGGATGCCGTGTTCTGACCCTAGTGATCTGCAGCCGTCCCTTAACAGGCTTAGAAGTGCTAGTACCAACTGTTTGAGACCAGACACTAGTTTCCATTCACCCGAGCGAGAAAGGTACACAGAAAAGACTCTCTGCTTGTTTGTTTCGATGCTCTGCTCTGTGTCCGCTGGTCCTGGTCAGCCGTGTGTGTGTCTGTGTGTGTGCGTGAAGCTTTCCTCGTCGCCTCTGCGTGTGCTTCAGTGTGTGTTGGCGTGCGTGCTAGCGAGCTTTTGCTGTGTGTTTGTGAGTGTGTTTGTGCGAGTGTTTGCCATTCAGGTGCTTTGTTTGTGACTTGGTGGTGTTGGTGTTGGTGGTAGGGTGTGGGTTTTAGATGTGTGGTCACCTCTTTAGACGTGGAGATCTTGCTCAGATCCCAACACCTTCTGAATAACTAAATAAATGAATTTCTCCAGTACATTTTTAAACATCAGTTCTACTCTTACGCCTTGTATTTCTTTTAAAATATAACACTGAGAAACACAGAGGACAAAGTGAAGGCGGATTTAACTTGTCCACCCTCCTACGCAGAAGATATTTCCAGTTTCAGTGTAGCACGTTCCTGAGCTGTTTGGAGGAACTGTGTTCCCCTCATGGTTCTGTACTTCTGTTACTAATGCTCTTTGCTACCAGCAGTGATGAGTGTGGCCAGACTAGTTACTGCTGGATTAACCCAGGAGATTATGTTAGGGTCTCACCACATCCATTCTTCCCACGCATGCACATGTTTTTGTGTGTGTGTGCGTGTGTGCGCGTGTGTGCGTGTGCGTGTGTGTGTATGTGTGTGTGTGTGTGCGTGTGCGTGTGTGCGCGTGTGCGTGTGTGTGTGTGCGTGTGCGTGTGTGCGCGTGTGTGTGCGTGTGTGCGTGTGTGTGTGCGCGTGCGCGTGTGTGTGCGTGTGTGCGTGTGTGTAGCAGCGCCCATCGTTGTTACCATATGACGACAGTCAATTTTATTGTCAGTGTTGGGTGTCGTTTGAGATACTCTGAAGCATTTTGATGGTAGCCCTGGGGTGCCTCAGTGCCCTTCCCCATAAGCCAGCCAGCACACCTAGTCTGTACTGTCTGCTTAAACCATTCCCCTCCCCCAATAGAAAGGGCAGCCCTTAGGCTAACGCCCCCCCCCCCACCCTTTATGGCATGTCTCCTACCCTAACTCAACTTGTATTTCTCCTGTCCCCCCCACCACCCTTAACGGCTGGGGTGGTGCTGTGGGCCACACCTCAGATGCACCCAGTCTCTGCCCCGCAGACGGCCCACCAGCCCCCGGATTCTAATCCAGCACGCTTCCCCCGAAGATGACAGGTACTGCCCCCCCCCGGCAGCTTGGCACCCGCTGCAGAGTGCCCCGTACTAACCAGCTGCCCTGCCAGCTCACCCCTCTGTATCCCTCTATGCTTCTGGTGGAGTCTCCTGTGGCCTGTAATCTGTAGATGGGAACAAAAAACACTCTAAGAACTCATGGGATCTCTTCCAGCGTTTTGTTTAATTTTTCTCTTAAATTCACATTAGAGGCTTCCGAGTCGAAGCGTACAGTGTTTCTGTATGCGGCAGGTTGCCTTACATGGAAATACAGCAGCTCATCTTTCCACAGACGGACATTTCTCATTTCCGAGGCTGAAATACCCCCGCCTGCTGGAATTTTATTCTCATCACTGCCAAATGTTTCCATACCAGCCAATCAAATTTATCATGATGTCATTTCCTGTGACAGACCTTCAGCTCACCCTGCCAGTTTGGAAGATGCTCTCACAGACCCATGATTTTTTAGAATGTCATGGCCAGCCCCCAGCTGGCTGCCTCCCAATTCCCTTCCCCCCTATTGCTTCTGCCTCCCAAGATTCAGCTCCGCCCCCTGCCCCGCCCCCCTCTGTGGGTGGAGTCAGCATGGCTGCTCTACTGTACTATAGCCCCTCCCCCCTGCACTAATATTTGCATACACACACAAAGATGTGCACTGATTGGACGGAGGAAGGTTGGAAATCACCTGCTTTAGCTGGTCGTGTGATGTCCCCTGACACTAAAATTGTCTTCATCATGATGATTGAGTTACCTGCCAGTCACCATGGAGCCATTTTGATATCATTTCGGATCAGGGATGCTCACAGACATCACGCATCCCATGTTGTGCCGCTCACACGTGTGGCACGGGGACCCCCCCCCGTACCGTGTAACCATCCATTGTGTGTGTCTCTGTCCCTGTACCCCTCCTCATCCGCGCCTGTCTCCGTGCTGGTGTCATGGAGCAGCTGGATACTGGAGCCTGTTATCCCCACAGAGGAGACGGTAAACCATCTCAGTGCCAAGCCAGGGCCCAAGAGGTACCCGCAGGCCCCCCAGGCCTCCACCGGAGGGCGCACTCACGACACAGCACATGGGACACATATGCGCTCTCGCTCTGCCTGAGACTGACATTTTTCCCTCCTTTATGTTTATTTACCCACTCAAACAGATGCTGAGTGTTACAGCTTCATGTCTGATTTACACAAACTCATTTAAAGCACATAAGCCATCGCGTGTGAGAGGGTGTGATTTGGGTGACATTTTAATTCACTGAGTGATTGCGTTGAGTGGGGAGTGACCGGTGTGTCTGTGTGCTGTCTGTTCCCTTTTAGGACAAGTCACTGAGGTCAGTATTTATGCTGCTTCAGTATTGAGTAAAAAGCGGAAGCCACGCTTGGTTGAGACCGAGAAGGCCCCGCTGCTGCCCCCTAGTGGCTGAGTGTCTCTCCTCCATCCTGCCACCATCATCCTTCACCGTTTGTTTCTGTTTGTTTTCCTCCTGCGTCGCTCCGTCTTGCCCCCCCACCCACCCCCTCCGGTTCGCAGGCAGCCGAGAATTCTGGGTAGGCCTAACTGTCAGAAAGCCACCAAGAAAAGCTCTGACAGTGACAGGTAAGTCTCATCACCCCCACGCCACGACACCCTCGCCACCACCCATTGCATTTTTCATGCCCCCCCCCCCCGTGCCCAGATGTTGCCCTATCTCTGCGTCCTCGAGATTCAATTTGCTCCTGCCGGCCGTCTCGAAACCGTTCTCCTCACTGACATGCCACACGCTGGCGTCAATGAAATTTTCACAAATTACCAGTTTCCTACGCACCACTAATTTGTTGGATGGTCTATATTAGACCCTCGTTCCTGGACAGCTTTAATGTTACGTTGTGTGGAAAGTAGAGATCTTCAGACATTCTTATGACGTTTGTTTCAGTTGTTGGACTTTTCAGAATTTTACATGTGGATTTCAGATGCAGACAGACTCTTCCCTTTGGTCTCTGGTGGTCTTTAACATAAGCGGTGGTCTTTAAAAGTGATGCCAGACTCGCTCTTAGTCTGTGAGACTGGATCGTCTGGCTCTGAGCTCTCAGACTAGCACAGACTGCTCCTTGATCCGTTTGACCTGATCCCCATGTGAGGCAGTCCTGAAGTGAGGGTAGCTGGCCTTCTGACATTCTCCCTGTACATGCAGGTTTGTTCTGTCATATTAATATAGGTAAACTCTGTGTACTTCATCAGTCTTCTCCAGATCCTGGAGGTCTGTTCTTGTATCTGGTAGGGAGATGTAGAGTAGTAGAGGACTTTGGATGAGTTTCACTGAGCAGCACAGAAAGGGCATTGCGTTATATTGTACTGTGGTTGTCATGGTCTTCATATTATTCATGGTCTCTATGGTCATCATTGTCTTCATGGTCTCCATGGTCATCATGATCTTTATGGTCTTCATGTTCTTCATGGTCATCCTGGTCTTTGTGGTCTTCATGGTATTCTTGCTCTCAATGATCATTGTGGTCTTCATGGTCTTCTTGTTGTCCGTGGTCTTTGTGGTCACAGTCATCCAGGTGAATATTCATTTTCCCTCTTTCCGCAGCCTACATTATTCTGCTTGTAATGATTAGGACTCCAAGCAGCAAAGCTGCTGCATCCCTAATTTTTTTATATTTGTTCTTTTCTGTTTGCCTGCATCGATTTACTATGCCTTAATTTTTCAGTTTTGTCTTGCTTTTCATATCAACAATTATGTTTTATTTGATTCATATCTCAAGAATAAAGCCCTTGAATATTTTTGTGGCAGTCAAGGGACCAGTGGGACGTCAAGGTCTGTCAGATCTTCACAGGCGGTCGGGCCCTGCCCAGATTACCTCAGACTGGACAGATGCTGAGCCTGGCTTGATAAACATTGCTTGTTCCATGTTCTGCCCTTCACCCCACCTAAACCATTACCTGTACTGTTGCATCACCTCCTGTGTGCCATCTCTTCACGGCTTGATAGTCAGACTCATCTTCGTGACCCTCTGGTTGGTATGGTGTGTGAAATGTCCTGCTGTACTGCACAGGATTCTGTTCAGTGAAGACGCCACAATCATTTGGTGGACTCGCGTTGCGGGGTCAGGCTAACCCCAGTCACTGTCTTAAGCCCTTAGCGGATATCTGATGCTGTTTTTGGCACTGTGTGCTCTTTGCATCCTCTTCTGGCATTCCTCAGCGTCTGTCAGCCTCCTGTGAATGGCTATTTTTACAAGAGGTACTGTCTTGAAGGCTAGGGTTTCTCCACTGAGTCCAGCTTACGTATGTTGTTAGGAACCATAGTCTGTGGTTGTACAAAAAAGAAAATACTGTCTGGTATCACTGTTGATTTTTGTAATATATACAATTTGTAGGCATGACTGAGTAGATACGCATTAATAACTTATTAAGTATGTCCAAATATGCTATGCTTAGTTGATTCTGAAAGATCTGCATTGCCCATAGAAGCAAAATTCACATGTTAATATGTCCTTCCCCTCTCCCTGCCCCTCTCTCAGAGCACATACTCACAGCAATCGCTCACAGTCCCCCCCAACGACGACCCCCCAGACAGCACGTAGGGGGAGACAGCTGCCACAGGTGCCTGTGAAGAGCAGTACGGTTGAACAAGGTATACTTGCTGGTCCTCATGCACTGGTTAGCCTGCCCATGGTGCCCAGCTGGTCTTAAGCCCTCCAGTGGTGTATTTTATAATGTGTCATTGGCGCATGCCACGTTTGTCAGTGCCTAACGTTCCTCACACCTCTTCTCTGTTTCTCTGCTTACGCTGCACCCACCTCAAACCTCTGACCCCGAAGGGCATGCAAACAGCAAGTCAGAGGAGAAAGGTAACAGTGGGCTTCCTTTGACGGTATCTGGGACTCTACCTCCTGTTTGGTGGTGTCTGGGTCCCCTGTCCAGCGGTATCTGGGTCTATGCCTCCAGCCTGGGTAGCTCCAGGGATGGCCGTTTAGGGCGTAAGACCCAACTGTTTTTAGTCAGGCCCCAGTTCTTTATTTGCATCAACTTTGCAGTCACCAGAACTAATGCATGGCAGTTTTTATCCCAGGTATCCAGACTCTGTAGAACTGCCCCTGCTCCCCAGTTTGACATCACCTAGGTCTATGTCTCCCATTTGTTGAGGACAGGTGGTTCTCCTGAGGTTCTCATCTCCCGGTGCTCGAGCCTTAGCCTTTTCTGGACCCGCCCCCATAATGCTCGGCCATGTCGCCCGCCCTGCACCTCTGACCCACGGTGGCCGCATCCCCGCATCTTTGCTCACACCTCTCCCCTTCCTCTGTGCCATCTGCTCATCTTCTCCCAGCTCTCGTGGTGGAAGAGCGGTCAAGGCAGGTACAGATGAAAGTACATTCCTACAGGACGTCCACCACGTCCAGCTCCAGCCAGGACCTGGAGACCGAGCTCAAGAACAAGCGAGAGGTTATCATCTCACGCCGGAGATCCTCCCTCGACAGACCCGTCATCTTGGTCAAACTTTGTGTTGGCTCCTCATCGCCTCACTTTCCCTCTGTGACGTCACTTCCTGTTCCCAACTCCAGCTGTACAAAGAGCAGCGGCGGAGCTGCGACAACGTCTCGGCCAAGTCCTCGGACAGCGACATCAGCGATGTATCAGCCATCTCCCGCGCCAGCAGTGCCTCCCGCCTCAGCAGCACCAGCTACATGTCCATCCAGTCTGAACGGCCCCGCGGGCGTTTCAGGTGAGCCCGCACCGCCAGGTCAGCACGCTCTTCTCAAAATACATTATATACACATTTTAATAGATTTTCCTACAAGCATCCAGTTATAGTTGTTTGTGTCCATTTCATTACTACTTAAAAGATAATTGGCACACTGGTGCAGTGGTTAGCCTGTTGCCTCACACCTCCGGGGCCAGGGTTTGGGCTTCCACCCTAGTTCAATGTGTGTGGAGTTTGCTTGTTCTACAACTATGCCAAGGTGAGATGGACTTGCCAACTCCGTAGGTGTGAATGGAATGCCCTGCGATTGGTTGGTGCCCTATCTTGGTTTGTTCCCTGCCGTACGTTTATACGACACGCTATAAGTCTCCGCTCCGCTTCCCTCAACACGCGTGTCCTGCCGCTGCCCTTTAAGCATGTGTTGTGCCTAATCTGCTGAACACTCAATAGCTCCGAGCGGGACGGAGCAGGAGGTGCCAGGAGCAGGGGGTGGGGGGACAGGTGATGGGCGGATCAGCGGGGGGGAGAGGGGGTGATGTCATTAGGGCCTCATGTCTCCCCAGAGTTCTGGTCTGACCAGCAATCTGCCAGACAGCAGCTGAGCTAAGAATGTAGACAGCTGGGCTCAAAATTAAACGTTTACAGACTCGCATGTAAAAACTGATGACTGTGAGAATGTCTGTTTGTTAGATTAATTTGTGAATAATTGATTGATATGACAGCTACAATAATCTGTTTGGGGAACTGAAGTAGTAAATTGCCTCTTTCATGCAATTATCAGCTGATTGGGTGTCTGGTGATGTTTCCCTCCTAAAACAGGGTGTGGCTGCAGCCTCCTACTGTAGTCTTCCCCATGGTCCCGGTGTCCCTCCTGTTTGGTACTGTGTGATGGTAGTCCCCCTCCTCATTCGTTTCTCTATTCACAGTGTCACAGAGTCAGGTGGAGTTTAAAGAAACAATCCCCCAGAACTTCTATACTCATCTTCCTAAATCCCCTAACAAGCGTGTCAGATATTTTTAAAATATGTTTCACCAATTCAGCTTAAAACTTCAGAGCAATTTTCTGGTTCCGTGGCTCCTACTTGACCACACAATTTTTTCATTTCAATTATTGACTAATTAGCTGGCTAGTCAGCCATTTTTTATAGCTATGATTTAATTCTGCTGCTTGAAATTTATCATCACGTCTAACTCGGTTTTGTAGATTTCTCGTTGCTGATAAATAAAAAAATAAAAAAAAACTCTGTGTGACTAACTGAAGCGTAATTTATGGAATATTTACGGAATTGATCAGGCCGTTTTGTTTTCATTAGTCGGCTCAGTCCGCTGGCATTCTTTTGTGGCTGTCATTCGGGAAATTTACGTCACGCGTTAGCCGTAATTCGCCTCCGCTCCTGTTGGGTTTTATATCTCTGTTTCTAGCTGCCATCTATCCCCGATCGCTGAGTCTGCGTTTTGTACGGTGCCGCCCCGCGGAGCGGCCCCCAAGACCCTTCCTTCGCTGCTGTTTCTGCAGCTCGACAGGCTGTTTCCGGCTGCGTCTCTCGGCTCTCGGGATAGATAACGCTGTTTAGTCGCGTGTACCATCAGCAGTAGCGGTGAGCGCGCCAGCTGGGGGAGGGAAGG
Organism: Petrocephalus sullivani; assembly: GCA_026780845.1. NCBI lineage: Eukaryota > Metazoa > Chordata > Actinopteri > Osteoglossiformes > Mormyridae > Petrocephalus > Petrocephalus sullivani. The sequence goes on along the minus strand of JAODKM010000102.1, from coordinate 1,443,479 downwards.
AGATCGTCCGTTACAGCTGCTGGGAGCGTTTTGTGCTGAGGCTTGCAGACACAGGCCTGCCTGCCCCCCCCCCAACTCGTTTACACCACATGTTCCTGTTCTGTATGGTATTTTTTTGATTTATTAGTACCCCTCCCTCCCTCTGCCTGTTAGTGTCCCCTGTGGGTCCCATCTGTCCCTCCACGGCTTGTCCCAGCTCGGATTGGATGCATGAGGCTAAGCGGCACTCGTGAGCCGCTCTTCCCTCAAACACCCACAGGGGGGAGTAGAGAGAGCCCCAGGTTCTTTTGGATTGGTGACTTGGGAGGGGATACCGGGGCCAAACCTGTCCTACAGCGCCCTGAATGACTTTGAGAGCAGTCAGAGGTCAGCTGGACCAAACCCCACGGTACGTGACTGAGCCCCGTACCCTCCCCTGAATCCACATCAGCCAATCACAACGCTGCCTGTTAATCACCGTTCAATCAGATAGATGCATTAGTGTAGAAGGGCACATGGTTCATCGTCAGCTTGGCGCCTGTGAGGATGCCTCTCCCTGAAGCCTTTTCCTGGCCGCGTCTGTACAGCGGCCTCGTTAAGGAGGGTGTTATTTATTATCTGCGAGGTTGCACGCTTAGCGACGGAAAGGGAGCGCAGTGCCCAGTGAGCGGCACGGAGCGATGCCAGATTGGGTCAGCGATGGCGAGCCGCTTGCAAGCGGAGACATGTCTCATGCGGAGGTGAAGGATGGTGTGGCATGCACGGCGCCCCCTAGAGAGGGAGGGCAGTGCTGACGGAAGCATCTTCCTTTAACGCTTGCCGTGCCAAGCCCAGAGGCTAACTCATTATCGCTCTGGGAGAAAACTCTTAGGACTTCATCTGCATTGGAAGGTTTGGGCAGATAAGTGGGCAGTGAGTGCTGCTTTCCTCCACCAGGGGGCGCTCTTGTGCCTCTGCCCCCTCCCTCCCCCCCACAACTCTCTGTTTCACCACTCTCCCCTCCCAAACAGGCAAATCCGTGCGGTCGGCCGGAGCATGCTGAAGAGCACCAGCGTGAGCGGCGAGATCTACTCGCACGATCGCAACGACGGCAGCCAGTCGGACACGGCCCTGGGCACACTGGGCTCCGGCGGCAAGAAGCGGCGCTCCAGCCTGAGCGCCCGCGTGGTGGCCATCGTGGGCTCGCGCCGCAGCCGCAGCACCTCGCAGCTCAGCCAGACGGGTGAGTCCCGCGGGAGCGCCGGGCCTCCAGCGTCACATGACAATCCCCATAGGCACCTATCACTAAGCCGCAGTCACATGGTGCGTTCCAGAAGCACAACCTCAAAAAGGCACCCTACACTGTCCACCCTACGATGGCTGGCCATCTATCTATCTATCTATCGATCTATCTATCTATCTATCTATCTATCTATCTGTCTGTCTGTCTGTCTGTCTGTCTATCTATCTATTTATCTATGTCTGTCTGTCTATCTATCTATCTGTCTGTCTGTCTCTATCTTTCTATCTGTTTGTCTGTCTATCTATCTATCTATCTGTCTATCTATCTGTTTGTCTGTCTGTCTATCTATCTATCTATCTGTCTGTCTGTCTATCTATCTATCTACCTGTCTGTCTGACTATCTGTCTGTCTGTCTGTCTATCTATCTATCTATCTATCTATCTATCTACCTGTCTGTCTATCTGTCTGTCTGTCTGTCTCCTCCCTTCCTTTCTTCCTTCGCTCTCTTATTTCTTTCGCTTTCCCGGGCCAGGAACTCTGCAAGTTAGCATGGCCCCCTTGCGAGGGACACTATGGAACTTCCTTCTGCACCCCATAACAGCCCATCTGGAAACGAGGCCTCATAGGGGACATGCTCTTACACAGACAGTCACGGTAAAGGGAAGGACGCTGCAGGGAGGCGGCACGTTTATTGGACACATGCACACTGCAGTGCTGAGCGTCCTGTTTTCGTGCTCTGTGTGTGGGGTCACGGGCTTTTGTCCCGGTCCGCTGGCTCATCAGACCTATCCTCCTGTGACAAGCCCCCCCCCCCCCCCACATTCTCAAAGGGTTGGGTTTCATAGCTTTATATGAGACGGGTATTTTTCATCTTGACCCAGTAATGGGCCTTTTGACACCCCAGCCTTGTGAGGAGAGTGAGATGGGGAACATCAGCCCAGTGGGAGGTGGATGGGGCTGTAGACCAGTGATCATTCATGAAACAGTGTGTAGGACTTATACTAAAAGTAAATATAAGCACAAAAGCCAAAAAAAGGCGTACGCAAAAAAAAAGTCAGATTTATAAAAGCGTGGGTACGCAGACCTGCAGGCAATGTTCTCTTTATGGATTGCACTCCTCCTGGAATTGCGCACACGGGGATCAGCCTCATATTCCACCTTTTACATGTCCACATTCAACCATAACAGCAAGTGGCAGCACGTTGCAAATGCTGTTAATGCAGCGAGTGCCAGCATGT
>JAODKM010000102.1:1398554-1426449 GCA_026780845.1 Petrocephalus sullivani | reverse complement strand
AAGGTAGAAAATAACTGGTTTTTATCACACTGTGGGGACATTGGGTCCCCACAACGTAATATAAACATGTCCACACATACACACACACACACACACAAACAGCAGGTCTTTGAGTTACCGACGGAAAACAGAATTTAGAGGTAACCCATCTAAATACAGGCATTCGGGCTAGATTGTGACGTGCTGTCATCTAAAACGTGCCCAGCTCACCGCTACACGTCAGCATAGCCTCTATACGGTACTACATTTCCTACAGGACATGGCATTTATGTTTATTTAGCAAACTCTTTTGTCCAAAGTGACATACAAATGAGACTAAAGACATACAGCTAGGAACAAGTCAGCTGGGCAGATTTTCAGACAAAGCAGGAACCCCACGAGATTATTCAAACAAGGCAGGGACCCCACGAGATTATTCAAACAAGGCAGGGACCCCACGAGATTATTCAAACAAGGCAGGAACCCCACGAGATTATTCAAACAAGGCAGGGACCCCACGAGATTACTCAGCCTGTGATCTGTCAGTCATTTGAACTTGTGATTCAACTTAACAGCTTTCTGTTTGCTGAAATGAAGAGGCAAACTCCATATGAGGCTACTGGCAGTCACATCCAAGTTTAATTAGAAGTGAGACAGGCTTAATTGTTTTTTGTGAAATGTTTTCCCTGGAAGCACAAGGTAAAAATAAACACTGGTAGGGCCGAAATTCAGCATTGATCACAAATAGAAATTGAAAAGCAAGTTCGGAGACTATTTGTCAAGCCAATGGGTTGTTCGCCTGTGAAATTGAGTGGACTGGATGCACCCAGAGAGCGATAAGATGGAAGGGGGCGACACACTAAGATGCCCTGCCTATCACTGCTGGACCCACCCTAATGCACCTGAGCTCACAGAGGGCCGGAGAAGCTTCCAGCTCCGTAGGCTGCCGTCTAGCTCTATGGGTTGAGTATGTCGCTCAATATCCCTGGTTATTAAGTTATTGACCCCTCGTGGTCCCTCTGTTTCACTATTAACATTCTTTTGTTACTAAAACCCTAGTTAGTTGAAGTAGCCACTTCCTCCACCATGCCTCGTCATGATAGCAGCTGCTCTACACACCTCTTCAGCCAGGAATAATGGCCCCCTAATCTTGTATATTTCTTTTAATTATGTCAAGATCAGCTTTGTCCTGCCAGCATTTCCTAAAGGTTTGAATATTCAACACGAATTGTACTGAACTTCAAAATAATCTTTTATTTCAACGTTTTATTTTTGTTAGTGAAACACTGCACATGTTTAAACCCAGAAGGTTTACGGGTACTCACTCTTAAGCAGTCTGAGACCAATATACCATTTTAAGATTGAGCCTTGTGATAAAGTTGCCTGTGAGTAGTGTCCTTTTCCAAGTCTCTGACTCAGTCACACTAAGGAACGATGTGGATCAGCAAACGGCACCAGCAGCACACTTGGGTTGCTTTTGTAGGTCACATGTGGAGTGGTGAAGTTTGTGTGGATGATCATTCTTGCGTGTTGGGAGGTGGAGGGGGTCTAGCTCTTGCAATGATGAGCTTCTGATGGTCCCAGTGGAGGTAGCCTGGAAGCTCCTCAGTGCTCCACTGAGATGGGCAGCTAACGAGCAGCCTATGAAAAATGAAGCACTAGTGTCTACTGAGAGAGAGGATAGGTACACTAGGGTTCAGCTTGGGGTGCCCGGTGGCTGATGGGCTGGCTGTTTTCATTACACCTAAAATGACAAGGTTTCAGAACTAGAGGAGCTTTTGCAATACGGAAGATGGCGAAGTGCCAGTCGATCCTCCAGAAACACCGCCGGGGGACTCGACGTGGAGCGAGATGACTCTGCACGATTTGCAGGCCCTGGATGCACACACAAATTTTCCGTACTTGGAAAAAACTCTGGGGGATTTAATTTTAATACAAAAAAAGGCTGCAAAATAAACACCACAAGCCACAAAAAAACATGAGCACACTTTAATTGTACCTAATGTAACAGCACACACAAAAAATAAATTACTCCTTTTAGTTGATTTTTGGTTTGTCATGAAAGGAACTGTTCTCATAAATCCTAGGGGAATTATAAAGGGGAGTGATAAAAAGCATTACAACTGAGACAATGCTGAATGGAACATTTTGATTACAGAGTCTGCAGAGGGAGTGTATACCAAAACACATCAAACAGATGTCATTAAACTTGTCACACAGTCATTTAATAACATTTCCCATATTGCCTAATCTATAAAAGGCAATTAAAACAAATTACATCATTCTGTTGAAATTATTGGCCCTTATAAATGTCCCTACATTTCAGCTGTTGGACTTTTGTTCTTGATTTACTTCTGCAGTATTCGCCACAGAGCCTTCTAAATGTTGCACTGATGTTTTGCATTACTGGGTTTTAAGGCTGGGGTACCGGTGCTTCTGGGGTGGCAGCTGCAGAAGTTCTCGCACGACAATAAAAACGAGCTTGTCACGGTTAAGTTTCTCCTGCAAACACCCCGGAGCTGTAAGTCTTGCGGACCACCGATTCCACCAACAGCCGCTTGCATTGCTTAGGTCCTGCCGCTAGAGGGAGTAGTCTCGCTAGGAGATGAATACGCAGACGCGGCTTGGGTCTGCAAAGCTCGGCCGCTGTAGGTGAAATGTAATCAAGGCTATCGTCATTAATTGCTGTAATGCCAGGAAGTGAATTTAAACCTCCAGTTTAATCTCAGGGTTGCATATCGTTTCCAGGATTATAATCCTTCGCAAATAGAAGCAAAACATTAATCAATAGTGGAAACCCGGAAGCCCTTACAACGCCATAGCAATTTGGCCGTAGCATTTACGTATTCACATAAACATAAAATACACCACTAATAAAATGTTCTTCAAACTGAAGTAAAAACCAGTTTTATGAGGGCTGGGGTAAATCAAGTCCATACTGAAAAAAAGCATCGAGGCAGTTTGTGCCATGAGGTTGCATTACAGTTATCAGAAGATAATTGCAGTCAGCGGAATCGCATCAAAAAGCCGCTGGAACTTAGGAGCGACTCAACAGTTTTTTCTCTTTCCTTTGTTTGCTTGATTTATTAGCACGAGTAAGAATTTTGTTTCAGAGAATACTTAATTGGTTTGATCTCGAGTGTGGCAGATGGTACACAATATCTCTTCTTAGAAAGAGACGGAGAGTGCGCTATGGGAATCTGTGATTACATCGTTACTTATGCTTAATTGGTTGTCTTCAGGAAGCTACTGCATGTGAGCCAAAAGAACGCAAGGACTATATCCGCAGGTGTTATGCCCGTAGCCTCCGCGATAGGGTCCGGACCCCCCGGACCCCCCGCCACCCTGAGTAGGACTGGCGGTTCCATAAAATGGATAGATGGAAGGATGGATATTTGCAGGTAACCGTATGGTGACTGTGTGGATTTCAGCAGGTGATCGCCCCCCGCCTCGTGCCCCTTGCTGCCTGGGGCGTGCTGCAGCGCCCCCTTCCGTGCGACGCTGGTAGTTGGGTTTCAAAAAACGACAAACGCTACCAGGCCTCGAGGTAAATTTTCTGTATTTAATTACTTCCCATGAATTAATGTACATATTCATCTTTATAAATAAGTAGCTCTCTTTGTTTGCTTGCTGAAAAAGACATGGTGCGTTCTTTAGCCAATGCTGGCTTGCGGGAGAACGTCAGCGCTCGACCCAAGTGTAATTCGGTTTGATTTCATTGGGTAACATTTCTCAAAAGCTTCAACCTTATGAATCATTTCTTTGGCTTTGATGCAGAAAATCCACAACAGTTTATTTATGAACCCGTGTGACATGGCGAGCACACCAGGAGCCAGCTGTGCGCCTCGGCCTCGGGTTCCTGTGATCTTCTTTAAATCTACTTGTGATGTAGGTCGCTTGCGTGTTGCCGGGCTTAGATTTCATCTGATCTCAGGGTGGAAGTAGGCGAAGCCGTTTTGGTGCAGCGTGTGAAAAGGAACAAAAGACTTCCCTTCTCTGAAGCACCTGCTCAGAAAAAAAACAGTTTCACTCATTTCTGCGCTGTCAGAAAAAAAGGGTAAACCCTGCTACACTTTTATTCCCCGCGGTGCAAACAGCCTTAATGTAACCCCAATGGTACAAAAATGGTCCTCAGAGCCCATGTCTGTACCTTAAATGCATTCTGTACCACATGCATTCTGGTACTTGTTTTTCGAAAGTGTACAATCTAACATATTCTCAGTATAAATTTATGTGACCCCCACGTATCTGATAGGCCTACCTAAAAGTTACAGTTTCGAATCTTTATAAAAGCAACTTATGCAATTTATAAAGATGGAGTTGTATTAAAGAGACTTTGGGCACTTGTTACAGGTACAGCCTTTCCTGGATCAAGATCTTGTGCACCGGTGGTCTGACAGTCAGCTGATACGGTCCCCAAATTCTTTCATTTTTTGTTTCAATCCTGTTACTAAAAAACTGAAAAAAATATACAAAACTGACACTTAAAATACACTAGACTGATCTTTAACATAACTTAAGGTTACTTTTTAATACTTCAATAGCATTTGGCTTCCAGCTGAAATTGTTCCTCTGAGGGTACAATTACTCGTCACTGGGGCTGTACCCTCAAGGGTCTGCCAACTGTACCCTAGCTGTTGGCAAATGTACCTTTTAAGGTACAGAAATTGACTCTGAGGAACATTATTTGTACTTTTGAGGGGTACTTTAGTGTTTCACTCTGTAAATGTACCAGGACTGTACCCTTCTTTCTGAAACTGCAGATCGGTGTTTCTTAGCACCCAAAGGTGGGCTGCAAGACCATTTTCAGTGGGCCACTGATAGTGCGTGGGAGAACCACTGATTTAGATCATTTGTTGTTTAATCCGTTTATACAACACGTTATTCCTGCTAAATAATCCTAAATGGGATTATGCCCTCCAAGTGTTACAAGAGCACAGGTCTTGAATTATTACCGAACCAATCAGATTGGCTGTTCTTGTACAAGCTGCAGAGTAGTTTGTTCACTGGAAAAGCAGTTCTTATGCGGTTCACATGTTAGGTATGTGGTTGTTAGGTATGTGGTTATTTCCTAAGATAGTGATAATGGTACATTATCATCAGGTAACTATTTAAAAACATAATTTTTTTATGCGGGGGAAAAGGCAAACCGCGTTAAATCACTTGCCAGTTCCAACCATTGTTTCACTTGCTACACATTTTTCATGCCTTTCAGGGTAATAAAGAGATTTGCTTCATAATATTTTGAGTTATTCTAAGCCATGTACAATCTGTCTGACCTGCGAAATGTGGAAAGCCATATTTATCCCTTTTGAAGAAGAAATACATTGAACTTTAATAAACAATACTCTCCAGAACACTGTTGCCTTTTACAGCCGTCATTTTTGGTGCATTTCCCAGGCGGGCCTCCTGCGCGTGACACCGAGTTGTGAAGAGACCGAGGCTCTGAAAGTATATAGCATTAATTAAATTCGGTTCCGATTACTTATGTGTTATAGTTAACTCCCTGTACAGATGTCTGTCAGATGTTAGCGCCGAAAATACAGTTCACTGTAAAAGTTTATAGTGCGTTTTGGTTTATCCATAGAGACATGAGACGCTTTAATGGTTTTATATGGTTTTTAGAGTAAATACATATATAAATAAATACTAAATACAATAGCAATAGCCCGTAATATAAAGTATGCCGTTTAACCTAAATACTTAAAATACTCCGGTTTTACAGTATTGGACGATTTTAGTTCAATATCCATTTTTAATTTAAAAATACGGACATCATATATGTATAATATATACTGGTATATTTCCTCAGGTGCTCGCTACATACTTATGTGTGACTCAGTCCATGCTAACATCCTGCCAAATAGCCTAATTTACAGCGATGTCCTGCGTCTGAAATATACCACTGATTAAACAGATGACGATCATTACGCAGCGTCAACATTTAAAATAAGGTTGCACCGGGTTTTCATGCCCGGTCATTGACCAGGATTTTTCAGCAAGGAAACCTTAGTTTAGGTTAGGGCACCGACGCACATTCTGTACTCCGTCACTTAACACGTAGGGGAGGAGAAAAAAAATTGCGACAAGGAAATAGACGTAACTACGGACGCACGACTGCATTTTCACTTCTTAGACGTAAGCGTGCATTTCGCAGACATTCTCCTTTTGTGAGGATGGTGTGACTTAATAAAAAAAATGTGCTATACAGAGTCGCCCGGCTCAGAACAGCAAGCCACCTCAGAATAAAACTGCAGAGGTGAGATGATCATCTCAGATCTGGCTGTAGGGCGTGAGGAAAGCACCTCTAACTTGTTGGCAAAGCTGCGATCGGAGCTGCCTTATGCACCATCTAAGTTCTGAAGTTGCGCATGGTTGCCAGAGGCGGTGGATCTGCGCAGATATTCCCCCTTTTTCCGTAATCCCATCTCATTCTGCTTCGGCGGCACTGCTGGCCTGCCTTTGGGTGTCTTTTTTTTATAACCACTTTGGCGCGGGTGCAGACAGCAGCCGCACCGCCTGCCTGCCACTGTATTTTATTTCAGCGCCTGTCACGTGGTCCGGGGACAGCGGCTCGCTGTCGGAATGGGGAAGCTGTAAGGAGGACTCTGTGTGAAAGCACTTAAAACATTATTTCAATGAGGAAAGGAGGCGATTTCAGCCGAAGAGGGAGATAAATCAGAAAGCTGGAAAAAAAGCACCGGCTTATTGGAAAATGGACGCGTCTTTGGAGAGATTACTGCGCACCGGGTGATTCTTTCCATTTAAGTCCTCTTATAAGATTGGTGCCCCTTTCTGGATGTAAGTACAGCGCGATCGTTAGAGAAACATTCTTTGTGCTGGACAGATATTTGTTTGCTTGTTATTCGTCGGGAATAGTCGCTTAACCCCAGAATGGAAACTTAATATTTTTTTTTTATTTCTTACGATATGTTGGCAGATATTGAAAGGCGCGTGTGACATTTTTTTTTTTTGGTACGGATCTCGTGGTCGGAGATCGCGATCACCAAGTATAAAGACGAAGTGGCTCGCTGTAATTCGCGTCTGTGATTTACCGTGATGGAATAGCACGAAGGCACAAGTGGCATGTTGTGAGGACTGCAGGGGCGACGTCGGTGCCGTTTGCCGTAAATTCCCCTGAACAGTTTGCAAGAGGAGGAAATGGGGCGCGCGCACATCTGCAGCAGACCAGCCTGACAGCCTTTGCATGTTACTGCACTCGCACATTTTTACATTTACACCCCTCCTCCGCTTTCCCTTTATATGTAGCCCCCCCCCCCAACCATTAATACAAGGTGGAAGAGAAAAGACTCAAAAGCCGCAATGGGGTGTCGTTTGGATCGAAAGCAACAAGCCTGTACTTAGCTCAAGTACTCAAGTTGGTGTAGCCATTCTCCAGTAAGGCGATCCGCGGCTGATCGAAGTAAGCTGTGTGCGCAGGAAGCCCCACAGGTCTGCTGGCACACCCTCCCCTTACCAAACCTCTACCCAGGAGACAGTGACACTCCCCCAAAACCTCCATCTAATACCCTGTCTCGCAGATGGCCACGGCATAATCAACATATATCCAAGGCTTCCTACGACCATCGGAGCCATTCAGTGGGGTGACGAGCCAAGTCCGACTGATCAGTGCGCGCAATTAGATGGAGCGGCGCTTTATTATTCTACAACCTATTCAACTTGGCTTTTCTCTCGGGGCTGGAGGCCACAATTGATTAATATTATTAGTATTTTTTTAATTATCGACACGATCCTATCTCGTTCCGTGATAATTATATGTGCATGACCCGGGACCCCGCAGCGCACTCCCAGCCCCAGCTGGTGATGCCATGCCCCGCAACCACAGCGGAGATGAAGGCGGCTCTGGCCTCTGGATGAAGAACTATGCCCTGAAAGATGTGGAGTCCGGCCGAAGGATGAACAGGGCGAGGGACGGCCCGCCGTCGGCCGGATCGCCCGCCGCGACAGGTGCGGAGAACCAGACGGGGAAGCAGGCGGCCCGGCTGAGCCTGTTGGGGAAGCCGCTCGTCTACAGCGCGCAGGGCGGCCGCCGCAACGTGCGCTACCGGCGGCTGCAGAACTACCTGTACAACGTGCTGGAGAGACCCCGCGCCTGGGCTTTCGTCTACCACGCCTTCGTGTGAGTACCTGCGGCCGCGATCCACCTGCGCCCACGCGTCTTTCCGATAAATGCGCGTAAACAAACGCGGATCGCCGCGTAAACTCCGGCGCCGCAGCCCAGGCGCGTCTCGCCGCGCTAAGCGCTGCCGGCGACCTGTTGCTGCGCATCGACCGTCTGTCCAGGTTAATCCCGCGATTGCCTTTGACTTACTCGCCATCGATACATCGATGGAAGCTACTTTTTAAAGTCACGGATTTGCCTTCCCGACTCCCAGCTCTGCTTTCCAGCCCCTGAACATACTTTGGCATGTCAAGTTATTCCCAGACAGACCCCCCATCCAGCGTGAGAACCCGAGCAGCCCTATCGCTAATATTCCTACAGTTTTTTTTTTACTGATAGATCTCGTTATTTACAGACTTTTTTTTGGAGAGGAAACGTACGGTACCCTGCCATTTAAATTAAAACGTGTTTCTGTGCAATTATATTCACACTGTAACCACTAACAAGTGTTTAAAGGAATAACAATATATAAATGTGAGATAAATCGGTTCATTACAATGATACTAATGGCATTTTTGAGGCTCATACACAGTCTTTAGTCCGCGATGTCTGAAGCGCTGGTTTCCACACCGCTATTTGACTAGTATAATCAGACATGAGCAGCGCTATCCGGTTAATCATTAGCCTGTTAAAAATGTGATTCATCTTAATGTATGGAATCAAGTTTTTTTTTTTAACTAAAGTGAGCACGTGAAATAAAAAACGACAGATGCCTTGGTTAATATTAAATACTTTTGGGGGAAAGGTTGCATTTATTCGTGGGCTATGAGTTGGTTATTGCCTCTTCTGAAAGCAGCAGTTGTTAACCGCAGTTAATTACGTTTGGTGGGATCGCAGTGGGTGGTTATGGTTAGGCGTCTTTTTTTCTTTCTTTATTTATTTTATAGGGACACATCAAAAAGGCCGTGTGAAGTAATTTTGTTTTCAGACATTAACATTTTTTATGAATCGTAAACTCATGTTATAGACCAGTTTATACCAGCAGGAGCAGTTGTCCCTGAGCAAAGATTGCATAATGGAGGTGAGACTCCTGTATTTGAAACTTTGTATTCAGTGTTTTTTGGGCAACTTGATGTAAAGGGGTGCTGTAGTGACTTGTCCGTATGTAACGGCATGACTGATTGGCTGTTATGTAACGGTGTTTGTTTTTACAACAGCTGGGCAGTATGTAACAATCTCAGGGGTTGGGAATGACGTAACAAGGTGTTTGCTTTAATGACAGCTGGGTAGAATGTGACGGTAAGGGTGATTGGCCATGATGTGACTGTGTTCGTTTCCACGACGACTGGGTAGATCGTAACGGTATGGGTAACTGGCAGTGATGTAACTGGGAGTTTGTTACTATGCTCTGATGGCTATGGTAGCACCACAAATCTCATCTGGTCGTCGTCGTGTCGTGTCAGGGTTAAGGAAACGTCACTGATATTTTGGACAGGCCAGTTCAGTGAGGGCAACGTGTTTGCCAAACTGACCCAAAGAGCGCTTTCCTGGAGCCCGCTCCTAAAACAAGTTTGCGGTATGCGAACTCGGGGACCGCGGACTCGGTTTCCGTTAGCCTCGGGGAGTGTGTGGCAGCAGAAGTGAAAACAAGCAGAAGTAGTAGCCTTCAAATGCGAAGTGTGCAAATGAAGTGATTTTCCCAAACGTCGTCCTCAAGCTGGCCTGTGCGTGACGGATGGGACGACGCCGTCTCCAAGCTGACTCTGGTCTGAGGGCTGGGCTCTGGTGACCTCCTTGGTCCCTCAGTGTCGTGACCTTCCTGTTGGGGCAGGTTTGTGGAATGCCGGGCGGTCGTCTGGTTTTTTGGTAAAGGGGATGTGCACAGAATGTCTGCTCAGCATTAGACTGCAGTCAGAGGCTCGTTGAATGGATGGGAACTCAGTCAGAAGAGTGAAATAGCACCACCATATTGAATGGGCTGAAAATGGCTTGACCATTTAGCATCCAACAGATGGATTGATACTAGATCAGTTTAATGTGAACATCTGCCCCAATTCAGAAGCACACTGGCCTATTTATTTTCATTGTTAAAGGTCACCAATATCATCATCCGGTTGGAACTTGCTGATGGGTCACGAATTTGGCATGTCTTCAGACCACAATTGCATCACTTCAGGCAGTCGCAAAACCCCCATGGTTACAGAAAACGTTGCTTCCTTAGATGTCACATCATCTCATTGCAAAAACCAAACCAGATCTGCCACCTGTTTAGAAAAAAAGTCAGTGCTGGGACTTCACTGGCAGTTTGTATCTTATTGTTTGATGGGGGATTTTTTGAAATCTAATCTATTGACTAGACTTTGGTCATTTCTATCTGAACTCCAAGGCAATGAATTTTCATTTCGAGATTTCCGAGTCTGACAGATACATATAAATGCTAATTCAGTAAATGCACGATACATGCAAAAAGCCTTCAGACTTCAAAATTAAATGAGAAATAACCTTATATATATTAAAAAATCATCGATGCTTTTAAAATACTTAATTTTTTTTGAATTATTAAAAGAAAGAAATGTAACAACACTCAATACAGCTCTGCGTATTTCAATAATACCTGAATTAGCCAGCGGCTTTAAGACTGAATACTGAAAGTTGGTGGGCGTCGGTATGTGGGAGGTACGATTCCCATAATGCACCTGCGTTTCTACAGGTGTTTGTCATTCTGTTCTTCTCATTGAACATTTTTAATAATAATGGTATAAAATAGGTAGCATTTTTTCCATCTCTGTGATTCTTTGGCTGTGTGTTGGCAGTTGATAGATTTTTTTTCCATTAAGAAACAAATTTTGCCGTTGCTTTTGATCACTGGAAGCATTGCATTGCTGATTTTTAGGCTACTAATATTTTACATCCGCTTAACTAACTGCCAGTTTTTTTTTTTTTGTGTGGTTATTTACCCAACCGTCACACAGAGAGTTATCACAACTGTGTATAGGGTAAGCAGTTAGTGAAAGTGTGGGTAGATAAGTTACTTATTACGCTAACTCTTAGCTGTTGCTTCATGCCAGAACAGGAATTGTATTTTTGCTAGTTGCATATCAGCTCACGGCTTTGGGTGACCCCCTGCTGATGGTTTGAGGATTTGCATGGTCTTGAACATTGGTTCTGAGCAGGGAAGGCTTCTGCTGAAGGCTGAAGAGACAGCTGCCCGGCGCCCCGGCGTCACTCATGTCGCAGAGGAAGTGAAATTATCATCTGTTTTCTTGGTAGGGGGGGCCTCCCAAGTAAAGCTTCGCCTAGGGCCCCTGAAAATGTAGAGCCAGCCCTGGTTCTGAATGACATGTTGTGTTTATCTTTTGTATTTTTGCAGTTATATAGCGTCCTTTTCAAATTGTGAAGCGCTTGGTACTTTGAATTGTAAACACAAAAATACGTTTGTTTTGAAATCCCTCACCTGTTCTTTCAACTTCTTGAAACTGATTTTATGTGCAAATAATGTTTATTATTTGCACATAATAATAATAATAATAATAATTTATTATTATTATTATTACTATTATTTTATTTATTTTGTGTAGTTGTACAGGTCCAGAAAACAAAACTCAAGACAAAGATTTTCTTTCAACTGACCAGTTGAGTACTCAGCACTGTAGAAATGGTTATGTCTTCTATAGACTGGCGTTTTCTAGTCATGACATTCTTTATTATATATTTCTATATTTGGTGTGGCCAGATGACATAGGCGGGCGGAGCTGGTGTTTGATCATTTGGAGATATCAGCATATATAAGCGGAAGCAAAGCGTTGAAGATTAAGATTATGTGCTCTTGTGGGGTCACAGAACAGAGCATTAGACATAGCGGAGCGTGCACGGATGTTAGCCCAACGCGGAATCGGCCGCTGTCGCGTACCGTCTTTAAAAAGGCCAGTCAGAGTGGCGGGGCATGAGACTGAGTGGGTCTGACTTTAGGGTTACACGCATTTGCGTCCCACAAGGCTCCAGGCCCAGAAGATCTGCTTATAATTGGTTTGGGTAGTCTAATGGTTAGAACCAGCAGCTGAGTCTCCAAACCAGCAGCTGCAAACCTGCAGCTTAGTGGTCAAGGATGCAGGCTCTGCAGCTGGAAGGTTGCTGGTTCAAATCCCTGCACTGGTGCAGTGATTTCACCATTGGGCTCTTATTCACCAATTCTGATTGTGCAAGCCCCCCCCCCCTTTGTGTAAAAGCAACTGCTAAAGAACGGATCATGACTGCTGAGATTACGGGTTAAAAGAGTCTGGAGAAATAATGATATACAGAAATTTTGCTTGCTAAAATACATCCTCAGGTGAAGCCTTGATGCAACCTGGACTCAAATGACCTTAAAAAAAACACTTTTCTGCAGGAGAATTTCCTGTGGGTCCCAACTTTCCAACCCCTTTGGTGCCACTCTGTTCTAAATTTAAGCACTATTGATGTTCATGGCCGCTGTGGCGCCCCCAGGCTGTCGTGTCTGAACCTGCAGAGTAGCAAAAATGGCACCGTGGAAGTGCATAGTGGGACACCGCTGGGATAGATGGGCACGCCGCCCTGACTACCTGATTATGAAGGGAAGATGAAAGCAATATGTGTTAAATCGTCCGATGGTCTGTAGTATTTTCACGGCCTTTGAAAAACAAGTGAGCCCTCTTTTTGCTTGAGGTCAGTGCACTGTCTGTGGGTGATGGATGGTGTATGCAATAAGGACAAGCATATATAGGGTGTATAATAAATGATATATTTGCGTGTGTGCGTGTGTGTGGTCAGAGACGGCCTCGAGCCTTTCTCAGGGAGGACACAGGGCTGCTCCCTGGAATGTGCTGCCAGCCCTGCACAGGGACACACTGCTACATACAAAAGCCAAACCAGAGACCCCAGTTCACCAACTTCGTTTGACCTTTGGCCAGAGATCCCACGCAAACCCAGGGAATGCTTACAGACGGCCCTCACACCACAAGCGGGATTTGAACCCACTACCCACTGAGAGTGATTTGGTTATTTAAGTAGAATGCTATCTATTAACCTTAATATTGACTTATTGTGTAATAAATACATCACAAATATTCACCCACCCGTCCATCCATCCATAGCTGCTTATCCAGTACAGAGTAATAATCTATCTGATGAATAAATAACATTTGCCTTAATACGAAGGCCTCTCGGTTCCTCCCACGGCGGCCTTAACCTCGCCGTTTCAGGGCACCCTTCAGTTACACTTCCAGTAACTGGTAACACTTCCTCTTTTGCGTAGTCACAACCCAGTAGCACTTAGCCGCCGCAGAGCGTGGCTGAGAGATGGCGCTGGCGAGAATCGGCCGACCGACGCGCGGTCATTTTGGCCCCTCGGCGCAGAAGCGAAAGGCCTTTGGAGGCTGTCGCCACGGGAACGGGCCGGTCCTTATCAAAGGGGAGGACCTGCAACCTCCGCTATCACCCCCCCTCCCCGAGACGACGAGAGGGAGAGTCGTGCCTGGTTAATTATATGCTTTTTGTCTGCTCTGTGAAGTTTCTTGTGGGGGGGGCAGATCAGAGTGGGGCGGTTTGTCCAAAATGAAATGCTCATCTCTGTGAGCGTGGGGGTGCTCTCTCGCAAAAATGCGACATTGATGGCAGCCTGTTCCCCCTGATCCTCCTCTATCCTGCTGTAGAGATAAGCTTTCCAACATCAAAGTAGAACAACCCCCCCCCCACCCCCTCCAATAGCAGTTTCACTTTATATTTTATAATTGAACAATGTATGTAATTGCATCTTCGTCTCTGAACATCCTGCACACTTCCACATAGCGGGAAAGTGAAATTTCCGGCGTCGAATGAGGCGGGCGGGCTTTGTAGAGGCCGCCGCCCACTTCCTGCAGCGTGACACGGGTTTATTTTGGCCTGAACTTTAGCACGGTTTCAGTGCACTGCGTGCTCCGGTGGGGCGCAGTAAAGCGGGCTTTTGTAAGGGCCGTCGTGCCCCCCCCCCCATTCTGACAGTGCTGGCATTCAGCTCACCCTGGGATTAAGGCACCCTTATCCCTGCAAGTATGTCGGATGCAGGAAGGAACCGGTAAACAGATACGCGCTCGTGCCGGCTGGTTCATGGCTGGCCGCGGGGGAGGGGGCCTGATCTCATCTGCCCCCTTTCCTCACTTTGCCAGATGCCCCCCCCAATGACTGACGTCCTGCCCTTTGGCCTGCAGCTGGACCTCACAGCGCTGCCACTGTCAGCGTGGCTCTGTGCCAGCAGGCGGCAGCCACTACTTTTTGACAGCTTCTAATGTCGCTAATCCCCTTCCATCCAAAATCAAAAATTCTCAGGCAGCATCGCCAAATGCTTACCTCAGGGTGGCATCCTGGGAACGCCACTGCTTCGACCCTGTCAGGACCCAGAGAAACCCCCCCCCCCCCACCACTCTTAACGGTGCTGTTCCATGCCCCCATGCGCCACCTAGGATGCCCAATCGGCAGGCGTGCATGTCATCCCAGTTTTTCCTGCAGAGTGAAACTCAATGCAGCTGTGCCCCAGTCCCTCCCGGCCCCCCCGGGGGCTCTCGGTGAGCATGCACCCCTTGCATTTGCCCCGGTCCCTCCCTGCCCCCCCCCGGGGGCTCTCGGTGAGCATGACCCCTTGCATTTGCCCCCTTATTTGTTTCTCAGTATGCCACAGGTCACATGACAGTACATGGGCTGGTGTCTGCCGTCGGAATCTCGCTAGAGCCTTGTTGCTGCTCTCTGTCCCGCCTTGCAGGTCTGCAGGTGACGCAGGGAATTGGGGGTCCGGGCTGGCATGTAGCGTAGCGTCGGATTTGGAGTGCATGGTGTCCCATCCTCGCTGCTGGGCTCTGCCCATCCACAATGCACATGAAGCTTCCCGGGTTCATGTTCATTACGGCGTGACAGCACGTTGTTACAGCACGCCGTCACAGTGCGTCATTACAGCACGTTGTTACAGCACGCCGTCACAGTGTGTCATTACAGAACGTTGTTACAGCACGCCATTACGGCGTATCATTACAGCACATTGTTACAGCGCCCCATTACAGTGTGTCATCACAGCATATTGTTACAGCGCATCATTACTGAGCAGTGTAACTGTGCAGTACTGCACTGGCAGAGGCTGTCCTGACGCACCCATGCCAGGAGGCTGCCAGTCTCAGCGGCCGGGCGCACCTGCTAATTATGTGTCTTAAAATAGGGAGGCAGTCGCTCTGCATCTCTCTCCCCCCCTCTCTCTCCCTGCCCCCCCCCCTTTTCCGCAGATCAACACTGTGGATTTGGTTACCCAGCGTGTAAACGCTGGGAACAGTAACGTGTGACAGCCCCGAGGCATGGCGCATAGGCCTGGGTCCGTATTAATAGCACGTGAATGTCGGCCGTGTGGCGCGCTCAGACCCCACACGCCTGCCTGTCAAGCCTCGAGTCCCGTTACAAGGCCAGCTGGCTGACTCCGGGAACACTTACTAGCTAAAAAAGGCAGAGTGTTTTTACGTTCACCGAGATTCGCCACATACGGCTCGGGAATTACTTGCTTTTTTTATGTCTACATTCTTTGTTCTTTTTTCATGACCCTAGTTTGGTTTTTAAAGCGGATACATCGACTCATTGTTAGCATTAGCAGTTATTGGCATTTCCTGGCTTTGCTGGTAGACGCCATGTGGTAATTTTGTCTCTCTATACCTGGACACTTCCATTTCAATGCGAATGGGTTCTTCCTGCTTCCCCGGCCGGGTCCTTAGCCACCACACCACACGCTGGCACAGGGTAGGCGACATCCTCGCTGATCCGTCCCACGCGTTTCATCTGTGTTTGGCTTGAGCCAGCACGTTGCATCATTAATCCTGGTGCTCTGCTCTTGTCCAGTATGGTCGTCGCACTCCTGCGTGTCCCCACGTGTGTGTGCGTGCGTTGTTTTTTTTTTTAACCACTGGAAGGTATGTTAGACTAAACCCGGCTCTGACTCAATGGAAAAAGTCTGTGTCAAACCCAATTGAAGATGATGTATTTAAAGGCGGGCGGCTGGGAGTAAGTAAACACACACTGTAGCTGCTGCGTAAGTGCCGCACTGGGCCCTTTGAAAGGCTCATTGTTTTGATCACCAGCGCACCAGTGACACAAGACAGAGGCCACGCTCAAACACCAGACGGTGGCTCCCTTGTCACTCCTACCGGGCTTCCTGAAGGTCGGGTCCCATCGCACCCAGTCAGCAGGACACGTCCCATGCAGCCCTCTTCCTGTCGGGGGAGACGCTGAGCATTCACAGGTTTATCTGACGGGTATGTAATTGTCCTCTGGGAGAACTTTGACCCCCATGAGAGAATGGGCGAGTCTCCCCTCCTTCGCCAGCCCCAGAAGGCCACAAGGACCCACTCAAGAGCGCCATCATCTTGAGTTAATGAAGAAAATGATCAGGCAACATACAGTAGCTCCAGTCGCCCATGACCACCGTGTGAATCCAGCCAAGCGTGGGGATGCTTCCCTTTTTTTTTTTTTTGCTGTGGCTTGGTTGGAAGTTTGCCTTTGAAGTTAATGACGTTAAAAGTGATTGCTTTGCGCGGGGCACCCAGAGTATGTGGAAATGTAACTCTAAGCCCTTGTGGGCGGAGCCTGGACTCCCAGGGGACCCTCTCCTGATTGACTGAAACAGCCATTCGCCCTGCGAAGTGCCTCGACCCGTGTGTGTGCCGTCATTCTGGGTGAGGGCGGGCCCTGGATGTCCCACAGCCAATCAGCATGGCGCCTTTTCGGCAGGGACCTGTCTAGAGGCCCAGTGTGAATGTCGGTGAAGGGGATTTTCCCAGCACTGCTAAGAAAAGTGAAAGCCCCCCCCCCCCCATCCCACCCCGCTGTACAGCCATGCCTCTCAACGTAACTTTCTATTTGAAGAAATGCATTTTCTCGAAATGATGGAGGTGAAGCATTTGTCCCTCTCCCGGACGACTTCAGACGCGACTCAAGCAGCGTGGATGTCGGTCGGGGGGGTAATGCTTTGTTGTTGATAATGTTGCCTTCTGCTGCTTGAAAGCCGTGTTTTTTTAGCCTGCTGCGGGTATGTGTGGGGGGGGGGGATGGTTGTGTGTAATTAGGACCCTGAGAGCGAGTTGGTAGGCTGAGAGCTGGGGGCTCGAGGAGGAGGTGATGAGGGCGAGGAGGAGACTTATCTTCATCCTGCCTGCCAGTCAGCCTGCATTTTCACAGAGTCGTCCATCACTGGGGGAGGGCTCTTGTCTGCCACCAAACATCTTTTTTCACCTCTTTTCGAAGGGGGGGTACTTCTATCTCCATATCTCGGGGGGGGGGGGGACTTCTGTCTCTGTGTATGGTGGGGGGGCACTTCTATCCCCATACCTCGAGAACCTTGTGTGTTGTTCTCCATCACCGTAGGGGATGGAGGTGAGGAGATCTGGAAGCGCCGGTACTCTGCGGCCTCCTGTTCTTCCGCTGCTCTCCTTATTTTGTCAGGCCCTTATCAACCGTTACCTGTGTGGATCCGGACCCCCCCAGCGCCCCAGCCCTCATTTCCGTCCGATTTGAATACGTTTCGGCATGGCCTGCTGGACCGCTCTGTTGCCGTGGCAACGCGTTCCTTTGCCTTGTCGTCGCTGCCCGCCTACCAGAGCCCTGGATGGAAAGACAAACGTTGCGGCCCGGCAGGGGGGTCGCCTTGGGGGCGTGAGAGGGAACCCCTCGCATCATTTGGCCGGGGCTTGCTGGGACCTGCCAGATGTAGGCCTCCCCATCGACGTGTGTGATATTACAGTGAGAGGACGAGGGCGAGACTGCGAAGGCTTCTGATTGGCTGATTACAGGCTCGGGGCGGTAATATGCCATCATTCCACAGTGAAGATGCTACACTTCGCCATAGCGCTGTTTTTGGTCGTGCCTTCAAACCCTTCCGCCCACCAAATCGCAAACAAACAGGTGCTCTTGTTGTTCGTTGTGCTGTTTTCGCACCTGTGCAGAAATGGCATCCCCAAGCCCACGTCGTGTCGGAGCTTTCTGCCTTGGAGACCACATGGTTTACACCCCAGTGATTCAGGGCAAGGGGTCTCGACTCTGAAGTCGCTGGCTTTGTATTATTTGGCTCCGGTCTCCCCGTGCTACACCCCTTCCCGACCCCAACTGGGGTACCAACTCGGCCACTGCCAACACCCATCTTATCCCTGGCCTTGGGTGCGTCAAACACAGAAGTTAGTCCTAGCTGCAGCCAGCTATTGCACCCCGTGAAGCCTGTGCCTCGAGCGCGCGAGAGCAGGTGTGCAGTAAACGGTTTCCCCGTCTCTCTAACAGCTCGCTAATCACACGCGGAGCTAATTTACCGCGGCCGCTATGTCAGCTGTTACATGCTTATAATTCAGGGCTGCGCTTGGCCTGCGCTTTACCCGTGCTACCCACCGAGAGCTGGAGCTCAGCATATTTTGCGCTTTGTTAGCACAGGTGAGTGTCTGTTGCTCCCCCTGCACGTCATAATGCTCTTGCAACATCTGGGACAGGCTTGGAATATCTTAGCTAAGGTGCTCCGGGTTCCCCCCGAGGGAGTGTCCTCTCAGTAAGTGACTGCTGTGAGTCCTGAAAAACTGCTTCACACACACGTCAGAAAATGAGCGCCAGCGTATTTCTGCCACCTCCGTATGAGTTGTATCCTAACAAATATAATAATTTGAGACCTAATAATTGCACGACCAAAGTGAGGAGACGTAGTCCGGCGAATATGGCGCCACCTTGAGGCCATTGTGGGCAGGGCGTTTCTCCGGCACCCCCGCGGTATCCATTCCCGGGTGGAAAAACCAGGCCTGCGTGGAGGGGAGGGGGGTCGAGGTTTTCCGCTCTCCATTCAGCGACCTTGCCCGGCTGCTCCAAACAACCCATCCCATATTAAGTTCTCTTCTCTCCAAAGTGCCCGTTGCTAATGGCAACGCCAGCCCGGGCCAGACCTGTTAGCGGTGTATAAAAGCCCACTGTGTAAGCTGCATGAAGAGGTGCGTTTGTATTGAAATATTGAAATAAACAGCGGGCGGCTCGCGGACGGCGCGGGGCTGGGGTGGGTGTTACGGCAGGACACCTTCCTGCTGTGTCCCGCTCAGCTGAGCTCCAAGTCCACTTCACGGTTAAGGACGAGAAGCCTCTATACAATATATTAAAATATAACAAATGCAAATAAATAGTTTGGGTCTCTTAAGGGTCATGTCTTTAGTAGGCACTTAAAGGCACAGATTAGCTTAATTTGGGGGTGGTGTGTGATTGGCATTAATTGCATTAGGAGGCTGTGCCTATGGCCAGAAGGTTGTTGGGTCAGATGCAACTTGTACGTTGCTTTAGATCAGGGGTGGCAAATCTTATCCAGAAAGTGTGTGTGCGGGTTTTCACTGCAATTCTTTAATTACATTACTAATTAGAGGACTGATTGGTTGAAGACCCCTCACACCTGGGTTTGAACAGCTGACCTTAGGGTTATCCCGAAAAACCTCGACACACACGGGCCCTTTGCGGATAAGATTGTCCACCTCTGAGTTACATGATAACTGTTGAATAAGGAAAGAAACAGTAATTAATGCTGAATATTGAATGTTGTGGGACACCAGGTGGAGGGTGGTCCTGTTGGTGAGCCGCCCCCCCCCCCCATGAGATTGGGGTCACTCCCTGGCCTGAGAGGTCCCCATCTGCCTGCCACTGGCAAAGAATCATCTGGCCCAACATTCCTGCCGGTGGCTGGCCAACCGAAACCCGTTTTATGCTCCGCCCCTAGATCAGGGAAAGTTACAGGGAGCACCTGAAATCACTTTCGAGCTCGCGGCCCGTGCTAGTCATTACTCAGCCGCCTCTTGGTTATCCCGGGCAGGCCCGCTGGAGGAAAGCCGCATGCCGGCACACGGCTGCTTGCCGCTACCATCCCTTACTCTTTCGGGCCGTCTCTTTCTCCGCTGCCTTGGCCAGGCTCGCTTAGCTGTGACTCGGAGTCAGAGTGTCTCATGAGTCTCAGTGTACCTTTCCCGAAAGCCAACACAAAAGAGATCCTGTGAGGTGAAGAGGTGGTATTAACCACTGGCCGGTGGTTAGCAGGGGTGAGCATCAAGCTACTCTATTAATACCACATTTGTTAATTAAAGGGATATTTCAACTGACCGCTGCTGTCTATTTTACACATATCTTGGCAAACACACCTACTCTTTGGGAGGGCACCTCCTTCTGGTCAGTAGACGTCTCACTGGTCATGCCTGGTTCCTGGGGGCAGTGGGGGCAGCCCCTCCCTGATGATTTAGTCCCACGTGCCGCTCCAGTCTCCTTGTTTTGCATTCAAGGAAAATCAGATTTCAGAGGTTTGGAAATATTTGTCGAAATAATTTATGTTTGTTTGGGGCCCTGGTGAGGATTGTGAAACAGAATTATTGTCTCTGGCAGTTTACAGGAAATGGAAAACCCAACGCGGTTATTGGCTTTATTGGGAAGTTAAAGATTTTTAACGAGAGATTTATATATAACTTATATTTAGTTATAATCCCACAAGTATGATGGCTGCGTGTCCGCTTCCCGCGGAGTGTTTTTCCTCTGGCAGCCGTTCTGCGTGTTTATTCGGCTCTTGGGGCTGTCGTCCTGCTGGAGTCCGGCCCGCTCTACGTCTGCATCTGTGATTCAGGTGTCTGCGGGCCTCATTCAGACCCGTGTCGGGGGGCCTGCGGGTCAGGGCAGGGGGGGGTGGGAGGGGTAAGGAGCCGTCCCGTCCTGGGTCTCGCCGCGCATAACAACCCCAGCTCGTAGGACACGACAGAAATCCAGTAGTTATGTAACTTCGGATGAGATCAGTCTTTATAAATTGCACATCCTGTCAGATATCTTTGTCTGGGTGGGGGACTCTGAAGGACTCATGCAGATGACCGTAGGAGTCGGGGGGGGGGTGGGGGGGTCACCCCCTCGGTACCCCTTTTCAGCTGTGGGGCTAAGGACACCATATGGGGGGGTTGTTAAAATATGCAGAATTGCATTTTCTTCCCTTTACAAGATTAGGGAGCCCATTAGAACTATCATTACGGGGACCAGTTACACTCTGCCCTCTCCTAACTCCTGCCACCCTGTTATCAAGGGTTCACCAGAGCGGATATTTTAAGTGATACTAATAACTGATATCATTTTGTCTAACTTTGCCGATTCTGATAGCGACACTGCTGCCCTCTGAGCCAGTAGCTTTCCCGACTCACCGTCGCACGTTAGTGGGCGGTAGTTATACCAGCAATTTCCTATTCTGCGGACAACGAAAAATCGATCTAGGGGCCAGATTTAATAATTAGTTATGAAGGTAAATGAGTTGATAAAATCCCGGCACTCTGAGGAAAATGGCTGATCATCCAATGCGATCATCTACATTATTATAGTAGCTGGTACTTTTGTGCTGGCTTTTGGTGGCAAATTTTGAATACTGATAAAGTTTAAATATCCGTCAGCAATACTGTCCAATACTGATGCGTCGTACCGATTTATTTTGATTTTTAATAAATATCGTCCAAGACCAATCTGCATCTCTACCTGCTACGCAGCTGCATACCTTCTGAGGAATGACCCGGTTTATACAAAATGCTCTTTAAGCATTAGACGTCCCGCTCTTCATGCTGATGTTTATCTCGTCCCGTTCCACATTTTCTTTTATCTCTCTGTTTGTATCCGCATGCATTTTTGTGTACTTCTTACGGTTAGTGGTGGTTAGACGACCTCCATCAAAGGCGTTTCTCGGGGGGGTGAGATGGGCATGTCACACATGGCTTTCCGACGAGCTGGCCTGTTCTCAGAGGCTCTCGTCCATGTCCGTCATGCGTGTGTGAGGATGCAGCCTGCTGTGTCCGGGAAGGCCTCCGGTCAGAGCTGATAGCGCGTGGACGCGTCTGTCCGGAGACACGCCGGTAGGGCAGAGTGCTGTGAGCCCGCCTAATTGGGGTGGCTTACCCCCCCCCCCCAGCTGCCCTAGTATCCACCTACACGCCAAACACGCACAAGGGAAAGCAAGGCAACCTTATTTATATAGCACAACTCAGATGCAAGGCAAGTGCTTTACAAAGGCAGAAGGATACGTTTAAATAAAAGACATTAAAATTACATTTAAAGGACGGGGGGGTGAATAAATGAAAGAAATGAAATAAATATAAGAATAAATAAAATTTAAAAAGACGGCTTGAGGCTTAGAGGCTCTGTCGGTGTGCGGGTGTAAGCACAAGCTCACCTCGCCCCCCCCAGCACCCCCACCATCTACTGGGCCCCCAGAACCACTGTCAACCAAGTCATGGTAACGTTGGTAGGGGGCTATTGCTGGTATGTAAATGGCTTTAAATGTTTTCACATCTGGGACTCTATTGTGCTGTAATATCACGGAAGAGGGCTGTGGTGTGATGCCATTGACGCATCTGTGCTGTGGGCCGTGATCTAGGCCACAGGGGCCTGGCCAGGAGAGTCTTTCGATGGGGCATCAGTAAATCCCCCAACCTTTTAATCCTTTTAAGAGACGGATGGATGGCGGACCAGCTCTGCGTGCTGCTCGCACGCTGTTATAATAGATTCATTAACACGATTAAGAGACGTTGCCCTTCCGCTAAGTGGTTAGTCGTGGCTCGCTTGAGAATTGGATGTAGGATGGCTGGTTGTGTGTCGATGTTTGAGCAGATAGGCGCGCGCACACACACACACACACACACACACACCCTCTCTCTATCGCTCTCGCTCTCTCTCATGCATACCACTACGCTGCCTTCCGTCACAGGGCTGAGATTCGTTTAAGGTTGACTTTTGACCTTTAAACTCGGAACATGCCCCCACCCCCCCACCAGAGGGTCACAAATTCGGGTCACTGGTCACTACTGCCGACATACCCAGACTCTCCTGCCATGTCCTCCGTGTCCTGGTTTAATTTTCATCGCGCGTGTTATTAGCTGGTGTTGGGTGACCATGGAGGACCTAGTAAGGGGAAAAACAGTCTGGGGTTAAAAATCAGCTGGAATTAGTTTTATGAAGGAGGGAACCCTGGAGGTTTTACTTACTAGTTTTTGTTTGTCCTAAAAGTCAAATTGTTCTCAGGCAGAGGTTTAGCCACCCGAATGGGGAGGTAGGACCCGCCTTACATGCTTATATCGGTTCAGTCTGCCAGCCTAGGTGACTGGTTCCCGGGGGGTGGGGCTCATTTGCCTGCCCCCCTGCTTTGCATGCATGGCTGAGATCAAGTGACCCCCCGAGAGGCTCCACTCTGAGTTTGCATACATTTTTTTTAGTTGTTGCTATTTGCAGCACCAAGCCCCCGGGCTCACTGAGCCTGTGTGATGGTGGGGGGGCATGTATTTGGCATGAGCTGGTGCAGCGACGGAGGCTGAAGCCTGGCTAGAGGGCCTTGGGGGGGCAGCTGTGGTGGGGGCATTATCATGGGGGGTGTACTACGACTACAAACACCATTATTTAACCAACACCATCTTAAATAGATTCCCTGCATTGTGCCCTATGGTGCACTGGTACCCTGTCCCCTGCATTGTGTCCTCTGATTGGCTGGCACCCTGTCCCTTGAATTGTGCCCTGTGATGCATTGGCATCTTGTTCCTTGCATTGTGACCTGTGATTGGCTGGCATGCTGTTCCCTGCATTGTGTCCCATGATTGGCTGGCATCTTGTCCCCTGCATTGTGTCCTGTGATTGGCTGGTACCCTGTCCCCTGCATTGTGACCCATGATTGGCTGGCATCCTGTCCCCTGCATTGTGTCCTGTGATTGGCTGGCTTCCTGCCCCCTGCACTGTGTTCTGTGATTGGCTCTGTCCCCTGCATTGTGCCCTGTCATGGACCAATATCCTGTCCTTTCCTTGTGCCCCATGATGCACTGGCTGTGTGTCTTCTGCGTTGAGCCCTCTGATTGGCTGCCATCCTGACCCTTACATTGTGTCCTGTGATTGGTGGGCATTCTGTTCCCTGCCCTGTGCTCTGTGCTACCTGGCCGAGGATCCATGCCCACCAGCACAGTTGAATGGCTGGGTTTCTCCGCCATAGCTGTACAGTTTATGGATAGAGTGGGTGACCAGCTTGGGGATTGTGGGATTCCCGCACACGGCTCTGACTTCCTGCAAGCATCATCAGAGGAACGAGGTGGCTGACGAGGGCCGACGCGGCCGGCTGCCCCGCATCCAGCTGACGAGGGCTGGCTGGGTCTCCATCTGGAAGGGAGCGTGAGAGCTATTCCCCCGCTCAATGTCGGCTGGGCGATCCTTCCTCTGAGGCGAGACGTGATGAATTTTCCGAAGTCACCAATTAAACGGCTCGGGGGTTTTATTGTCATTCTGGTTTCTATTATTAACCGAAAAAGAAGCATATAAATCCGAGGTGGGATCTCGACACGCTAAAGCTGTCATCGTTCAGTCTGCCGGTGCCGGGACTGGGGTGTTTTACTGGGCCGCCACGTGGCTTTGTGGAACTTTGCAATTAAACGGGGCGTCCAAACGGGAGGGGGATGTGGCCTCGCTAGCGGTGCGCCATCCGTGTTTAACTGCCGGCATGTGAGCGACGGCGGCTTATGGCACCCGGGCAAATCGCCCTTGCCCAACTCGAGCAGAGATGCTGTCAGCAGTTATCACAGCAGTTAATCACGCGGCGCCATTTTCAAGCGGCTCTTCACAATCGTCTGCCTTTTTCAGGCTGGATTTGTGTGACGTTCCTGCAGCCTTTTCCGCCAAGTCTGCTGTACTCTTTCTCTTAAAGTTTCCCATTTTTGTCACAAGACCAGAGCAGTCTCTGGGACATTCTAAAACACTTAACCTGAAAAAAAAGATAATGTGGCTTAATGATCCAAAACCAATCCGAAATCTGTGAATGACGGACACCAAATTTCTCTTGGACACTTCTGGTCAGAAACAATTCCTCCTGTTGAAGTGTCTATGGCGAAACGTGTCCGAGAGAAATGTGGTGTCTGTCCTTCACAGTTTCGGAACATTAAGCTACATTATGTTTTTCTCACGTTAGGTATTTTTATGCCCCCCCCCCCTTGCTTCTGGATGCTCCCCCAGTCATGGCTGACCACTGTCTTGCTGAGGGGGGAGGCAGAGGGCCAGACGGGAGTGGCAGAGGATGCCCGGGGAGGTCCCCCTCCACCCCCCCCAGACAGGAATTTGGAGGAAATCTGCAGTGTCTCTATTCACCCGTGCTGGCCATCACCTGCTTGCCCTTCTCGCATTTCCGGCAGAATTTCACTTCCTGCCCCCTCTGGGGTGTCTTCCCCCGCCACATGGATCCCGCTCAGGCTGCAGGATGTGACACTCCTGCCCAGTGGCCCCCGTAAACCACTCTGGAATATCTCACACCATGCTGCAGCCAGCCGTGGCTATGGATGCCCTACGGGGCGGGGGGGGGCTGCTATCTGAGCAGTCAGCCCCATATTCCAGGATGGCAACTGGAAAATAAGCTTCCTCTGGGTTACCGTGCTGTTAACTGAGGTTCTCACTGGTTAAACTAACTACTCTAATCCATCTCTGTCTGTCAGGTCAGCAGCTCCTCGCGATGCAGTAATTTCTGGAGCTTTCCCGTATAATTTGTATGCCTAGTCCCGTATATCTGTCATCGTCTGTTGCCTTGGAGATTACCTGGGTAATTTAACAGTCTGATTTAATAGTGGGGGCACTATTAGCTTGACAACAAAGGGTATGTAAGTACAGGGCCTGATTGACAGCTGCTGTGGTTTGGCTCCGCCCAGCTCTCCACCGGCCAATCCCGATCAAGTCGCCCAGCAAGTGCCCAGCAGTGGCTGAGGAAGAAGGCTCGGTGCGACTCTCAGGAGCTGGCAGGCTCACTCACACACATCAGTCGCGAGGGTATCCACGGCAACCCCTAAAGCCCCCCGCCTCCGTCAGCCTCTCGCCCCGCCAACGGACTGAGTGTTCAGAGGATGCGGGGGGGGGGGGGGGGGATGTAAGGCGGGTACCAGGGAAACGCAGAGATGGATCGGTAGCGGGCAGGCCCCCCAAGCCCTGCCAGGCGCTTGCCTACGGGCAAAGGGCTGATGGGGGCACCTATTTAATCTGGAGCGCCTGTGTTACGGGGCAGCACCCTGACGGCCCCAGTCACACCCCCCCCAACAACATGCTGACGTGAGGAGTGGCGGTAACCACGGCTGTGGGGCCCCGCCCCTTTCACCGCCACCTCTGTCGAGACCTATTCCCTGTGTCTGCCTTCATGTGCTCCTGGGTTTGTCTTTGTGTTTGTCTCTCGCTCTGAGACATACACGCACACACATACGGCCTCAGCCTGCATTCTCGCCGTCTCCCAGGCAGCCTAAATGACGATGACGTACAGTGTGGAAGATACCAACGAGGAGGAAACTTAAGGAGAATGTATACATGTGCCTGGCAGGAAAGGAATTAAAATGGCAGCAGTTTCTGATTCGGGGCAACTGGGCTCAGAGGGGACGTTGTTTCTACATCCTAACCCCCCCCCACGGGATTCTTTACTCAAACAGCGGGGAAGTACTACATCTGTCCCTTTGGGCCGACGTCCATCAGGGAGGAGAGGAGCAGGAATGCGGAGGCTGCTCTCCCCACGCTAAGTACCTGTCACTTAAACGAGGGGAAGTGGAGTCAGGCACTGTAATGGACAGGCCTGGCTTCTTAAAGGGCCAGCGTGATAATAAATGGCGTGGTGCAGGGGGTTAGGGATGCAGCATGTACCAAACCTGCCGGCTGTGAAGGGGGGGGGGGGCTGATCGCTGACCTCTGCACTGTCCTAGCATCCTCACAAATATTTGGGATTCTGGGATTAAGGGTGATTCTGGCCAAGTAACATGGGATCGGAAACATTGCGTGGATGGCAGTCGCTAGATGGACTTTATGCTGGAAATGTAAGCAAATGGTACAGGCCAAATTATCCATCAGCTCCAGTTTATGTGAATGGGGGGGGGCGAAGCAGAGAGCTTCCATCAGGAAAGATACATGTTTCCCATAGATGGGATGAACAGGAAAGCATGACTGTCGTGCCAAATCAAACCCGGGTTCATTACACACCCGCAAAAGGCCCCATTCATTGTTAGGTATGACATCTGGCCATTAATTAGGGAGAAGCCTCCATATGATCAAGAATATCTAACCGCAGCTTAAATGCACGATCTGGAGTAAATCCGAACATTTAGTTTTGTGGGAAGCAGTTGTGAGGCCCGAGTTACAATTGTTTACAGTTTGCCGATCGACACGTGTGACTGCTGCTTTACGTGTAAATGAGTTGCGTTAAGAGCTACGGCATTTCATATCCATATCCAGCCTTATTTCTCCCAAGGGAAAGACGGTATGGGACACGGCGGGGGGGTGTGCCCTGGATGGGATGCTAGTCCGTTGCAGGGGAGCTGGAACTCGCTAAAGCACATTGAGCAATTCTGAGACGCCTGCTAGCCTAACCTAGCTAGCCTTTTTGCGGGAGGAAGTTACAGGGCCTGCAGGAAGCCAGCATGACATGGAGAGCACGCAAGTTCCTGCAGTGACATTAGTGCGACGATTACACCATTTAGTTTCTCTTTATTTATGGTATTTTATTACCCGCTATATTATACGCGTCATTATGTAAACGAGTGGCTCAGTGACGCTCAGCCCGGAGAAAGCCGTCCGCATACCCGCCGGTGACTTTATGCGCAGACGCCTGGGTTTCGCCGCGTTCTGACTGCTGCGTCCGCGGCAGGTTGCTCCTGTGAATCAGCCGGCGGTGCTGAGGGGGAGGGGAAGAAGGTCGCTTTTCGTGTTATGTAAGACGGGCGCTTTTCCGGCTTCTGCAACGCCGCGGTGACTCTAAGCGTGGCAGCCTCCTGCTTC
>JAODKM010000102.1:1374181-1384326 GCA_026780845.1 Petrocephalus sullivani | reverse complement strand
TTGTGGGGGGGGGAGGGGAGAAGAGGAAAAGAACCCCTTTTTGTCCACCAGCCCGGGGGGGACACACACAAACACTGCCCCCACAACCCCTTCCCCCCCCCCCCCCCCCCAACCCTGTACAGGGCATCATCTTATCAGAGCTGGGAAGTGCTGCTCCTGATTGATTACTCACATGTGGATTTAGAGAGGGGGCCGCACTCTAAAATAACGGCCCACCCCCTCCGGGCCGGATGGGTGACCCCTCTTTAGACATGGGCGGCTTTGGGACTGGGAACAGTAAATCCTGATTGAATGGCGTTAATCTACCGAAACAAGCACCTCAGCTTGAAGTTGGACAGGGGGATTCGCTCCTAGGAAGTTCAGGGGTCCCTGCTGGTGCATTCCGCCTGTACCCTCTGTGTTTGGGGAGCACAGTGGCTGACACCAATAAGGGGGTTTATTGGGAAGTGTGAACAGAGATATAGCCCAGTTAGCACCCCCCCCACCCAACACACACACACCTGGGGAGGGCTATCCCACGAGTCGATCTATAAATACCCAGTAGTGAGATCCCAGGCCCAGCAGGGTGATTTATTAGCAGTGTTGGGGAAGTTACTCACCAAAGTAATCCATTACAGGTAAGTTTAGGTCCAGAAAGTACAAATCCAGACCAAGGTTTTGTTCCAGCCAAGCAGTTGCACATAAAGAGTCACAGTCACAGTGTGCTCAACTTGTTGGTTGAGACAAAAACCTGGTCTGAATTTGTACTTTCGGGACCTGAGCATGTCTGTAATGGCTTTTTGTGAGTAACTTCCCCAGTACTGTTTATTAGCCAATGATCAAGGTGATTAACTGTTGGGAGTGACCTTTATTATGCCACTTGCTGCTGATGTACTGTTTTATATCATGGTGATTATGTGGCCTCTCACTTCAAGGGCCACAGGAGATTAATTGGTATCTTTCTTTCCTTTTGAATCTTGGGCCTGAAGGACGGGTCTTGGCAGCACAGGGACACATTATTCCTGGAAGGGGGGTGTTGGCCATGGGGATGGTGTGCTCCGTGCGGACAGCGGGAACATTCCCGTAACCAGCCGCCGTACGGAGCTGCACAATTCCCATGTGGGGTGGCATTACCAGCGAGGCTACATAGTCAGCGGCCGGGTCCTGGCGGCGGGGTCCCGGCGGCAGGGTCCCGGCGGCAGGGTCCCGGCGGAGCGCGAGCCAGCAGCCAAAGGCACTCGTAAAGTTGCCCGATTTCTTCACTTCCCTCATTCCGACGCGAGGAGTTTTATTAACGGAAAATGTGGGGAGCTCATGTTTCCAGTCCTCACGCCTTGCGCTCGCCGGGCCTCGCCGCGGTCAGCGTCAGCGAGGTACCGGCACGCGGCGCATTTATCGGCAGCGCCCGGGTCCAGAACGTCCCCACGGGGCCTTAGGGCACCCCTGTGTGGGCTGTCCAGCTAATCGCAAGGTATCGCCTGAGAGCAGAACCTGGACGTTGGATCATGACCACATTGGACCAGACCCTGCTTGTCGGAGGGAGCGTGAGGTGGAGTCTCAGATTATTTCAGCAGACTGAGCCCCCCTGAGGGACAAATCTTGGGGTTTCATGTGGTCTGTCCTAGCTGGTATCCTGAGTTCGTTACCTGTGGCACCAAATTAAGCGCTGAGTGCCATGTGCTGGGAGATTGGCGTGTGCAGAACATCACGCCCCCACCACCACGCTCTGTGGACGTGGCACATAACCTGCCCTTTCTTTTTTGCCAGCTAAACAATATTGTTTGTCACCATTCCCAGTTGTCTTACATAATTTAATATGTTTTGTTTACATTAGTGCAGTCGGGCTCCCAGAGTCACGGTAATGGGGGGAGATGTCCACAGCTGTGTTTCTGAATGTAGGTGGGGGGGGGGGGGGGGGGGTGTGTGTTTGTGAACAGTTCTCAGTGTGTGGATGCCTGTGTTTATGATTGGATGTGTGTGCGCATGACTGTGTTTGTGTGTGTATACAGCTGCCGGCATTTCTCTGTCAGCGTATGTGCGTGGGCGCGTTTGCCGGCAGAGTGCGCTCGCATGCGTGTCTGTTTACGCACGGGCCGACCCCCCAGCCCCCAGCCGCTCCGGGTCGGGACGGACCACCTCTCATCGGAACGCAGGAAGCCGCGTGCTGCTGGAAGCCATCGTCACGGCGAAGCTCGGTGCGCCAGGGTCGCGGGAGAAGCCGCGCTATAAATCGCTAACTGCCGTTAGCATTCCTGGCAGCCGCGCGTAGCGGCTGTGATTTACTGCACGGGTTCCTTTCCTTTTCAGTAGAGCTTCTCCCGCCTTCTGCCACCCAGCAGAGTGACAGCCTCTAGTCAGCCTCTCCGTTCTCAGTTGAGAGTCGAAAGGAGGCCGTCACTCTTCCCTTCCTGCTTTCCGTTAAACGGGACAGTTCGTACGCAAGTGCCTTTCCGCCGGTTCCTCCCGGTTCTCCAGGGATCAGCCGAGACTCACTGTTGTTCTCCCCAAAACGGCGTCGGCCAATTTTTCCAAATTTCCTCTCGGGTCGCTGGCCAAGGTCGTACCGGGACTCGGCGGAATGGAGTCCATCTCCGCGGGGGAGGTATGCGCATGGGGTCGGGTTGCTCCAGTGAATCGTGAGTTCTGTCGGCCCGGGTACTGAGCTCATGGTGTGCTGTTAAAGTGGCGGCATTTCAAAGCACACATCGACTCCCAAACATGCCCCACGTGCTGCCCCCATTACTATAAGACCCATTTAACAGAAGGTGTACCAGCACATTGCTGAGAGCATCCCACGAGGATGCCAACAGCGTAGGCTAAGGGATGTGCCCTGCACTCCAGCCGGTCTTACGGTGATGATCGCTTGGTCTGTCAGGTGTACTTTCCCAGGACAGAGAGGTCCTAGTGAAACCAAGCTATAGAGAGCTCAGAGGGTATCCTTCTCAGGCCTTCCCCAAGCAGGATGTCATCGGGTGGAACAAGGCGACAGGAGGTTCCTGAGGGTGTCCTTTGGTCATCCAGGCAGCTTCTGTCCATCTCCCAAAAGTGCTCCTGCAGTGAGCTGGAACTCCCTGACAGCCAGGCGATTTGCGGGTGTTTGGTTTTTACCAAACCACTAAATGCTTAGATTGTTGTTTCTTATTGTGGTTTATTGTTATCTCTTTAACACTAATTGTTGCTTTTCGCTATGGTTTGTTTGCTGTTAGAATGTTACAGTTCATTTGATGTGGTTCATTTTTTTGTCTCTGACTTTTATTTAGTTTGTTGCTGTTTTTTGCATTGGTTTGGTTGCTGTTAGGTTGTTACTGTTTGTTTGACGTGGTCCATTGTTGTCTCCATTTAACTGTTTAGTTTGTCGTCGTTTTTTTCTTTTCGTTATGGTTCTGCTGTCGCTGCATGGGCCCGCATTTATCGCCGTCGTCATCGCTGGGTGGCGGTTTGCAGGCGTTCCTGCGGCACCTGCCCCTGGGAGTTGCACGACAGCCAGGGAAGGAGAGTGAGACGGGAGCTTGGAGACAAGGGGAGAAGTGAAAAAATGAAGTGGAAAATTAAACAAATAAGTGGAGGACTTCCTGCCATCGTCGAGTAGCGAAATGGGGAACAGATGTCTCTCTCCTGCTCCAGCCGAGCCACAATGCACATGGATTTATTCCTCAGTGATGTCAGCGCGATTAAGATCAGACCAAGAGTCAAACCAGGATTTGAACCTCTTAGAGCTCTTTATTCTGATTCGTGATTCACACCTACATCAGTGCCGGTTGCCGGCCCTGTCCAAATGTACAAACTTAAGAACACTCAGCCTTAAGCGTCTCGCTGTGTCCGGAGCGTGAGATTTGGGCTGAGCAATTTGAAAGGAGCTGTGCTGGAATGGGTACAGAACCCGAACTCCCGTGAAGCTCTGAGGCACAGCTGCTGATGTGGTCGTTTGCAGCAGCAAACTCATAACTAACTGCGCTAACAAAGTCTGCCTTTTAACTCTCAGCTGGTGCTTTATAGTCGTTTTAATCTCTGAGCTTATATGCGATCGGCCGCGAACAAGCTACAGGATTAATAACGATCTCCAAGGACGAGCAGCTACGTTAACAGGCTGTAAAAGGGCCATTCATTGAAATCTCTTTAATTACCTGCTAATTGCTTTTTACTAATTGCTGTATAAATCAACTCAGGAAACTTGTTTAGAGCGTTTAAACATGTGCCAAGGGTCCAGGGGAACTGTGTAATGGCCGTATGTTAAAATAGATAAAAATGAAATCAATAAAATGACTTTTTAAAAGCCCATGTGTTTATGGCATGTCATCTCTGACCCGCTAAGCGCAGTCGCGGACACGCGGCTGGACCTCGACTCTTGGTGGCAGTCTGGGGATTGGCCGGCGCTCGGAAAACGTGCCAGAATGCGCCGTCGCTTCCATGAGCCTGACAAGCAGGCGTGCTGAGAAACGAGCGCCGCTTTTATCTGCGGGCCGAAGTGTAAGCAGGGAGACGCGCTTAATCCCGGCCGCCCTTCTCTGATAAATGCGCGCGCGTCTTTTTCCGACGCGTCCGCGTGGCGCAGCCGCTTCGGTTCCCTCGCATGACTGTGCGCAGGTTTCCTGAGCCTCGTGGAAAAAGAGGGGCCTGTCATGTTTATGACTGTGACAAGAGCCAGTGCGCCCAGAAGCCACGAGCAGAGACGGGGGTGGGCAGTGGGGGGGGTGCTCCACAATGGAGGTCTCTGTCCAAGCCCGGGACACCTCTTACCTCCATATGCTGCCTGGCCCGGCCTAACTACAGGCTCTAACCCAGTGCATCTGACAGAGTGTGAGATTGCTCGCTCCAGTGCCTGGTTAGCAGATCCGACGTCACCGCTAATCGAACCGCCTTGCCAGTAGCATGAACCCAGTGGAGGACTTTGGGAGCCGAACATGTGGAATGTGAGCGATTAATGTGTGTAACGGTTATAGGGAGGTGCAGAAATATGCTCCTGCTTAGCGACGTTCAGCTACATCGGTGCCTGGCTGACTATGCCGTCAGGCGCACTGGGTCCACTCCCTGGAGGTGCCAGTGGGCTGAGCTGCATACCCTCTCTGACGTCACGCCGGTCTGAGAGGCATCCGGGTCTGTTTCTGGCGAGGGGAAGAGGTCGGTGGGAGGAGAAGGGGATTGGGACCAGCAGTGAAAGGCTGAGGCCGAGCGCCGGGGGAAAGGTGGATGAGCGATTAGCTTCGGGGAGCAGACCCGTTAGGTGGAAACGGAAGGCATACAATCCAGAAGGTAACAGGAAGGCATTCCTGTTGATGCCAGTCTGCAGCCTCCTCCCCCATGAAAAAAACACTCAAATGTTTTTGGAATGTACACAGTGTTAAGTTCAATTCAATTCACTTAATCTTTTATATAGCGCCTTTTCAGTGGTCTCCCCAAAGTGCTTTCATGGGTGTGTCGTAATTCATTCCTACGTCGTTTATACAGAATAATTAAAAAACAGGGAAAAGGGAAGGAAACACAAAATAAGAAAGAAGCCACATGACCACGGAAGAGTGGAATCAAGAACTCCCAAGTAGGGTGAAAAAAAACTCTGGGGGTCCAAGGTCAACTGGCTGCCCCCCCCGGGGGAATGCTAACATTATTGAAAAAGAAAGAGTGGGCTTGCTTGTTAAAAGGGCTAAGGGCAAAGCCAAAATCCATCAGTGAGTCGGGTCTCCGTGCCGACCTGTGATGGGTGGCAGATTGAAGTCAGCGCCCACGATGTTACAATTTGTAAGTCAGCACCCACAATGTTACGGTTTGTAAGTCAGCGCCCACGATGTTACGGTTTGTAAGTCAGCGCCCACAATGTTACGGTTTGTAAGTCAGCGCCCATGATGTTACGGTTTGTAAGTCAGCGCCCACGATGTTACAATTTGTAAGTCAGCGCCCATGATGTTACGGTTTATAAGTCAGCACCCACGATGTTACAGTTCGTAAGTCAGCACCTACGATGTTACAATTTGTAAGTCAGCACCCACGATGTTACAATTTGTAAGTCAGCGCCCACGATGTTGCAATTTGTAAGTCAGCGCCCATGATGTTACGGTTTATAAGTCAGCACCCACGATGTTACAGTTCGTAAGTCAGCACCCACAATGTTACAGTTCGTAAGTCAGCACCCACGATGTTACAGTTCGTAAGTCAGCACCCACGATGTTACAGTTCGTAAGTCAGCACCCACGATGTTACAATTCGTAAGTCAGCACCCACAATGTTACGGTTTATAAGTCAGCACCCACGATGTTACGGTTTATAAGTCAGTACCCACGATGTTACGGTTCGTAAGTCAGCGCCCACGATGTTACAGTTCGTAAGTCAGCGCCCACGATGTTACAGTTTATAAGTCAGCACCCACAATGTTACAGTTCGTAAGTCAGTACCCACGATGTTACAGTTTATAAGTCAGCACCCACGATGTTACAGTTCGTAAGTCAGCGCCCACGATGTTACAGTTCATAAGTCAGCGCCCACGATGTTACAGTTCGTAAGTCAGCACCCACAATGTTACAGTTCGTAAGTAAAGGATTCTATCATTTAGTCTAGGAGAGATTGGCGGAAGATAAACGAGTAAAAGAATGTAAGCCTATGACGTAACGTGTCGCTCTGCAGTAGCGCCCCCTATCTGTCATCTTGTAACAGTGACGCAGCAGGTGGGGACCGGAAGAGCTGGGCCACTTGGCCACCAGGTGGTGAGCTGAAGACGTACCTGGACATTCGGCTGACCTCGAGTTCACAATGCCCTCTTGAGATGATCTGAGCCCCAGGTCAGGGGAATTAAATCTGGGCCTGTCATGGAAAATTTGGGGAGTTTCTTGGAGCAGTTACTTAAACACCCTGTATAGCTCTGGAGAACATTGCCTCTTAATCTCCAGAGCTTCCCGATGTCTGACACACATGTTCCCATTGTTACCAGTGCTGGTGATTTATCTCTGTTCTGCACGAACCCGCCCCCCCCCCCCCGAATTGATTGTCCTCGAACAATACAGGACCCCGACAATGAAATTAAACATATACGTCTCGGAAAATTTCGTGTCTTGAGCCCCTGAATGTACGCCACCCTCCCCCTTCCCACAAAAAGCTCTCGTTTGTTGGGGGGGGGCGTTTTAATGGCCTTTGCTTGTTTTATGAGAGAGAGTCGGCGTGCTTGTGAGAAACGTCGCGGTCCCCGAGGACCCGGCGGGTGGCTACGGGAGCAAGGACTCGCTCGGGCTTCTGCGTCTGAGTAAACAAACCGAAAAGCTCCCCGAAAGCCCCTTTGATCTTCCATTTCTGCGCTCGATGTTCACGCGGGCAATACTATCCAGACGGCCAGATGTGCGTTCTCCGGCTGGTAGGACACGAGGGCACGCCCCCGGGCCAAGGCTCCCCAGGCGTCGAGATGGGGGTCGCGGGCATTGCTGGGTCATACCCTGGCGTGTTCTTTGGGGGGGTTGATCCAGACCAGGGGGAAATGGGAGGAAACAGAAAGAGGAGTGTAACGTTAGATTTGCATTTTATCGGACGTAAGTGCCTGTTTATCTCGGCCGCTTCCTGCGAGCCGAGAGGCTCTGTGTCGTGTGTCCCAGCCCCCGTCGTGCCATGAGTCACACGGCCTACGATACAGGCGTCACGATAACGGTGACGGGCAAAGACGGGCTTTTGTCACATAATAAAAAAAGCTATTGGAGATATATCGGCGTTCACGTAAAGGCTCATAGCATTCGCGTGAAGTCAGTTCTTCCTTTAATTTTAGACTGGCTATGACGGATTGGGCCATGGTGACTCCGGTCCCTTCTGGCGTGATCCTCATGTATGCTTTGTTTAAAAACCATGAGGATGCTTTGGTTTTACCCCCTGCCTTCAGGCCTGACACGCAGCTTCAGGATGAGTTATGACAAGAGCAATTTTGATTACGACGCGATTAGTTAATTATGTGAAGATGTGGGAAGTGAATTATGTGTGTATCTCAAGGAAGACGCTAATGGACGGAAAATATGTCCTCGCCCCTGTTCCAGAGCGGAGGGCTCCTCAGAAGAGCAGTCTCCATCCTAATGACTGTAGCGTGTAGATTTATTTCATTTTCCACTGGCCATCCGCGGTGGGCCGGAGACATGCGATTGGGCGACAGCTTAAGCCCCCCCCCGATCTTCTCAGACTTGATTTCTGGCCTTGCTGCAGGTAGGGGGTTTGATGTCTATGTTTGGAGATGTTTCTCATGTCCAGGTGCGGTGGTTGGGAGTAAAAAGTGGAAGAGAGCTGGAAAGCGGATTTCATGTTTAATGTTAGAGCCATTTTATTTATTTTGCAAATCCAAGGTGACATACAAATTATGAAAGCAGGGTCAGACTGTCCCTGGTACAAGTGATGGTTAAGGGCCTTACTCTGGGGATTAATGGTGAAATCATCCTGTTGACCTTGGGATTAGAACCACCAACCTTCTGGCGAAGGGCACCGCCTCCTGTCCCACTAAGCTACGGCCACCATTTAAAACAGTGGGATCCTGGTTTTCCTTTGTGTACTCTTGTCTCCTCCATACTTTGAATCCCACAGCCTGTAACATCTCGGGTTTGAATCCCAGGCCAGACACGGTAAGGAGGAGGATGTGACGGTAATGTCCGGGCTGGGATCTGATAAGTCTCCTGGGTCTCTGGTGACAGTTTTCCTTTTGCTGCACGGTGCGGGGTGGAAGTGACCGGCCGCAGGGGGCAGCTGACACCCCCGACGGTGCTGTATTGGTGTTTGTGTCCCACATGTGTGACATTTGGGAACAAGGGCACCGTCAGCAGTTTGCCTCTTAGGGGGACAGAAATAGTGTCCCTGATTTGAACCGGCACATTTTTTTTTATTGGGGGAGGGGGGGGATATCTCAGCCACAGAGGGTTGGGGGGGCGGGTTAATAATCACACTCTCCCAAGCTGGGTCATCGCTTTTCGTGACAGGAGCTGCTCGCCACTTTTCTGGCATGAGCGTCCGTCGCACGCGAAGCTCAGCAGGAATCCGCGATCGGCGCCCGTGATCATGTGACGGGGGGGTGTGGCCACAGAGGCCGGCGAGAGGAAATCCCATCGTTACTGGTGCCACCTTCCTCCTCACTGATGGTGAGTGAAGGGCCTCTGGCTGTACTGTTACACTCCCATGGAGAGGCTTGTCTTACATATAAACAATATACAAAAGGACTGGTGATTAAAGAGGTATAAAAGGGAAAAATCTTCACATTGTGTGTCAAAGTTAATAGCTACATTTTATTTATTTTGAAGATGCTTTTATCCAAAGCGATATGCCTTTTTTTCTTTTTTTAAGAAGTAGCATCAGACAGTTCCTGGAGCGATTACATGGTTAAGGGCCTTTGCTCAGGTGCCTAACAGAGAAATCACTCTGCTGACCCCAAGCATCATTCCACTCAGAGACAGGGTGTCCTAACTCTCTGAGCCACAACCCCAAAGCATTGTATCAGCATTCATGCTGTTATGTTGTAATTTCCTTCGTCAAACATTAAGTTGCCCTCCTGGTACGCACATTTTAATGAGTGCTATCTGGGCTGACATGCTTCCCAGTTACTTCTGGATGCACCCACTTATCTTGATTCAGTTTCAGAATGGTGCCTCTGCTCCTCATAAGAAGCTCACACACTGCTCCGGTGGACCCTAGACCATAGATGCCCGCAGGGGCTGCAAGAAGTTCCACTTTAATGCAGTTCTCAGGGTTAGTAGATAAGTGCTGGGCTTCCAAGTCTTCAATCTCCTGACCTCCATCAGGTCCAGAATCTCGCTGATTTGTCGTGTGAGTCCCCGTTTTCACATTTTTATCTTATTGTGCGGTTTCCCTCGTAGCAGTTTTGAGAAAAGAAAACCAAAGAAATGGTCCTTTACTGAGGAAGATATATTTTCGTAGTTAAAAAAAGAAAGACTTATGAGAAATCTCAGACACAATAAGCTTCACAGAGTGACTCATTTCTCACGGGGGAAGTGGTGTGTACGAGGTGGGGGGGGGAGCCCCCTGTGCTCTGTTTGGGGGCTCTGCTACTCGCACTGACTGCCATGTCTGACCATCCCGAGCCGGACTGGAATCCTCCAAACTGAGAGAAAATGCAGCCTTTCTGTAAGCAGGTGAAGGAGGGTCTCGGTAGGGGCATGGACACCCTGGCAGATTTGGGGGCCCAGCACTTTGGCAGTGGCTGTATCCCT
>JAODKM010000102.1:1354599-1365134 GCA_026780845.1 Petrocephalus sullivani | reverse complement strand
ACTGCCCTCGCACCCCCCCCCCAACTGGCAGGTTGTACAGTCTGATTCCTGCTCCCTGACCCCCCCCAGACCCCATCTACTGACTTCTCCCCCCACTCTGAGCCTTATTACTGGCTGCCCCCTGCCACTCTGACCCCCCCATCTGACTCCTTCCCCACTCTGACCCCCCGTACCAGCTGCCCACCCCCCACTCTGACATTCCCTGCCCTTTGCTCCCAGCTCCCATCCTCAATCTCTGACACCCCCCCCCGCCCAGCACTGTAACACCCTCCATTACTCATGTCACCCTGTGCGCAGCGCGTCAGCCTGTTACACGTCTCTGTACCTAGTGGAAAAAGCCCCCCCACCCAACCCCATCACAGGGGTGGAAAAAAGCAGCCCCCCCCAGGCTGACACCTTCAAAGCCTGGAGCATCATGGAAATTTGGCCGTGGCTCCCCGGGACTCGCTGATATACGCTACAGTTTATAGTCATTATATTACGGCCGCCGAGCTATGGTGATGGGGCCTATTCATTTTTTTTATTTGTCCCACTGCCACTGGAAAGCCACACAGTGATGCCGGCCTGCTAGGTTTTCCAGGTCTGTTTGGGGGGGGGGGTTGGTAATTTCAGAACTCATTAGAAGGTTACGTTGGATTCATTTTCAAAACCTAAAAAGATGAAAGCAGA
Organism: Petrocephalus sullivani; assembly: GCA_026780845.1. Taxonomy (NCBI): domain Eukaryota; kingdom Metazoa; phylum Chordata; class Actinopteri; order Osteoglossiformes; family Mormyridae; genus Petrocephalus; species Petrocephalus sullivani. Next base: position 1,364,465 of record JAODKM010000102.1, on the reverse strand, counting down.
GAAATACTGCAGCGTGGCCCCATCCGCGGCCGGCGCGTAGAGAGGGGGGGCAGGGGGTCGACGTCACGGGCACGGCAGAGGGCTCCATCACCCTGACTTTTCTGAAGGGTCTTCATTCGTTTTTCTCGCCCCCCCCCCCCCCCACTTTGGCTGGGTTCTGTTTTGTTAAGTAGTTGCTTGGAAATGAAACCTTATGTTTTATCTGTGAGATCGGGCCGTAAGATACAGGGCTACGCTTTATAAACACTGGGATTACTTAATAGACACTTGGCAAGTGGACATGCTCCACTGAACACCCCCATGACCCACCCCCCCACACCCCACCCTCCATTCCTGGCCACCCTTAAAACTCCTCCAGAGCCAGGTTCGAAAATAATCAGCTACGCTTCCCAGCAGAGGAAAGGGGATCCATGCTGGGCAGGGCGACCTTGCCATCCTAGGCTGCTCCAAATGGCCTGGGGGGCTGACTTTATTGTGGGTGGGGGGGTATTTGGTGTTGGGTTGCACGGCCATTCCTGTCTTACTGCGTCTCTGGTAAACAATGGGGGGTCGACGTGGACTCTCACCTGGAATCTGTGCTGGATTGGGGGCCGCGGGGGCTCATGGGCGGCGCCCTTCTTCCTCTTTCTGGAACATTCCGTGACAGCGGAGCGGGTTGTATGACAGCCAGTGGCCTTGACGTTCACCTAATGGGAAAGACACAGGCCTTCAACACGGGAAACCCCCACGGTGTCATGGTGCACTCCCAGTCCGACTTATTGGAACGACTGGTGACCGGTTTAACTGCATATTTTAGCTGTCCTGCTAGTTTTCTTCCCATAAGCTAACAGATATGATTGGCATTATGCGTAATGGGCTTTATAATTGTCTTAATTAGGCAGTAATTGAAACTTGGTGACATCCAGCTTCCGGAGTAATTGCGGCACATGAAAGACACAGTGGCCGTTTGGCGACTGGATGGCATCTGAGGTCACTGAGGAGTCAGTATGTGTCGGCTGAGCGGCACAGGGTGGCCATCTTAAAGGCTCTTCTTAAAGGGACAGGCTGCAGAACATGGTGTTCAGTTCCACACTGAGGAATCTGAGGTGAAGCTTGCAGCTTGTGGCTTGAGAAATGGGCTCCCCGCGGGACGGGTCCTTTGCAGGCGCCATGGGTTTGGAGGATCCCCCTCTGTGTTTGTGGTGGCAGGGTTCAGCACCCTGGACAGTGCCTGGCAAGCGGCTGCATGCTCCCCGTGTGCCGGGAGCCTCAAAGGCGCTCACCTACAGAGCTGCAGCTGCTATGTGCCTGCTACTAGCGGCTGGTGTGAGGTGGACAGGGCTGCCTGTGACACGGGGTGGGGTGATGGAGGCCAGCTGAGATGGGACACACAGGTATTTACATGCCAAATCATACCAGCCCCCCCGATGCCTGGCCCCCTTACCTGTCCCCCCTCAAGCCACCTCTGTGTGAGCCAGTCTGTATTCTCGTAAAGGTCGAGGGCATACATTGCTGCCCCTGGTGTCCACCCACTGAAACAGGAAGTGACATCATAAGGCTGGGATGCGGGGTATGGCCCACGCGCCCCTTTGTATGGTTACCATGGAAACAACCCCAAAGGCAGGTGACCCCCACCACACCAACGCCTTACCAGCAGCTTTCATATTCATGTAAAAAAGCTGCGCTTTTGTGAAACATCCAATGCGTGGTGAAAATGGTGCAATGCATGCTGGGAAGGTGATAATTGTAATTGCAGTGGGGGCTTCAGGGTCGCGCCGCAATGTGCGGGTGACATTTACTTCAACACTTGCGCTCGGTCATCGATTTCGCACCCATCCATCAGCGGACTTCTGCTTCAGGTAACCATGGAGACGGCGCTAACGCCAAATAAAACCCCGGCACCTCTCAGGACCAGTTGGTCTTTATTTTTGCCCTCTGGCCGGTCTCCGTCTGCGGCTCATGCCGCCCAACCAGCCGCCGGCCACTTCCCGAACCGCCCGTCACATAAGGACCTTTTCCACTTTCATTCTTGCCGACATTTTCCTTGAAAAACGTCCACATTTCATGCAGTCGTTTTTCAGTGAAGAGGGGGGGCATTCATCCAGAAGACTGGCGTGGATTTTATGCCTGTTGTTTTTAGACCCTTAAATTGCATTATTCAGTTACTCTTGGTGTCATTAGCTTAATAGATACGCCTCTTTCCCGGGAACTCACATTTTATTACAGATCGCAGATCATTCTCAGAGGTGGCCGTAGGGCCGCAGGACGCCAATCGCAATATAACTATATTGTTATATCACTATATGGTGCTTAAACATTTGTTCTGAGATGTGTACCATGATGCCCAAAAGTATCCTTAATTCTAATAAACGTGTCGGACTTGAAACTGCACTAAAGTACCGCTAGTAGTCAGAAGCCGGCATCCGGACAAATGTCTGCGCCCGTCATCCAAAGCGCTGGTGATGACCGCGTGTGTGGGGTGATGACTCGGGCAGCCCTGAGCATCTGCTGCAGTCAGTGGGCAGAGATTTTATTTTGATGTGAGGAAACAGAAGCCATGGAAGCTGCCGGAAAACATTTTCCCTCCATTTATCCTCTGTGGGGGTGGCTGTCCGTGCCCTCCGATGCCATCTCCGGGTTACGCAGAGGCCAGTCAGCCCCCATATCGCACCCATGGGGGCAGATCGATCACCTGTGCTTTTCCTCGCCAACTCTGTTCGCACTGTCTGACAACACTCAGTATCCCAGGAGAAACTGTGCCAACTGTGCAAGGGGGGGGGGTGATTGTGGTTGAGCACGGCGTGTGGGGGGGCCAGCTGCCATGCAGAGGGACTCATTCGCTCATTAAGGGCCCCAGTGGTCTCTGGTGTTAATCACAGGCCTAACAATGTCCTGACAGCAGATCGATAGAGAGGCGCCCTCATTAGTAATTGTTTGCTGATTATCGGGCCCGCTGTTCACATCTCTGTGTGTGAGCGTCCTTCTCTCCACCTGTCTCTCTCTCTCTCTCTCTCTCTCTCTCTCTCTCTCCATACGTTTGTCACTCTCTCCTATTCATTGTAAATCTCTCTCTCTCTTCCTGTGTCCATCTTCCTCTGCTACCCCTCCACTCTTTCTCCTTACTAACTGCACTGTCCTGCAAAGGGGACACACAGATCACAGACCTGTCACCCCCTCTACACTCCGCCCCCCCCATATGGGCTATAGGTCACCTCCCTGTAGCACCTCTCTGGGTCGATATCCTGACACTGCTGCCCCGGGGTGCCTGTAGAGAAGACAGCGAGTTTGGAGTTTACCCTAACCCCCTGCCCCACACCCTGACTGCCCCTAACCATCCTGTAACCACATCCGGGCTTCAGGCGGTTGTGTTTTTGGTATCGGAGCACCGCGAGGTCACGGTGAAGATGGAAGGAGAGATAGCTGCCGCGAGTGATCCAGGATGGGCCCACGTTCCCTTCTTTCATCACGCGGCGATGGCTGTCTCAGATGGACCGAGAAATCAGTGTGCACCATCTATTAACAGCCCAGCCCTCTAGGGGGCGTGTGTGCGGTGAGGCGCACTCCAGCTGCGTTCCCAGGCTTCGCCCATGTTTTTCTCTGCGGCCGTTCATAACAAACCCTGGGTGTGATGGCAGACAGACCTGTCGCTTAGTTCAGTATCCACCACACCACTATGCATCAACACTCAACGCTACAACACCCCACTGTTAAAAACACTCCGGCACCCCGCTAACTGATCCATTTGCTGTAACTAATACCGCACACCCGCAACAGGCACACATGGGTCTTGTTTGTCCAGCACCTCGTCCCAATACCCGATACCCTAAGCGGTCCGAGTCTGGGATTTTGACAGACAGGTGAGAGATGTCAGACTCTTGCTGTTATTTCTCTATGTTCGGGGGCCCTTGGACAAGTCAGCATGGCGTGAGATTGGCTCATTAAGCGCTAACGGCGATTGGCGTGCAAAGGTCACACTGACAGTTTCCAAAACAAAGGAAAAAAAGGTCCCCTCAAATGCAAACAGTCCGCGCACCCCCTCCCCCAGTTACGTGCCCTTGTGGGGGGGCACCTGTCCCAGGACACGGCAGTCCCTTCCGCGTCAGACGGAGCACAGACATCCCTCTCCCCACAGGCGTAATCGGAAACACGGCCGGCATAACTCACATGGCCTGCCGGACGGCTCCGTGCCTACGTCCCCAGAAAAAGCAGGATCTTAATCATGACCAGTGTCCTTTGGGGTGGGGGGTGTTGGCTATGATCCCAGTAGTAGTTTGGGGCATGGGAACAGCCTGGGGGCACTCCAGCCTCTCGAAAATGCCTCTCCTAACCCCTCTTTGCATCCTGCATCCCCTAACTTTCTAACTTTTTAAATATTCTTTTCATTGTCGACCCCTTAACCCAACACCTTTAACTAGCATCGGACTCTCCTTCATGGAGCACGCTATGTCAGTTTACATTAGTGAAAAATGCCCCTTTTGCCCCAGCTCTTGAGGCTGAGATCAGAGGCATGAGAACACCCTAACCCTCTATCCCACCCGATCCCTCCCTGCCTCACCCCTTCCTGCCTCACCCCTTCCCTGTATTGCCCTGGCAGGTAGTAACACTGCCCTCTGGTGTTCAAACTCGTGTATTGATGAGGACCAGTCAGGCTGAGTCAGGTGCTTAATGGTGATCCGGGCAGCTTATGGGACGGGATGGGTGTGTCCAAAAAGCAGCATCGCTGTCTGCTGCTTGGCGCTGTGTACATTATGAGCTGTAATGACCCGCAGTTTGCTTCAAAACATTTTCGTAGGACTGACTACCTAGTCCTCGTTCCCCTTATTGGGCAGAAAACGCTTCTTCCCAAAATAATCGTTTTTTTTGTCTGGGCCAAACCTGGCGATAGCGAGAAAGAAGCAGAGAGACATTTATGCTGGCGGTCCAGGTTTGGGCGAGCCTGTTCAGACGTCTGTCTGCAGACAGCATTCGGCATCAAAGAAACAGTGTGCAGGTGTACAGCTTTACGGAGACTGGCGGTGTCCACGCGGCACAGACGGGGTGCCTTTCCGGGCCGTCCACAGCCCGCTTCCAGCTCGCCGTAGTTCTGAGGGGGTGCCTTTCCGGGCCGTCCGCAGCCCGCTTCCAGATCGCCGTGGTTCTGAGGGGGTGCCTTTCCGGGCCGTCCGCAGCCCGCTTCCAGATCGCCGTGGTTCTGAGGGGGTGCCTTTTCGGGCCGTCCGCAGCCCGCTTCTGACCATCACAAGCTTTCCTCTAGCCTTTTGAGGCCCACACATTAAACTCCTCTCTGCCTGTTCCGGGTCCCGTTTCGACCCTGCGGTGCTCAGTGACGAGAGGCAGCGGGACAGGGTGGGGGGGGGTTGCCAAAGACTGTCCCAGCAAAGATGGCTTCACCAGTCTCCCTCTGTCATGTGCGAGTGGAACATTCTGGATTTATAGGATACGTCCCCGGACCGGGGGCCTCATCTCCCCCTTAATGGGCTAATAACTCTCAATGCTTTATGCTGGTGTGCCGCCTGTCTGTGTAAAATTTCACTTGTGATTCTGATTTGGGGGAGAGGACTTTCCATACGGGACAGCGCCGTCGGCTGAACATGTGGGGGACACAGACTTGCTCTTAATCACGACTTTGTTGCACTTTGTGAAGTGTAACCCAATACTTTCTGGATCATGTAAATATAGCTGTCACACTGTTCGTATATTTCATTATTATTATTGTTTATACTATTAACAATAATCACAAGTATCATCATTATTTTAAATAAATTTGGATGTGATATAAATGGATGGTAATGGTACATGACCATTACATGTACATTTCAATAATAAATACAAAATTAAGGGATTTCTACAGTATATATTATAAAAATTGAATACTCTTTTGGTGAGTTCAGTGAAAAATCTGTTGCGAAATCAAGAAGGAAAAATATCTGCGGTGTTACGGGTATGAAAGGCTGAATGAAATGTCACTGTGGTTAAACAAATCCCGAGTTCATAGGTCACTGTTACCAAGCAGAGGTAAGATGCTATATAAACTGGAGATTCAGGAAGCAGGACAGGATTAATCCTATTTGTCCTTTCAGCTTGGTTGCCATGGCGTTGGGTTTCGTGAATGACGTCTTATCTTCCCCCCGCAGGTTCATCCTGGTGTTCGGTTGCCTGGTCCTGTCTGTGTTCTCCACCATACCCGCTCACCAGGACCTCTCGTCGCACTGCCTGGTCATCCTGGTGAGACACGCTCGCAGCCGTCCCCCTGACTTCCTGGCATCACACCCACCTTCATCAGCGAGCGCTAGACCCGCTACCTGCACAGCGGCGAAGAGGTCGCTTGCTTTGCAGAGCCGCCACGTCTCCGTGTTCCTGTACCTGAGGCTCTTTGTCACCCGGGGTCATGCACATATCAGTGCTGCTTGTTATGACTCACGGCGTTTAGCCATTACTGGCCTCATCAGCTCTGTAACGGAGCCTAAACGTGCCTGCATCCTGACATCACAGGCGGCTAAAGCGCTGTCCGTCTTGAATGTCACGAATCTTGGGTCACATGATCATGACCAGTCATGACCGGGGTAGGGCTATATACTCTGGGGGGGGGGGCTTTTATGTAAGGGGCAATACCTTTAAATTTTAGGGCAGTAGCTCTAAAGTTTACAGGAGTTGAGATCTGAAGCACTGTCAGCAGCGGCTGTCAGTAATACATGGGCAGCTATGTGGCTCGCATGGGGGGGGCATCAGTGACAGGCCGTGGGGGGGGCATCAGTAACAGGCCGTGGGGGGGGCACCAGTGACAGGCCCTGGGGGGGGCGCCAGTGAGAGGCCGGGGGGGGGGGGCCGGTGGGAGGCGGGGGGGGGGGGGGGGGGGCGGGGGGGTGAGGCACCATCCTCTACCACTTTAAATATTATTCATAGGTCTGCATCTTCCGCTTAGAGTGATACTGGTAATGTGACCCAGTAGCTTTCAATGGCACCATATACTGGCAATAAGGCAATTGCTAGAGTGCATGAAAGTGTCTCATTACTTCTGCCATTCAGAAATCCTGCTATGCACCTCCAGACGGCTCCATACTGCACCCCAGAGACTCTGCTCACCCTGGTAATAAAACCTGGTTATTCTTATAAAGTTGTGCCTGGGCAACGAACACTTTCTATCAATGTCATGTATATAAAAATCTATGAAGACATTAATAACACACTGATTCATAAAACATTATAAACTTGACTATAAATTTTTATCTAAATTTTATATGTATGTATACATTTTTATACATATAGCCATGTTTATTATGCATTATCAATGTTTTATGAAGCTCTTATCTATAAGGCACTATAGACACCTTTATAGTGTAGTACAAAGCATCCTTAATTCTTATACTGACCATTGTAATGCATTACGAAGGTGCACTGTCTGGCCAAAAGAAAGTCGCTGTTTGAATTTAAATCAGCAAATGCTTAAGAGCCAGTGATGGGATTATTACTGTAGCTCAGCAACATTATGCACTAAATTAAATTGAAGTCAGCTGAGTACCTGAATCTACTGAATGGGCAGGTTATCCAATCAATTATTTTTTTCATTCCTAATGGCATAGGCATATTCTAGGACGAGATTCATCCGGCTTGAATCATGAAAGGGTGGTTTGGGAGCATGAGGCATCATTTTCACACATGACTTGGCCACCATAGAGTCTTGACCTTAAACCCACTGAAAGTCTTTGGGATGTGCTGAGTAAAGTCCAACTTACCTATCATGGATACAAGATCTCAGTGAAACATGAAAGCAAATCTGCATGAAAGAAAAATGTTGCGATGTTGCGTTGCATAAGCACACGGAAACTATGCCATGACGAATGTGCACCGTAATCAAAACTAAGGGTGGACTAATGACATATTAAAGTGTTCCACTTCTTTTGGCCAGGCAGTGTATCTATAGTGTATTATAGGTGAGAGCTTCATTTGAGTTTATGAAGTATTATTATCAGCACTATAATGCCTTATGACTGTCAATATATGATGCTGTATTACTTTACTAAGTCTTATGCTGACCAATATTATGCATCATGAGGTATCTATGCTCAGTGAGAAAAAAAGTTAAGCACCCAGAAGCAGGGCCGGTTCTAGACAGGCATATATGACAGAAATGTGAAGGGGGGCTCAAGGTGGCGACGGAGGCGGGAAAGGGGTGGTGGTGGGGGGGCTCTGGATACCTGTGCTTGCCATGTAATTGGATTGCACTTTGTCAGGCCCCTACCCTAAGACCTGTCCAACTTGGGTGTCCTACCTGAAGGCTAAGCTTCTGCTGGTGTAGCTCTTAGGGTCCCTGAGGCACGCAGACCCCCTGACCACGATAAGGTGGCAATCCCTCAGGGGGAAAACTGAAAAATAAAACAACAAAAAATAAAATAAAATATTCCTCATCAGATTATAACAACTAGAAACATGACATTTACCTTAATTGGATGGCCTATATCGAATATGTTCGAACCCCAACAATAACACTTCTCACTATTGCCAGTATTAACAAAACTAAAAAGGGTAGGCCAAGTTATAAGAAAAAATCAATTCACCAAGTCTTGAAAAATAGAAAATAAATAAATAAATAGAAAGAATAAGATCTTTACAAGCTGGGGTGGAAAGTGAATAAGCTTTACTAAAATCGCTGTGATTACATCAGTATATGAAACGTCCTCCAGTAGGCTCTATGCAACAGACAGGCTCATAGTGGTGCTTGTGGGACCGAGAAAGAAACACTTCTCTACCAGACTGAAACTGTGAGAAGCACAATGGACTAATCCCCTCAAAGCCTCCCGCTGTTGTGCAGCTCATTTTGCTCTGCCCTGCCTACTGAGCAGTGCTGCCAACTATTTCCTATAAGAAGTCGCTAATAGTGATGTGCAAATCACGAACAAACGTGTCTTTTTGAAAGGATCTTTAAAGTGAACTGAACGAAGTAATTCCCTGTCCAAAAAGATTTGAATCACTGCATACGCATGCGCTAAATGCCTGCTAAGTGCAGACGTTCGCGTCAGTCCATGTCAGCAATTCGAGAGGCAGTCTGTCACTAAACAGCATGGGAAACACAGCCGTGATGACATCCAGCCAATAGCTGTCACGCTTAAGTTTACCAAGCACCGCCCACTGACCTGAAGCGTTATCAGTGTTGCCAGACGTACGATAATTATTGTATTTGTATGATAATTTTACCCTCTGTACAATGTACGATCAATAATTCCAAAGATCCCATAGTGTACGATAATTTTACCCTTTCACTTTATGGCTAAGTTATTTCATTAGCACGACAAGGTACAGATCTGCGCAGACATACTTGGCTTGTTTATGTGCAGTTGTCTCACGTGCCTTTACAGCCAATCAACGCACAATGTAACACGTGGTGCATTCGACTTCATGCTGCCGCTTACAGCTGGCTTAAAGCGATGCATTCCGGTCATTCTAGTCGTTTCTGGATCGGCCAAAAACCAACCATCATTCAGTGCGTCAAGACCAGAATGCATCACTGTATGCCAGCGCCGTAAACGGTGCATGAAGTCGAACGCACCCAATGATGACTGGTTTAAGCGTGGAGTTGCAATTACGAGTCTTACTGAAGCAGATTTTATCGAGAAACGTCAGAATGGAAATTACGTGTGTACGGTAATTTTTCTAAAAATACGATAATTTTAAGTTGCTGGTACGATACTTCAACATTTAGGATCTGGCAACACTGAGTGTTATTGCAGTTCAGAACGATTCACTGAACTAGAAGACCCGTTGATTCACCAGGTCTTCTAGTTCACCGGGTTATTGGATTCACTCGTTCATTCACCAGTTCCTTTGGTTCTCCAGTTCCTTTCGTTCACCAGTTCCTTTCGTTCACATGACTCATTAGTTAATTCCGGTGG
>JAODKM010000102.1:1279546-1290596 GCA_026780845.1 Petrocephalus sullivani | reverse complement strand
ACCACCGAAGCACAAGCCAGAACAGCAAAAAAAAAGCTAAGAGCACGAGGACAAGAAAGGGGGGAAGAGGGGGGGGGGGGGGGGGGTTGAACGATTACTGTGGAACGCTGGAGGGATGGAGACAACCCACCTCCTCCAGGCCCCCTAATACCCCCCTGTCCCCCCCAACCGGTGCAACTTAACATAGACGGCAGCAGAGACATGCTACCTACACCCCAGCCCGCTGCAGACGGAGCCCCCACACGGCAATATACTGAACACCAATTAATAAGAGCACTCACTATCAGACTCGTGTTTGGGGACAGACTGCTGTGCCTGAGAAGCAAAGCATTCTGGGCCAGGTCTGCTGTACCCTAGGATCCAGCTACTGGCTAATCACACAGCCTCCAATCCCCAAATAAGCCACAGAAAGAGCCCCCAGCACTGACTCACAAAGCTGCCTAATAATAACTCCAGGCTGGTTACTGGGACGGTCTCCCCATGGGCCGCGCCGCACTCTCACTCGCGGCACTCTGCAAACGGGTCTGGCGACATCCGCATGTCGCGTTTCTGTCCCGTGCCGAACCCCCCAGGCCCTACACACCCGCGCACACAGAGCCTGGGGTCACCGTGAGCAAACCACTGCTCATTTCCTGCCATCTATGTTTGCATACATTGTCGCCAAACTCCATGTGTAAGTCCATGTGTGACACAGATCCAAACACCCTGGCCGGCTCCAGCTGGCACCTCAAGTCTCATTCGTCACAAGCACGATCATACAGTGAAATACCGTGCGGTGACACCCTTTTCCACTTGCTTGCTGGACTGTGCTTTTCATAATATGATATATAAAGGAAAAGAAAAAACAACATAGTATAAAAAGAATAGATAAGAAAATATAAATAATATACAATAAAAGTAACACTAATGGTTGAATGACTGTAAGGTTGACAACACTAAAAAAGAGCAGTACTGAGATAATGAGAAAGGTGTGCAGTGACAGTGGGCTGGTTCACTGCCCTAGTCATGTCACTATTCATGTGGGAGGTGGGAGTTTTATCCATAATACCGAAAAATGTTCTGAGGGCAAAATAAAAATGATTGGTTCAGAGGGATAACTAATCAGATCTTGTGTCAGATGTCAGCCCAACCAATCATATGTCTTAGACCCACCTCGACCTATAATCTGATCATCATCTTTCCTTCTGCCCTCAGAAGATTTTTGTGCAAGTAAAACAGGGGTGTCAAACACCAGTCCTGGAGGGCCGGAGCCCTGCACATTTTTGGGGTTACCCTCATTTAACACACCTGATTCAACCCTTCGTGCTAATTTCCACACAGCTCTTGAGTGCAATCATTTGTGGTGGAACAGGAAAAAAAATAAGCTACACAGGACTCTGGCCCTCTAGGACTTCAGTTTGACACCCCTCAAGTAAAACCACCATGAGCATCCATGTGAGAGGGGACCTTTCTGGGACTGGGCTCTGTAAGAGGAGCTATGGAGGCCCAAGAGCCTGAACGCGACTTTTACCTGCTCCCAGCTGGGCCACTTGCTCCAGGTCAGTCTGGGTCTTGGCCGTAGCGATGGCTTCGGGCAGCCTCAGGGTGAAGGGTAGAACATCCCTGTCAGGATACGAGGGGGGGAGAGGGGGTTCAGAGTCAACCAGGCCCGAGGATGGGGAGAGCAGGGAGGGCATGACGTCGTGCTGTAGACACAGCCTGCATCTTTGACAGACGCGTTTCTGAGCGCGACCACTGTGACGTCACATGGTCACATGGTCAGGGAGACTACATCCCGAAAGCCTGGAAGGGCTTGGGGATTACTGCCGCCCGGGTGCGTCCCGCCGTACTCAGGTGATGCTAGTCACGGCGAAAATGAAGCCGGAATCTGCTGCTGCTGACCCGAGCAAACTGCGGCGAGCGAGCGAGGTGGAGAAAAGCCAGGGGGGATAGTCAGTCGCCTGCCGGCATGCCACAGCGGGTAGCGTGGCGGGGGGGGAGCAGTCGCCGTCTGCAAAACGCAGACGTGCTTCGAGTCTAAATTTCATGGTGGCACATGAGGAGAAGTAACTGCATTCAGGACTGCGCTCTCACCTCGACCACAATCGGCATTGCGGGAAACAATGTAAACAGGGAAGAGTAACAATGTCAGCCTATCGCCACGGCAACGCCGGCATCTCCTCAAGCCCCCGGGCGACCTGGGGGGGTAAGTTAGTGCGGACGTCCGGGGGCTCCTTACCTGCTTATGCAGTAGAAGGCCACCAGACGAAACAGGTCTGCGAAGCTAATCCCGGATCCGTCCAGGGAGAAAGCTGCAGGGAGACGGAATCGGAACGGGCCGGTGTAGTCAACGGCAACAGAGAAACACCACGGTGATGGCAGATCCAGCCACAAGCCGTCCTGAGAGAGCGCCCCCCGGTGGTGGGCCTTAGCGCGTGCTCCTCAGTCAGTGCCCAGTTGTCGCTCAATAACTAAGCTGCCCATGCTGCATAGAGATTCGCCGCTTGTTATGGGGTGTTTAGATGGGGCTCTCCCATAACTAATAGCGACTGCACTTTTTGCAAATCTGGCCCCAGGACAGCAAAGAGCCAATCACACCAGCCCCCCGCCAGCTGCCAATCTGTAGCGTTTAAGTGATAAAACAAGTGCTATACATATAGGGTGAGGCGGTGGGTGGTGGTTGGCGGGGGGCAGGGATTGGGGGGGGATTCCCTGTCGGGCAGTGGGCAGTAGCCCGAAATGAAAGCCCACAGTGCCAGTAAAGCTATGTATTTATTTGCAAAAGAAAGACGTGCGGATTCTTAATAAGCAGAGAAGGATAAAAGCCTGCCTCACCGGCTGGGAGAAGGTGCCCCCAGAAAAGGCCCGTCAGACAGATAGCCCCCCGGCCCTCAGCCTCCCCCCCGCCCCAGTTTGTGAAGAAGAGTGGAGCGTACTATACTGGCTCTCCCGGATGGGGAAGTCGCTGACGGCCCCCGGCGCGGCGTCGTCCACGCGCAGGGAGAGCACCTTCCGCTGCAGCCTCGCCGACTTCCTGACGAGGAAGGTCTGTGAAGCGCAGGACATCTCAGTCAGACACGGCCGCTAAGGCATTAATCCTGCACACGGGGATATGCTCCCGTGTGCCATGAACCTAGTTACAGTCAGATACGCTGTGCCTCAGCCATCGTTCCAGCAGAGAGAACAGGTACAGCTAACTAATAACCCTGCTGGAAGTGACCAAGGAGGGCCCCTGGCTAAGCCAGTACATATTTCCGTTTATCTGGTCATACATATACGATTTTTGGAGCCTTTCCTCAGAAAACTCACTCTAAATATCTGGAAAGCAATTAAACAATATTCTCAACGACTTAAAATGGTCCCTAATGGCACTGTAATCCAAACCAGCTTTCCAGGAAATGATCTGGCTGTACTATAATATGGATAAATCCTTCAGCTGAGCACATGGCATGTCTAGGCTCTCGGGTCAGGCTGCCAGTCCTGGGAGAGACCCCCCCCCCCAGCTGTAAGCGGGGTGGACTAACTTCTAGCTTCTCTGGGGGCCCTAGGCTGACACACGTTGGCCCCCCTGAATGGCCCATTTGAGCCACTGGGGTGGGGGCAGGAGAGTGGTCAGCTAAATTCGGAAATGGGGCAGGCAGTAATCGTACCCGCGGGTCGATCGGCCGGATTTAAAAAGCTTAACTGTTCTGTTTTGCTAAGGGTAGTCTTGAATTTTTGCATGCGCTCATTTAATAGTGTTCTCTCCATGTCTCCTGTTCTTGTGTGTGTGAAGCCCTCCTGGGCTGTAGGGGGCGCTCTCACCCCGCAGGGCTGCTGCTGCAGGATGCAGCCGGCCTCCTCGTCACTGAGCGCCAGCAGCAGCCACGCGGTGTGCGTCTGTGCCAGCCTATCCAGCACACTCATTCGGCGCCTCAGCGAATCGTAGCCTGAGTCTCTGGCGCCACTCATGGCCCCCGGGTGGGACTGCAGATAGACTCCGCTCACCTCCCCCTCCAGCCTGTGGGGACAGGAAGAGAGTCACCGCGGCCGCCAAAACGACCCCATGCCTCTGCCGATCCGACCTGTTCCCCTGATTCCAGAGCCTCTCACTGCTCCCTGGAATACTCGCTATTTGCAGACTCGCCACACAGTAGGTGTGCATATGGATCGGGTTTTACTTCTTTTATACAAAATGAGCACCTGTTCACTCTCCACCACCTACAGCCCAATTTTTTCATGTTGATGTGCTGTTTCCATCTATCCATTTTCTGTAACTGCTTGTCCTATGCAGGGTCATGGAGGTCCAGAGCCCATCCCGGAGGCTATCAGCGCATGGCAGGGAAAAACCCAGGATGGAGTGCCAACCTCTCACAGGGCACACTCACACTCACACATACACAGCTATTGGCGATTTGGCATTTCCAATACGACTCAGCGTATTTTCAGACTGCAGGGGGAAACCGGAGTTTCCATAACAAAGCCCATGCTGATATGAGGAGCACGTTCAAGTTCCACGTATCTGGAGCCAGGGCCCGCCCAGGAGGTCACAGTGCTAAGAACTGCATGAGACTGCCGCCCCCAAACCCCCAAGCCTATCTTTAAAAGCGATCAATCGAAAGTTCAAAGCCGATCACAGAATCCTCCACGTTTGTACAGAAATATCACACTGGACAATCCACTCTCTCGCAGCTGCAGATAGCTGACATCACCAATGTCTTATTTACACGGAAAAAGAAACTGCACTGATGAAAGTATAAGCTGGAATTTCAAAATAAAACCTGCCAACATCAGTGGAATAAACTTACCGACATTTCAACTTTTCTGAACGACTGCATGGTCACATTTTCCAATGCAACGCGTTCAACTTTAACATCCCGACTAGGCGTGTGACACCGACGCCACCTGCAGGCGGACCTGAGCATTGCAGGAAGGAGCTGAAAACACTCCAAGCCCACCAGGCAGATTCACCGACCCTCCAACCATGATACATGCTCTGTTATCAAACAGTTAAAGCAGAGGTGACTGATGTCTTGCGTGACCTACTGGATCAGTAAGTGACAATTTATGGGAATTTTCTGTTTCACAGTCACCATCTGGTCCGTGTGAGGAAGTTGCCATCTTGGTGGGTGACACATGGCCTGTCTCTCAGGCTGCTCGAATCTCACTCCTTCCAGGGCCCGCTGACTCCACACCAGCAGAGTCATATGCAGTGACTCCTCACTTCAGTGGGCACCGACCAGTCAATCGCGACCAATTCCAACCCCCCCCCCCCAATCTGCAATATACAGTGGGGGTCAAAATGATCAGAGCACCTGAGAGATCTGAAAATATTGACCTTTTTGCCTCCAAAACATGATTTCATTTCATAATGTTCATGAAATATGCAGATGGTTGCACACAACAAATATCAGATGAAGTGAGACCTACTGTTTTTATCCACTTTTAACTTTATTACATGTATATGGTATTGTATGTCCACCTTTTGCAGCAATTACAGCAGCACATCTCTCTGGCATCTCTGGCTTTCTTTTAAACGTACAATAGATCTGTCCAGTTTATTTTCCAACTCGTCACAAATGTGCATGATGGGGTTGAGGTGCGGACTTAGCACAGTGATTCTCCTTATGAAGGCTCTATTCTATCGATTATAGAGCATAATGATCACTTTGTAGATATTAACCAAAAACAACTGAAACCTTTTATATATGCCAAGTGTTCTAATAATTTTGGCCACCACTGTATACAGAGGAGACTCCTGATCCCCCCCCCACCCCCAAAATCAGCAAATTATACCACCACAATTCAGTAGTATTTTATTAGTAAAAGTTGCTCTCACAAAAAATTGCTTACTAAGGTACTAAGGTATACCTCAAATCCTGTCCAACTGGCAGGTCAGCCTGACAGACACACACTGCCTAATGACATGTGCAGGTCCATTCGAGGAGGACACCACAAAGAAGCATTCCCTGCACTCTCCTAGGAGGGGCAGGGTTCGTCTCTGGGACTCATGTTACATTGATGGCTTCCAACTTCCATCTTCCAATAGGAAACACGGCACTGGTAGCTCTGATCATAGCCGTTGGCCACACATCCGCACTGATGTTTCCCAGTAAGGCCCTTATACCGAATCTTCCCTGTAGCAGGTGGCTGGGTCTCTGGATAGCACCAGGAGCTACAGCGCTTTACAGGGCAGTAAACCTTTCACCCTGCCGTAGAGAGCCAGAAAGGGAGCGTCCCACCCTCAGAGGGGGTCCGCGTAATACACTCACCCTTCCAGGAGGTCGGCGCTGGAGAGCCTAGCTGTGGGCAGGGTCGTCTGCACCATCTCCTGCTTCAGCTCTCCGATCTCCGAGGCAAATGTGTCGATCAGCTGCCATGCAGCATACGGGGAAGGAGGGGGGGCGAGGAGGCAAATGGAGAGAAAGAGAGAAGTGTGAATTCCGGCAGGCCCCCACCCCAGACAGAGAGGTGCTTACGCACATCCTGGCCAAGGGGCTCCCGGGACCATGGGAAAAATAAAAAAAAAAAAAAAAGCCACACATGGGACTTCCTGCGCAAACCGCACAGCCGTCAGCTGCAGTGACTTCCCACTTACAGGAAAAGGAAAGCTTGAAGGGGACATAAAACCACAACGGCACAGAGAGGCAGCACTTCCCAAAATCCGTCTCCACAGACTGGTGGGCAGATGAGCCTGGCACATCACCCAGACCGCGCGCTTATCTAATCCCCGGTTGCATCATAACCATGCTAGCGGGCACCAATTACAGCCGTTTTCCTGTTTGAGCATGAACATCCTGAAAAGCAAACGCCGGCCTGATCTCCCGTCAAAAAACTCGCCGTCCTGCACGACCCTCGCCGACCAGCAGAGGGCAGCCCCCAGCTTCTGCTCTGGCGTCACCTTTGACGGTACCAGGTCTCCTTTTTATATGCAGGTGAGGCGACCAGGACTGAGCACTGCTCCATGAACGCTTAGTGTCAGTGTTCATTGTATTTTCACTTACCATTAACCATGGGATTGCTCATGTCTGAATTTCATAATAAGGATTTCAACACACAAAATCAGCGCCCTGTGCTGCCTGGAATTGGCTCCAGGCCAACATGTGATCCTGACCGGACAACCAATTAGAGGAAGCATGCATATAAACTACTGTGCAAAAGTCTTAGGCCGTCAAAGAATGTGTGAGGCTAGCTAAAGTAACTTCTAATTTCCAAAGTCACTGAAATCTTGCTGGATGACTCGAACACCGCATGACGGTCATTTAAACAGCATTCTCTTTGAGCGCCTAAGATCATTTCCACAAATAGTATACGGTTAGCATTAGTTCCTTATTAACAAAGTCTGCAGAGCCGTTAACTGAGGGCATCGCTCACCTTGCTGGGCTGCACCCAAAGCCAGTGGGAGAAGGTGCACTCACCTGTGATACTGCATTTACCATCTGTGGATGGATAATGTAATACCGACTCATGACAGGAGGGGGCGTCCCAGTGCTCCACAGATAAGCGGGAAGAGGGTAGATCGGAGGTGGCCAATCTTATCCAGAAAGGGCCACTGTGTGTGCGGGTTTTCGCTGCAACTCCCTAATTGGGTCACTAATTAGAGGACTTATTGACAGTGAGTCCTCAAACCTAGGTTTGAACAGCTGACCTAAAGGTTATCCTGAAAACTTGCATACACACCGGCCCTTTGCGGATAAGGTTGCCCACCCCTGGGGTAGAGCTTGTCATTTCCCAGGCAGGCTCACATTCCCCTCCGACAGGGCGATATCATCCGGCACGTGTCAGTGCAATCTCTGGCATTTGCCACTGGCATGTTTTCCTGCTGAGTCTCATCCTTCTCTTAAGAACTTGGGCAGCACCGCTGGCCGCTATGCTAAGTTAGCCGCTATGCTAAGTTAGCCGCCGCGTTGCCTATGAATGTGAAGGCCTGACTGACACACAGGGTATCAGAGCACCCTCCAAAGGCAGGTGATGGGCATACAGTGCGGGGTGCGATACACCAGCACTGCAGTCTGTCAGAGAGCCGACATGCTGTAAAAAATGAGGCGCATATTTATTCACCAGATGCCTTCATCAAAGGCGACACACATTTCTGACCCTGAAGCGATCGGTGGTTAGGGGTTTTGCTCCAGGGCCCAATGGGCGAAATCATTCTGCTGACTCTGGGATGCGAACTGGTGACCTTCTGAGCGCCGAGTCCTGACCCGCTCCGCTCCCTGTCTCCTGCCCTACAATCCTCCCCAGGATCCAGTGCAGCTCAGACATGCCGTCAGCAGCGTCAAACGCCTCCAAATGCAGAGCCACTTAAATGTGCGTCGGGGGCAGATAACCATCGCTGCGCGGCTGACAGCTTTCTCAGTTTCCCTTTGCACATTCATCACTCCGCCAGCCAATTTTCACCAAAACTGAAGTTCCACGTTCACCACAAACCTCAAACTGCCTGCTGGCAGGGGGGCAGTCTGAGGGGAACGTGTCCAGGGCTCTGGGGATGGCGCCCCCTGCCTGTCGAGCAGCGTCTAATCAGCTGTGACATGACATCTCCCAGGTTGATAGTGTTGGGCGTACCGGCCTGGAACACACCCCTTATCCGGCAACAACACCCACATACAGATCTGAACACTTACTCAAAACATTGTTATTAATGTTAATAATAACATTGTCTCTTACCGACTATTCCCACCATTTCCTTTCAATAAATAAAAAAACACACACATTTTGTTTCTCTACATGAATGGAGTGGCTGGTCTACTTGTATTCAGACTTCCCGTCAGGTGAGGCCGAAATCCAGCGTCATGCTCTGGGGGCCGCGCATCAAACGGCCCGAACGCGTAATGGGTTCCACATTTTAACGCACGCTTGGGCCTGAAGTATCTGTAAACGTTTCATGTGCAGAGACGTCTGCTGGACCCGGGGTATGAAACGAGCTGGAAACTTGGAAAAGGGATTAATAGGAAGCGATTTGGATCATCAGAGAGGACCATCTCAAAGGAGAGTCGTCCCAACGCTGCTCAGGAGTGGCCAGGTAAACTGACACAGGCCCTTTCCCCCTGGCGGTATATGGAGAGTCTTACGTAATGCTGTGTAAGCATAATAAACGGCAGCTGTTCAAAGTGCCATCTGAAGGTATTCTTCTCCTGAGGGGAAGCTCAGAAATGCCCGGCCATTAATGCGGCGCTTTTATAAGGGGGGAAGAAAGCAGCTCGCTGCAGGAACGCAATCAGAGCGCTGTGGTCAGTGGGAAAGTATGTGTGAGCACACAGAGGCTGCTGTTCAGCACGGCTCTGCTGAGAGGGAGCATTCAGGCGGTGCGAAGGGGCGGGGGAGACTGGTGGCGAGGGGGGACCAGCAGGGGGCGCTGCAGAGCCTCACCGGCAGGGGGCGCTACAGAGCCATACCAGCGGGGGTGGTACAGGTCCACAGTGATAGGGGTGTTACAGAATAATATCGATGGGGGGCGCCTTAGAGAGACTGCCTTAGAGAGGTTCAGAGTCACACTGATGGGGGGGGGGCAGTACAGAGTCACACCAATAGGGGGTAGTACAGAGCCATACCAACTAGGCGATCCCCAGTAACAGCGAAGGTACATCAAAAGATGGCTGTGCTGTTCCCAAACCAACAGGGGGCAGTACTGATCCTCACGAACAGCGATGATGACAGAGAGCATTACCGGTCCCCACCAATAGTGGGCAGTACAGAGCCTGACTCCGAGGGATGCGACATAGCCCACACAAAGACTACGGTTACCGGGCTCACTATGAAGGAAGGGCTGCTTTGTTTATGGGTAATTAGGGCCTTCAACACTGTGCTTTGGGCCAGTGCGTTCACCAAGCCTATAAATATCCTGTTTGGGGCTGCGGGTCTGCCATTTGGTGAATTACACGTTACACTTCAGGGTCTCCGCTTCTCAGTTCAGGCTCTGTCGCTCACAATCAAGCGACTTTTCAGCACTGCCCATACGTGCACTAAAACTGGACACCACAAGAAAATCAGGCTCAAAAAGAAAATAAATGAATAATCCCTGCGAGGACCCAGCCTCCCGCTTTACGGCTGGCCAGCGACTGCCCGCGATGCAGCGAGCCGCGGAGCTTCACGCGCGCCACAGCAGCCCGGGAGAGAGCGAGACCTAAACGTCGGCCTGTGCTGTGTGGGTGGCCGAAATTTCACTTTGACGACCCGACCCACTCACAAAATAACGAACTCTGAAGCGCTCAAGTTACACCTGCTAATTCCTAATGTATCAACACTCAGCTGGAGACGGGAGTAATTGCCATGAAATTAATTACGTTTATAGTGTCTTAGTGCAATTAGAAGTCTGTCCCAGTAGCGACGCTGCCCTCATAAAAACTCTTTATGTACTTTTCAGAAGGTGAGCAGGGTGGAGAGCCTGCTTCAGCGGCACAGAAAAAAAGTGGGAGGTGGTGGGTGGGGGGGGTCCTGTCCATTGCCTCAGCAGATTTATGAGGCTCCTCTGAGTTTTTACAGTTTGAAGAGAGAAGCAGAGGAGAGCTTCAGGGAGATCAAACAGCCGCAGAGAAAGCTGCTGCCCTCCATATGAACGCTGTGCCTGTGTGTCCCTGTGCGTCTCTGTGTGTCTCAGTGCGCATGCCTGTGTCTCTCTGTCTCTATGTGCATGCCTGTTTGTCCCTGTGCGTCTCTGTGAGCATGCCTGTGTCTCTCTGTCTCTATGTGCATGCCTGTGTGTCCCTGTGCGTCTCTGTGAGCATGCCTGTGTGTCTCTGTCTCTATGTGCATGCCTGTGTGTCCCTGTGGACTCTATGTGTCTCTATTTGCATGCCTGTGGGTCTCTGTGTGTCCCTCTGTGTCTCAGTGAGCATTCCTTTGTGTTTGTGTGTCTCTATGTGCATGCCTGTGTGTCTCTGTGTGTCCCTGTGCGTCTCTGTGTGCATGCCTGTGTGTCTCTCTGTGTCTTTGTGTGTCCCTGTGTGTCTGTGTGTCCCTGTGCATCTCACGGAGCATGCCTGTGTGTCTCTGTGTGTCCCTGTGCGTCTTAGTGAGCATGCCTGTGTGTCTCTCTGTGTCTTTGTGTGTCCCTGTGTGTCTGTGTGTCCCTGTGCATCTCACGGAGCATGCC
>JAODKM010000102.1:1243015-1268515 GCA_026780845.1 Petrocephalus sullivani | reverse complement strand
GCAAGCTAAATCCTTAGGTTCCTTTAAATCAGAGCTAGATAAGATTTTAACAACTCTGAGCTATTAGTTAAGTTCTCTCCAAGCGAGCTTGATGGGTCGAATGGCCTCCTCTCGTTTGTATATTTCTTATGTTCTTAAGTACAGAGGTCAGTAAAAAAATCCCCTCATCTCATTCTTGCCCAGCCCCAAATATCAAGGACGCATCAGTTGCATCCTGGCCAGACGAGACCAATCCCAAGACTCAGTGCCATCACCAAGTTTGTTCTTGGGAGGAAAATTAGCAGTTCAGACCACAAGTATGATCTTTGTATTTTTGGCATTGAGAAACACCCTGAGATTATGCAAGATGAATTGGGTTTACGCAAGATAAAACAAGATTACAAACAGTGCCGGATATGCATTTCGGATGATAATCTTGGCGGTATGATGCTTTTGCACATGCTTCTCTTGGGTGTTTCTTGATACCAAGAATGCAGTGATCATACTTGTGGTCTTGGCAAGAGTGGTCTTGCTAACTTGCCTTCCAAGAAAGAACTTGGGACGCGATGAGCTATGGGATTGTTCTCGTTGGTAAGGATGCAACTGATGCACCCTTGATAACTGGAGAGGAGCAGGAATGGCACCCAGGGATCTTTCCCATCCTCCACACTTGTGTTATTGACTATTGTAATTGTACTTTGGAAATGGAAGATGATGCCAAATTAGAACTAACCCACTCAGCAAACTAAATTTCACTTTGTCTTGACAGGGGGGCGGGGTCAGGAATGAATCTTGCATATGACGTCACATGTACCCCTACTGGCACCGATCGTACGTGTAGCATAAAGCGGGAGAACCTAAGGAGAATTTTATTGTTCATCGCAAAAATAAATACATCTCAGCCATATAAATAGGAATCGGAAAACGGAGGGAAAGATAAAATAAACGTTTGCTTTTTCTAGATGAATTAACTAACAGACAGTTTTACTATACTGGTATGTATTTTGTCTCTAATTTATTTTATTTATGTCAAGCTTTTTACTTGGAGTAGACTCATTGATTTTATAACATTTTATTTATTTAGTTGCACTGACATGTTTATTGTGTATAATGTTGTTTGTATTGTGTGTTTACGTCACTGTCAAAGATTAATTTCCATCTGATGTAAATCTGATGGACATTAAAGAACTATTCTATTCGCTTCTTTTAAACCACAATACTATCACAAAATATAAACAAAACAGAACTAATTGCTTTAACTTATCCAAAAACAATTAATGGCAGAGCCATCGGAAGACATTCTTACGAGATGTTAGGTGGCAAAGACTATTACAAAAACATACCGCCGTGTGTAAAAGGAAACAAGCGCATTAACTCCCAAACAACGTAATACTTTACGGCTGATTTCCGTGCTGCGCTATGTGCATGAGCCCGGAGAGGGCAGGGAGCGCAGGGACACCCCCGCCGCCGTATTGTCCGCCCCTTATTACCGGAATCGGCATAACACGCCATGCCGCCGCACCGGTCAGACGCGTTTTTCCCGTCCGGATAAAGGCGAGTAATCCGGGGCTGCAGTCGGCGCGGGCTCCCGTACAAAGAAAAGCCGAAAGAAGTCCCAAATCCCCCACTCAGCCCAGCAGCTGACACTGTTTACATGTTTAATGATAATGTGTAACAATGAAATACACCCAGTTCCTCTTGATTCTCTGCGGTGCATAGCGAGGCTGCGTACCAGGACTATTCATTGTGGTAACAAGAAAGCTGTCTTGGAAAGTTTAAAGAGTTAAAAAAGTATATATATATATATATATATATATATATATACACACACACACATACATACACACACACACACACACACACACACACAACGATAACAAAAAGCAAAGACCCACAGCCACACAAAGACACAATAACAGCACAGCTAGGGACTCCCGGTGATCCGGAGCAGGTCTAAGACAACAACGTGGCCGATTTCCAACGTGCCGAATTAAGCCCCATCCGAGAGACTTAGGCGAGGGGAGCCTTTGTCGGGCAGAAGCAGGTAGTCAGCTGCTCAGTGCGAGAAGCTGCGCTCCGCAGCCCAGTGGCTACAATGTAACTAGTTACCTCCCGGCTAGCTAACAGCCATCCAAACTAGTTACAGCACCAGTGCCACTGTGTCGCCGTGACTTTTGATGCGATGCACGAACCGGATCCGTGCACACGTCCAACGCTGCCCAGTAAACAAGCGGCATCCCTGCCTCTCGGCTTAATCTAAGGCAGAGTCACGGCGCTTGGTAAATGCAATAAGCCTGACCTGTCAGCGGGAAGGGGTCCGCGGGCATGCGATGGCGCCCGCCCGGCGTCAGGAGGCTGCCCTGCGCCTGTGCTCCGCAGCTCCTCCGCGAAAGTGATCGGCGATCGTCCGGTGAGAGAAGCAGGGCGGCGAGTGGCCACCGGGCGGCGCTGTTCCCAGCTCCCCCGCGGTCACGTGACCGCCCTGGAATGTCCCTCGGGAGGGCAGCTGGTGTGGGGATCGATCGGGGTCCCACTCGCGGGGGAGGGATGGATGCGATCGTCAAAAAAGTGGGACTGGCCCGCGAGTTTAACATTATGCTTGGTTCGGTTCGGACGTGATGCTTAAAGACGCCGAAACAAACACATGGCATGTTTATAAGAGCTGAATGCTGCTTTTGTCGGTCTAATTAACTTGGCTGTAAATCAAATAGGAGCAACACTTCCAGAGCAAGCACTAATATAGAACAGTATTCGGGGAGAGCCTTGGGACGTCGCAGCCTCTGAGGTATGAAAGCTTTCCTAGAAAGTAGATGGTAGTGATCACATCCCAGGAGCGATCAAGCATGGGCTCAATTCAATATCAGATGTCAGCAGTGACTTACAGCCAATGAAAACGTCTGGGGGAATTCGCAGCTTAAGCAGGTCAATTAAGGACAAAATGCGGTACAAGATGGAACATGGAACATGGAAGGGGGCGCTGGCAGCAGAGATTTCATCATAATCGCAACTTTAACAGCCGTATTATGTTTATTTAAGGAAATTCTGAGAAGATATATGGGCGACCAATATCATGGTCATTGCATAAATTTCAGCACAAAAAAGTAGCGGACGTCCAAGTACTTTATGAAGAATTTAAACTGCAATAAACTAAAACAAACACGACATAAATCAAAGTCATACCAATCCACGAAAAGGAGCAGTACGCACAAACATAACATAACATAACAGGCAGATGCAGATTGTCGGATTAAGCGCAGTCTAAATTCATGCGTTCTTCTGTGTCTCACATTTTTAAAGTGGAAACTGTGCATGTCTCGTGGGGGAAGCTGATAGATTACGTCTAAATTCCATCAACCGTCAGAGTCAGTGCGAGACAGCGGAGTGGTTTAAGTAATGTCAAATTCTGCTTAATTGGCGTGAAATGTGAAGTAACGTCTGGTCAGAGCAGAAGCTTACCCTGTTTTTCCACACTTCAGTTCCTTCCATCGGCCGTTGTGGCCGGTTAACCTCACACACTTTCATTTTGCTTGCAGTCCCCACAACTGCCCTTTGCCGTGACAGTTTCCTTCATAATACCAAGGAAAGTGATATATTTTCATCGTTGGGAATTTGCTTGCATGTTCAATTGTTTTTAAAATATCAGTCATGTGCTTTTACTATAGGCCTATTCCTTTTAAATTTGAACATTATTTAGCAGCATTACATAAACATCAGATGCATAAATTAGTGCAATTGTTTACCCAAGAATGAAAGGACAGCCAAAGATATTAAACGATGGACGTCCTTCTTCGTATTAATAACAAGGTTTTTGTTCTAATGATCACCAAATAGAAAAACTGAGCACTTAACGGTTGGTAGGTTTTGGCAGATTTTCCCAAATACCGACGTCACCGTTTTCCTACTTGACTTTCACTGAGGTGTGAATAGACATGAGACCGTTCTAATGTTTCTGGAATGGAGTGTTGACCATTGGTGGCCTGCACTGGTGCACATCGGGGGGAGGGTAAACCCCTATCCAGGGTTACCAGATCTGAGCGACAGTTTCCAGCCCACACTCAACGTAAAACTTGCCCACCTCAATAAAAACCAGCCCAAATCTCCACCGAGCAAAAGACTTCTGTTGAACGTAAAAGTATAGAGGTAGTCTGATAAAGAGCCTGACATTATAAACAGTTTTATAAAATAAACACAGAAAAATGCACAAACAAGCTTCCTTGTCAGCAAAAAATTAGAACTATTTAGTCAGTCACATGCAGTTTTTATAGAACGGATCTTACCTTTTCGAAGTTTATTACTCCTTTCTTGAACTGAAGAATGCTGAACACTAATAACTATGTACAATCCATGAAAGCCAAACATGACACAGGGCCCCAACAATTGCCGGGGAGGTTTGAAACTGGCTGATGTCCCCCCATTCCTGCCCAGGCCGGAGCGCACATCCATGGGGCCTGAGAGGAGCGGCAGACCCATTCGGTTTCTCGGGACATCCTTTAGCAGTCACTTGGGAAGATGCCCTCTCAGCGTGAGCGTTAGAGACGGGCAGAGTGAGCAATCTGATTGCACCCAGGGAAAATGTGACGGCTGACCAGACAGCTAAGGGACACCTACATATTTTTTACGTTTCTCTATAGAATCACCATGATTTTTTTATATATTCTTAGTATATTTTTAATATATACTTTTTAAATGATAATAATAATGACAGTAAAACCCGCTAAATATTTTAAAAAGCAGCCCAAATATATAGACCTGCCCAATGCCAATTTTCTCGGCCCAACATAACCAAAAGAAGCCCAATTGGGCGGAAAACCGTCCAATCTGGCGACACTGCCCCTCTCATGTGAGATGATGTGCCACATTGAGCAAGAGAATGTGATGTAGCGTCTTAATGAGTGCCATCTAGTGGAGAAAATGTGCCCTATAAGGTGCCCTTACAATGGCGTGAACAGCCCCTATGGGGTACCCTTCCAATGGAAAAAGGGGGCATTATAAAACGCCCTTCTATTCGAAAAAACGTGACTCCGTCTGATGTGCCCTTCTGAGCGAGAAACCACGATGAAGTGCCCTTATAATGGAGAGAAGATGGCTGCCCTTCCAGGGGAGGAAATGAGGTACAGTGTCCCACGACGAGGTGCGGTTTTCTCTACTTGCGGGAAAGGCGAAGAACGTGTGATATCTAGCTTGCTTCTGTCATTGACAAATCATTAGCAGAATAATCTTAATGGTGGATGTAGACTGCTTCACCTTGGAGAGTGCACACGTCGTGAGATGGCCGCCTCCCCTCCGAGCAGCCTGAGCCCACCACAGGTCACTTGTTTGTTCACAAAGATGGCCACGCATCCTTGCATTTCCCAAATGGCCCGTCACTTAAAATTCCAGGCTAAACTAAAACACCATTTCAACAAAAATCAGTTAACGCAAATTTAATGCCAAATGCTTTTGGCTGAATTATATGCATCTGCCTTTGAGTTAGGCCGACAACAATATGGTCACGGGCATACCATTGTGGGGGAACTATAGCGTACATGTTTACAAAAATGAAACGAAATAAGTTTGAGCTGGTTTTGGTTTGGGTTAGGCTTAAAGTAGGAAGAATAGCCATTTTTTATTCAGGTGAATATTTAGCTTAAAATTTTATTTTTAGCTCTTAAAAAATGCCAGAGGTTGGGACCTCTGTGTGTCCTCATAGCTGGCTATGGCCCTGATGGTACGGAGCTTGTTATTCTGTACTAGATAACTAGATAATTAGAGAAAAACAAAGATGTTGATACTGCACCCTGGCTCAGATAAATACACTGGTTTTGGTGCAAACCCGAGTTCCTTTAGCAGATTCCCGTCTAACCCAGCTAACAATGGGGGCGATGTGTGGGTAAGACCTGTTTTATTGTTATGCTGACACATCACTCTGACTCAGACTTTGCCAGATGTTTTCCTGGACTGGACACCCTTCCAAGGGAATGTCTCCAAATCCGGGTATAGCTTGTTCTTTGAGATGTGCAAATGCCATAGTGTTGTATTCATGCACTTCATGGAGCGATTATGATTTTATTTGAATTGTGCAATACACTGTCTGCAATCATCATTTTCTGTACTGTTAACGTGTTCAGACAGCTGATTTCAGAAAAAGGAAAACCATTTTGACTGTGAAAGGGGGAAACATATTTAATCTATAAATCATTTACAGCACACTACCCATGGCCAGCAATGTATTTTGTGTTTCCTTTTACACTCTAAAGGTTGCTATTCTAAATTGGTCAAAATGTGCGTTTGTGATTGTGCCCTGTGGTGTGCTGGCATCCCAGCCAGGGTTTGCCGGTGCTTGGTGCCCTGAGCTTCCTGGGATAGGCAGTGTATTCATCACCATCCTATTCCGGATAAAGAGCCTTGTGAGAGACTCCGGTCTGACGGTCTCTTATCGCCGTTTATTCAGTGTGAAGATGCGCGACGCTCAGTACGCCTAGTGGCACTGAACGGCTTTTCGAAAGGAAACAGCTGGGGCCTGTACACACTTCCATTTTATTGCCAGAAGACTGCGTCAAAGAACAAAGCATCGGAGCGTCGATGTGAAACACAGCTTATCAGGAGTCTTTGCAGATATTTAATGTTCACAAACGATCCCCATCTTTCACAGTCGCAAATAAAGGAAGAGTAAAATTACACCGGATTATGCAAAACTACCAACTTACTGACATTCTAGATATTTCTTTAAAATGCTTTTGTTCAGACGCTTCTATGACATTCTTCTCATTTATTATATATTTCCAGATATATACATCATCAAATATTTTCATTGTTTAAGTTTCTAAAATATATACACGATCATAACGTTTTTCGACATAAGACATGCAGACTTACATTTTATACTTTTCCCTTGTGCTCCGCAAATATATTTGCGTAAAATGTTGGATTCAACATATAAATCTCTTAAAAGAAATCTTTACAAGAACAAGACTTTCTATAAAATACATACTATGGTACATTTTCAATTTCAGTTTGAACCTGGGATTAAATACAAAAGGAACAACACCAAAAAGCTAAAAGTTCTCTGCTCCGGTGAGAGATGGCTGCAGAAATTTTTCAAACACCTGCCAGGTACCATACAAATGAGCCCTGAAAACCCACGTAAAACTTGATAAGAGATGCACCCTGGTTACAGGTTACCCAGGGTGACGTGTATGGCGCACGCAGGATCCTTAGATGTCCCCCAGTCTGCAGGATTTCACGTGAGATGGAAATCCCACAGAAGCAGCACGTGACCCAGAAAAGGACACCGTCCCGTAATGAGACGATCCGTCCCACAGTCCCGCCTCATGACAGAAACTGCAGGTCTGAGTCAAGTCGTCATCAGCACCTTCCCCATGTGACAATCAGGCGAGAGAGCTGGCGTATTCGTTTTTAGTACGGACAGTTGCTTTTCAAAGTATAAACACTGCGAGTCAAACCGACCCCCAATGCTCCTTGTCAAAAATACGTCGTTGCCGAATATTACAAATACATACGAATCTCTTTCTGCATGGTTCCTGAAACTGATTGTGCATTTAAGATGGATCATTATCAGAAAAGAAAAAAACTTTTCCGTATCAAAAGTCTAGCAATGAAGGCAATATTGAGCTTCAGAATTTAAACTCAACAGTCTCAAATTACACTGCAGTCACGTTGATGAACAAATGTGTTCAACCTAAGCATCCTTATGAGTAGTTAAAAGTATTAGGCCTACTGAAAATCTTTCAGCATTTTAAACAAAATCTTTTACGCGGTAAACAGCAAAACCTGCGTAAGTAATCCAAAAAACAAAACATCACTGGCTTTAACTCAAGTCCACCCCACAATCGTTGGATGTCGCATGCATGAAGAACAGCCGTGTTATCCATTCAACCATATCCCTATAATTGTTCAAATGGATTTAGTTATCTGAGTGTCCTTATCTAGTATCTCTGAAAAGCCAAATTGCTAAATATTTGTGAATAATCGGGTGACCCGATTACGGTAAATAAAGACACAATGTTCTACACCCTTCTAAAAGGACAGAAGACCTTTTGGACATACTGGCACATTCCTTGGCCCGGCCTCATGCTGTTGTATCCACCCTCATTCTCATGTCCATCTAATCGCCATGTCTCGCTGGAGTCTTGTCTGACTGTATATCACCAGTCATTTCCTTAATTTTTTTTTGCAAAGTTTAGGTGCGCAAACCCTTACGCCCAGGGGGCCTGGCTGGGCCGGGGAATGGGAAAGCCCAGAGCTCCTTATAATCCGGGCAACATGTTCATTATAGCAGAAGAGACCAAGTGGTGGTACATCCAATCAGATGCAGCGCTGAGCGTCACCAGGCCAAACACCCACAGGCTCTTGCTGTCTTCCGATTTTAATTTGAGAAAAACAGAGATTAAAGGTTGTTTCGCCATGCAATTCACACCCTCTGATACGGAGTGAAGGTGTCACCACAAAATATGCACCACTGATGAATCTAACGTAACCGACAAGGAAAATAATTATTAGGATTATTCTGAGGAAAACTGAATAGCAAAAATATACAGATTAAGTCTATATGCGTATATACGTTTATATGTACATAAATATATATAAGGAAATGCAATGCCATATCATTCACATAGCATAATCACGTACTGTCAATGTTCAGTCAATCTTATTTAAATCCAGCTATGAACAGCTGCGTCAAAATCAACTTCCTCCTGAGCGGCGGAGTATTATACTGGGTTCAAGACAATTATACATATAAAACAACAATCCCTCAAAAAATGAAATCCAGTGTGCCTCAAGCGCACTTATACTAGTATGGAAATACATTTTACGCACGACATAAAACTATTCTCCGAAAATCCAAAACAATAATCCAACCTACGTTTAACCCATACAATACATGGCACTGCACTGACCCCTACTGGTAAGTCTAAGGTGCACACACACTGTGTCGCACAGTGCCACGCAAAGTTAGCTGATCTGAGAGCAGTTTCTCCTTTTATATTCGTTGTTAAGCCCTATGCTGTTCCCTGTGTTAACAGCAATGTTTTTACAGTTATCCAAGAAATGTTATCTATTAAAGTTTAAAGGTAGGTGTGTTCGAAAGCAGTGTAAATTAGAGTGAATACCACTTTTGCAAAAATGGAGCAGTAATTCAAAGCCAATAGTCTGCATGGACTTTAGCAGAGAGCAATGTTTTAATTGGATACAGACATCCATCATCTCTACCTGCGTGTACTACTCAGGGTCACAGGAGTCAAAAGCCTTTCCCGGAAACTACGGGCGCAAGGCAGGTAACAGTCCAGCGTGGGGCGCCATTCACACCTACAAGCAGTTTAGCAACTCCAATTCACCTTAACTTTGTTTTTGGACTATGGGGCGGAAACTGGTGGAAACTGGTGGTAGATGGAAAGCGCACTTGGAGCCTGTGCAGGGACACAAATCCCCGTCCCAGAACTGTGAGGTAACAGTGCTAACCACTGTGCCACTACACTGCCCTCTGGTGGTGAATAGGTGAGTCTAATTTAACATTATGTGACTATAATTGATAACGAATATTGCGTTATAGGGTAATGTATTGATTTCTATTGTAATATTGGGGGCACAAAGTATAGAATTGATTAGTAGAGAGACCAGATAAATTACAGTATGTTTATTCTGGCAATGTCGTTCAGTACACCTAAATTATTGCTAGTCTCTATGATTTATAATGACGTCTTGTATGTAGTTTATCAAATGTTTGCAGTGCGCGTGTTTGTCAGCTGATAAGTAGGATATTGCTCTTGGGTTTATTTCTATGGCATATTCTCATGCAGTTCATTTTAGTGAGCTGTCAAATATAAATCCTTATAAATTTCCCTTCTTAGTTGAAAGGGCATATATTTTAACTTTGAAAACTAATAACATGCTATTAAAACTTGTTCTGGAAGTGATAAGGAATAGATGTACATTTCGCGTGGGGAAAAAATGGTAAGGAATAGTTGTGCTGTCTCTCCAAGTAACAGTAACTTAAGATAATCATACGTATGACGCAAATGTATTAATCAAGTATTTACATTTTATAAAAGGAGACCAGAGGGTAATTATTTTAAAAGCAAAAACTACATATCAGCAGAAAATACTTTTAAATTCTCATTACGAAATGCCAATAATAATAATAATAAAAAAAGATTATTCATAGAAATACTTGTAATTTCTACCGACAGCTTTTACAGCATCCCCCGGTAATGTGCCAACAGACTATACTCACAAAACATGAATTATTTTCCTAGATATGCTTTATAACCAGTACACAATACACATTCTTTCGCTAAAAATCATTTAATAAGTGCTCAATAAGAGGAGGAAATCCAGTTAAAAGGCTAGCAAGGGTCCCGGCTAGCTCTCCGAGCAGGCAGCCGGGGACAAACGCCCGCTTTTCCTCGGATAACTCCAGATCCCGCCCGTCCGCAGAGTACTGCTCCCGCTGCGATGCTATTTAACAGATACTAGTAGTTAATGCCTGGCAGAGATACTAGTTAATGCCTGGCAGCTTATATTACACTCTTTTCTGCAGACGTGTTTCGGAAAAAGTAGTGCGTCACAATCCAGAGTTACAGACAGCAGAGAATCCGGAGGCTTGTGAAAGTTCATAAAGGTTAAAAGGGTTATTATACAGGCAGAAACAGAGTCGTCAATAGGCATAACCTACAAAACCATTGCATAAAAACCCCTGTACAATAAAGTGACAGTGCGAGACTGAAACTACACAGAGATCTCGTCTTTGGGGCAGCTTTCAGAGGGGACTGGTTACTTTTGGGGGAAAAAAACAAACACGCGATATCAACGATATAAATAGTTTTTTTTTTTCATTTAATAAATTAATAAATACTGTGCCTCGTAGCAAGGCAAAGAGAGGAGAGCAAACCGAAACAGAAAACTACAAATCTAAATTACTGGCCATAACACTCAGTTACGGCCAGGCTACTGGCAAACAATTCGAGTGTAATACCGCCCCGAACGGCTGCTTATGACACCACGGCCTGGCTGCAGCGAGCTAGCCACCAGCGATCCATCCCAAGGATGCAGCCGACCAACCCGGCTCACCTGCTGTAGCAGCTTAGCCCAAAGTGGGGAGGCTGCGCTGCTGTGGTTAACCGGAAGGGGGCGCCAAAGCTGCTTCAGACACACCGCTGCTGTCTAGAAAAATGTATAATTAGGTCACCGGTACCTTTCATACTGTCACAAACGTGACCAACTGATACAATAACGATAGTAATAAACCATACTATTGAAAAAGTCACTGCCACCCTGTATATCTTACACATCATAATAATCAAGTATACCATTATGTTCAGACTGGGTTTTCCTCAACCAGTTAGCAGCCTACAAACAAAATCTAAATGTAAAATATAGTAGTGATAATTGCAGTAAGAAAGTTCCATCCATACAAAATTCTGAAACGTTTCAGTCCACGCCGAAGCAGGAGTTAGTGGAGGAAATGTCACCCTCCGTTATGGTTTGACTCCTCAGAGACTCCAGTTTCCTGCCCTGCAATTCCCCTTTCTTCCACAGGAGGTGCTGTTGGACTTCTGTGTATATTGCACGGATGATCTATTCCCAAATTACTTAAAGTAAAACAAATGTACACAACAGAAGGTCCACGTGGACGGTGGCCCGTCGATCTTCAGAGCAGGACCTCGCGACACATGGGCAGGTTGACGAAGATGAAGACGTTGAACTCGATGAGGATGGAGAAGCACAAGAAGACAGCATACATCAGCATGCACATGATGCCCAGCCGCCGGTCCAGGGTCCATTTGTTGAGGTGCACACCCAGAACCTGGGCAGAGAGGAGGGGGGGTGCTCTTCAACCTCTGTCACTATTCATTCAATTCTCTAATCTGAAAGGTCAGAAGGTGACCGCCCCTGAGGTGTCGGCCAAACCAGTCACAGCAGTAACCCGAATCATTATTATAATCTTTAATTCTAACTAACATTAATTTACATTAATGTCACATTAACTTAAAATTCCAAATGTAGCACACAATTTAAAATTAGTGTAAACTAAACATAAATTTGGTTCTACTGATGAATATGCTTTCAGCTTGTCAACGAGAATAAACTGCCTTTAGGTAGAAATGTGTAAGCCAGGTGATAACTGTGCTATAAGAGGGGTAATGCACTCTACTGCGTGTCGGGTTGTTCTTTGCCTCCGCAGATGTGTGTTTAAAAAGATATAATGCACAGTTTGGAGTGCATTAAAAGGTATGTAACTAACAGGTATCACAATGGGTCAGTGGGCTGCGTTATTGCCTCACACTTACAGGGAGGGGGGGTTAAATCCCTGTGTGGGTGGAGTTTGCATATCCCCCGTTTCCTGACACAGGCCAAAGACATGCAGTCAGAGTAACTGGTGTCTCTTGCCCGCAGTGTATGGTTGTGTGTGTGCCTGCAATTAGTGCTCTACAATACAATGGTATCACATCCAGAGTGTATGCCTGCCATATGACTCCACCCCTCCCCATATGACCCTGTACATCCCATGTGTTCCCCTGCCCCGTGGCTCCACCCCCTGGAATAGGCTCCACCCCTCCCCCAAGACCCTGTACATTTAAGGTGTTCCCCTACCCTATTGTTCCACCCCCTGGAATAGGCTCCACCCCTCCCCCAAGACCCTGTACATTTAAGGTGTTCCCCTGGACGCGCGTCCGCACTCACGGTGAGGAAAACTGAGGCCAGCAGCAAGGCAACTGAGAAGATGAGTCCTTTGCTGTTCAGATGGATCTGCAAAGAATGAAAGGGAGGGGTGTGTGCAGCTTTGGGGAGGAGGCACGTTTTTGGTCCTATCAGGAGCAGTGAGGGCGCAAACATGTGGACTGTCTGGCAGGGAGCTGGGAGTGAGTGAAAACATGCACCGTCTGTCAGTCCCCGAGGACTGGGTTGGGGAAAACTGGCATATAAATCCAAACTTTCAGGACCTTTAACTAGAACAGTTTGCTAGCCACTCTTAAATAAGCATAACTCTTAAAATGGCCATACTGACCTAAACTGATCATTATACATTTAAATGTTTATTAAGCAAATAAATAACATTATTAAATTTGGACTCATTGTGCCCTACGCTGCCTGGGATTGGCTCCAGGACCCTCACGACCCTGACCCGGATACGAAGCTAGAAGGTAGATGGATGGAATTTCTGTTTACATTTATTTAATAGCTTTTGACCCTAGGGACCAGCATAAAACTCACACAGAGTAAGCACAGTGTAAAGGAAGGTTACACACTGACCAGCATCACTCCGGGCAGAGCATTGGGGACACAGTGACATCACACAGAGAGGCACGCCAAAGCGATATGGCGTGTCAGAGATACTGAAACCGCACCCAAGTGCATAAGTTCGCATGTAAGTAGGCTACGAGTAGATTTTGCTAGCTAATCAGCTGGGGAAGGGCACAACATGCCTGTTCAGGTCGGGTTTTAGCTTTCTATTGCAGAGTGGAAAGAATTTAGAAGTTCTTACTTGGGGGAGAAATCTGATAAGAGCCAATGGAATTCTGCAGATCCCGTTCATCTCTCTGCTGCCCCTCACTGGACCAGCGAAGCATTTACACTTAAATGTCTTTCGTGGGTGAGTTTTGATTAAAGAACTCTAGTTATGGGAATGTTTCATTTAAATGTATACCAAGTACAGGATCATGTATTTAAAAATGTGAACGTTTGGCGAGATGGTACAGTAGAGGTTTCTTTTCTTAAGAGGTTTCTTTTCTGACCCCACTAGATGGTGCTGTCTGTTCAAAAAAGGGCTCTAAGCATGCCAAGAGCACCATCTAGTGAGGTCAAAAATACAGCAAATGGTTCATGAGGTTTCATTTGGCCATCACTACCCTACAGAGAAGGCTAATCCCTAACAATCACCTGCGCAAAAGGGACACAGGGTAGCAGCGTCATCAGACACTGTCACAAAGGGAAGAGGCTTGGGATCCAGCAGATGCACACTCAGTTACACTATCCCCACTCAGACCAGCCCAGGTTAGCAGGTAATAAGCGGTCATAGACAGAAAACCCAATCATGCAGCAAAGGATATAACTTTACACATAGTCCTTCTGGGCCCTGAATGAATCAGTTTAAATGGAACATTAATACTACATATAAGACATATGAACATTATCAGAGTAACGAGATAAGCATCACGCATCATACACATTATTTCAAACTAACAGGTATCATATTTTAGACAAAAAAAACATTAGTAAGAACCTACTACAAAATAAAACAGATGGCTTTAACTATAAGTTAACTAGCAGTTAAGTTAATAATGAACAGTTCCATTTATATCCAAAGCCAGAGGTGGGTAATTCGGGTCCAGGAAATAAAAGTCCAGACCAGGATTTTGTTTCTACCAACCAGTTGAGTATAAAGAGCCTCAGTCACAGTCAGAGAGTACTCAACAAAGGTTGGTTGATATAAAACCTTGGTCTGGAATTTTACTCTCTGGACCTGAACTACCTACTTCTGTCCAAAGCATAAAGGTTTATCAGCCTCATTTGGATGTTGTTTTGGGCAAATAAGTCTAATAAGAAACCATAATGTAAATGTAATGTGTGGCCACTAGAGGGCAGAGTTGAGCCAGGCTGCCGTGCTGTAGTACTCACATAGGATCCATAGTCAACAGCCAAGGTCTGCAGCGCCCAGGGCAAGCCCAGCCCCATCAGGATGTCAAACACGTTGCTGCCAATGGAATTGGAGACGGCCATGTCGCCCAGACCTTGGGGCAAAGAGGGGCATGCCTTACTGACGGAGGGGAAAGTCGCTGTTCAGAAACCGGCGAGCAGGACTGACGAGAACATCGGCGGCTCGTATTCTAACAGCGCTTCAGGGATGAACGTGTCATACCTGGGCGACAAAGTCAGCATGAAAGATAAAGATGAAAGAGCGGAGGCCAGGCCCCTCGGTGGCCTGGGGTCAGCCCTCTCCCCGGAGCTGGCGAGCGACCCCTCCCTGCCTGCTAACTCCCGGTTTGCGAGCCGATTTGAAACCTCAACGCCGTGGTCATGGGTGTCGGATAATTGTGGCGCGGTATGAAGCCCCAAAGTTAGCAACACACAAAAACAACACACAAAAAAACCAACAAACAGTAGGGGGGCGGTTGGGCCTACCCTGGCGCGCCACGATGAGGCTGGCCATGCAGTCGGGGACGCTGGTGCCAGCTGCCAGGAAGGTGATGCCCATGATGACGTCGGGGATGCCCAGTGTGTAGCCAATCACAGTCACCTGTGGCGATATGGCACCGCTTAGTCCCGCCCCCTCCAGAGAAGAGCCATCTGTACGACACATCAGCGGCACTCCCTAACCCCAGCCAAGCACAGTCACCTATGAGTACACGACACCGCTTAGCACCGCCCAGAGAAGAGACAGCTGTACGATATCACCACACAGCAGCACATTTAAATTATGCCAGTTGGCCTTTATTGCCTAAGCATTCATTTTCAAGTATACAGTGGCATGAGATAACGTTCCCCCAGGACTGCGGTGCGACATACAGCAGCAAGTTACAAAAGGAAGGATTCACAATAGCATAAAAAATGTAAGAACTCAAGCCTCAGGTTATAGGTAGTAGCAGGGTGTCCTGCCCAGGATTATATGACATCTGAAGCAGATCTAAGGGCTGGGTGGTGGCCTGCATTAAACAAAGGTTACATTAAACAAAAAAATGAGGGCTGGGACTGGGACAGAGTTAAACGTAAGAGCTGGAGGACAATGACCTTATTTGACTCATCCCAGCAGAATCTCCGTAAATATACATTCATTTATGGAGGAGATACCTTTGTCTACATACAAATGAG
Organism: Petrocephalus sullivani; assembly: GCA_026780845.1. Lineage (NCBI taxonomy): Eukaryota > Metazoa > Chordata > Actinopteri > Osteoglossiformes > Mormyridae > Petrocephalus > Petrocephalus sullivani. The sequence continues at coordinate 1,252,729 of JAODKM010000102.1, read as the reverse complement.
GAAAGCCTGGGGTCAGAGAAGAGGGCTAGCCAGCATCTCAGGAGGAGCTGGGGCTAACGCTCTTGCTGAAACTGTTTGCTTTGCAGGCCGTGGGATTGAAACCCATGACCTTCTGGAGACAGGCTCAGATCCCTAACCGCAGCTACACCCCCTCCCGGTTAACCCAGGCATCCGAATCATTGCCGAGGGAGTTTTACGCTCCCAAGGATGGACTCACGCACGCTCACCATCCACACCATGATGTAGGAGAAGGCGGCGATCCAGATGGTGGAGTTGACAAAGGTCACCATGAACCAGCGCTCCCAGCGGGGGTTGGCGCAGTTGGGCACGGTGAAGAACAGAACCAGGCAGAGAGGCCAGGCCGTCACCCACTTCACCTTGTTACAGACCCCGGCTGGAGGTGGAGCAGAGGGTGGAGAGAGTGTCAGTCAGCCAATCAAACAAACGAACAATCAGTCAGCTGACCAATCAATAAGGAAATCATTCACTAGAACCTCTTATCACCCTTTGAAAGGCCACAAAATCAAACTTGGCTGGTTTTGCTATATCTGTTATTGTCCACAGCTGAATCTGACATCCGTCTCGGGCTCATCCATCCATCCGTGCTATACGTCAACAAGCAGCCACCCAAGGAGGGACTTACACGGGATGTGAAAGGGCTGTAACGGTCCCTCGTTGTCATCTTCCTCCTCCCCGTCGTTCTCGTTGTCCTCATTCTCCGTGTCGTTACCGGCCTCCACCCCGCCACCCTCGTCCTCGCCGCGCCGCTTTCCGTGTCCGTTAAAGCCCCTCTCGGGCCCGCCCAGGCCGTTCTCCAGGCCCCGCCTCCCCAGGACCCTGACCACACCCTCCGAGTCGCCGTTACTAAAGGGCTTGCAGTTGCTCAGTCGCTGCCTCTGTGGACCGGCATCGGGGTGAGATTGGGTGGTCATCCCTTGGAATGGTTTAGCACAAAACATCAGACCCTGCCCCCCGTACCTCCATGATGAGCATACGGGAGGCCATGGTGAGGCGTGTGCGGGGGGAGAAGTGGCTGGTGATCATGATGCGCATGCCGGCCTCGGAGAAGGACATCTGGTGGGGGTATGCAGACAGGAGCTCGTCCACCATCAGCACCGAGGGCCTGCAGTGGAAGTTAGCTGGAGTGCGGGGGGGGGGGGAGGTGTTTATACTCATCACAGCAGCTTGTTTTAGTCGAGTGAAGTCAGACTGAAGCGGGACACAGCTGTACAGTCAGACCCCCCCCATCCGGGCAGAATGGGACCACGTGGTAAGAGATGCCCGTAACTTAGAACATGAACAGTACAGTACAGCGTACATGTGTACACATACAAACTACATGGTATTTATGAGGTGCAAGGCTTATAATAGCATGTTATTTCAGTCTGAGCTAGCCAATCATCCCCCACGACTCTCCGTATGCGACATTCATAACTTCCGTCTTCCGAAGTTAAAAGCCGACCGCAAGACGTCCCAGGAGCTCTGCTCACTTATTGATCATTGCTGTTGCTTTGCTTTTCTTTGATGGTTGTTACTGTGTATGATTTGCTTGATTTATTGGATTTCTGATTTTCACTTTGCCCTTGTCTGTACTTTCGCTTTGGTTTACTTGCTATTTGGTTTCAAACTCTCACCCGGTTTTTGGTTACCGTCTGACTTTGACGCTTTGGTCTGTGTCTGTGTGTCTGTCAGGTGCAGAGGGAGTGACTGCAGTTTTTGTTCTGCCAGCTTATGTTGTATGCTGTTGTTTGGATAGGGAGTAAGGTGTAGAATGTGTTGTTGTGTTTTTGCTTTCTCTGCACTTAGGTAAGTTAGCTTTGGGTCGCGTTCGGAAGCTGAGTTGTTTATTGTTTTCGCTATAGTCACTCCTGAGTCCTTTTCCATTTATTTGTTCTGGCGTGTCAATAAAAACAGAAAAATATACAAAAAAATCCCCCTTTGTCCGCGTGTGTTCGCTTGTCCATCCTCCATGTCCCCTTTCCCTTTGTTACGCCCCAATCCTAGGCTGTGGCTCGTAACAACAGCTGCTGGTTGTGTAACATTAATTTGTGCATACGTGTGCCTAGAGCTGCCTGGTAGGGAGAGGTGCCCGTATATTGGAGGTCCGGATAAGGGAGGCATGACACGCCAAAGGCACCACAAGCAACAGTACTGAAAGAAGACACAAACAAAGACTACAAAGATGGCCGCCAGATATCAAACGTAGGTATATTATTGTGGAAATGTCTAGAGTGCTACACACACTTCTGCCTCAGCACAACACTCATCCATTCACTGAATACCATATATTTCTGAGCCATTACTACAGAATTGCACTGTTACTCTTTATTGTTGTCTATTATTTATTGTTAGTGTCTATTAATAGCTAAATGCCATTTAACTGTCTAAATGTATTTCCCATGTGCTTTACGGCGGATGCTCAAATGTGATTGGACCGGGGGTCCCATCTGGGGGGGGGGCACCTTTCTTAAGCAGCACGGCGGTGGCGTCGCAGCCGGCCTCGTCGATGTCCGGGTTGCTGGTCATCCCATTGGCCAGGTTCACCGTGCTCCTCTTCCGCCGCTCGAAATAGCGGTGTGCGCGGGAGTTAAACCTGCAGCACGCACACACACGCCAGACATCCACAAACGTGCACGCACACTAGGGCCAGCGGCAACGCAGATGGGAGGGTAACGAGCCCCCCCCCCACCCCCCACTGGGCGGGAATGCAGGTGGAACATCTGTCACAAATTTCCAAATACTGTATGTTCGGCATGTTAATAAAACTGCGATGTTTGGTATATCTGACACGGTGGGGCGGGTACTTACTTCATGATCAGAATGTAAACCAGGTACATCACAACCAAGACCAGGGACTCCCACCTGCAAGAGCAGACACCCCGCCCCCCCACATCCGGTGAACGCCCCTTTTACAGTGTGTGAGGCACAGTATGTCAGTCAGCCACGTCCCGGGGGCAAATGGAGGCATCCTCAGGGACACTGCACCCACACCGGTCTGCCAGTATGGGACCATCCAGGGAGCCTGGGCCAACTGGCACACCAAGTATCTTCCCAGGGGCCGGCAAAATGTATCAAGGGTCACCCCAGAGTCCTGGGCTGCCCTCAGCAACATTCCCACAATAGAAAGAAGAGCTACATACCAGGAGACCTTCTCATCGTGGATGAACTACGGAAGAAGAGAGAGAGAGAGAGCATTTATTACAGTGAAAGGCAGCCTAGTTCTTGCATTTTCACTGCTTAATTTCCCTCCTCCCTGCCTTTGCGCATATCACTGACATTGCTCCATAGCAACGAGCAACACTGACAAGAGTGGAGGACTCGAGGCGGGTGTGTCGGCCAGGGGGAGCTCCAGCTCCGCCCCCTATGGCCGGTTAGGAGGCGTCGATCGGCGAGCTCCGAGCACACGAGGAACGCAGAGCGAACATGGAGAAAACGAGAGAGGCAGACGGAGGAGGAAGTGTTAAGGAAGTCAAGGGAGTGGGATGAGGGCAGCTGACAGCAATGGAGACGGCCAGCCCGTGGCATTCTGGGTAAAATGGAATCCCCAACAAAATACCACCCTGCATTTTTATTTACTCTCCTATTTTTATTCATCTCTCTAACCACGGCCAAGATAAGTGGGTCAGAGCCGGGTGGACTGTTATTCTTAGGGACCATAACCTTTTTCACATTTTCATTCATTGCTTTTTGTTGAATTCTTTTGCTGGGAAAGAATAGCGTCTCACAGTTACCGGTCTGCTGTAGGCCAGTGTGGCCCATGGGACCTGGAAATCTACAGGGATTCTGCCTTTCCAAGAACAACAGAAAATGATTAAGATGGCTCGGTCAGTTTGTCCCTTGACTCTTACAGCTGTCCCTCCCTTCTACACTCAAGGCTTTCCTGAGGACACGTTTTTTTCTGGCCTGGGTACACAGCTAATGCTCCCTTACAGTATAAGAGGTTAGCTGCACAGTAACAACAAGCTTCCACTAAGGGGCAGAGGTGTGCAAGATCTTGTGAGTCTTGTGAGTCTGGATTCAGTTGGGTTTAACCTACATAAGACAGAAAAATGATTTCACAAACCTCTGTAGACTGCTTTATCACTGAACGGGAGTTGGGCATAATTCTGTTTCCCTAATCAATTTCAGCAATGTCATGGAGCATCACAGTGCTGGAAGGTTGCCGGGTCTAATCCCAGACTTGGCAGAACACATTGACATTGGGCCCCTGAGCGAGGCCCTTAACTTCCCCCAGTAACATGCTCCAGGGTTAATGCCCTAACCCTGCGCTCAGACCCCAAGCTTCGCTCTTACCTAGTATTCATATTCAATATTTGGCATATTTCCAGACAACGCAGGTCAGAAAAGCATGTGACTTTGCAGTTTAAAACACTTGTTATAAAAGTATTATACTTTACTTTACAGTACATTGCTTTGATGACGTAATCAAAATTTTTACATTACTTATTAAATTTTTTTTTTCCGGGTACCCTTCCCCACACTGTTCTTACCCGTACATATTTGTATGTTTGAAGAAGGACACAGTGGGATATGCCAAGAGAAACATTCTAATATGCCTGCACTTGTACATATACAAATGGCAAATAATGCAGCAGTTAATTACTCAAATGTAGCCTACAGTGATCCCTCATGCTCCTCTGGGAGTGCAGGGCATTATGTACTCGACAATTAGTCTGATGTTTTATTCAGATGATGGCAAACTGGATTCCCTGCCCTGTGCTGTGCCATTTTATGACCCACCGGATTCTGTCATTTGGCCCAGGGACAAAGCCAGCACACACACACACACACACACACACCTGCCCGAAGACACAGGGCCCACGGCGCATCTGTGCTGGGTGGCGAGGTGGCCAGGCGAGAGTCAGCTCCTCGCGCCAAGCGGAAAGATGGCTCCCCGCCTGCGACCTCATCTGCGTACTGACCCCCCCGCAGCTACAGGGACGCTTCCGGCGGAAATTACCGCCAAAATGATAATAGCAACGATAAAAACAATAATGGGACAAGAAACAACAGCTGCCCGTCATCATTCGCGAAAATCAAATCGAATCCAGGGATTTACGGGGGCTGCCCATGTAAATCACTCAGCATGACCCCCCACCATTTATGACGTAAGGAGCTATATTAGGGCACATTCTTTATTTCTTCATTATGTGCTTCTGGATGTTTCTCTTCGTGACAGCACCTGCTTCATTTAAGCGTTTGAGGTTTGGGACGTCCTTCAAGCACCAGGCACTGCATTAGTACTTCTGGCATGTGCTGCTAGGGGGCGCTCTGCAGGCTAAGCCTGGACCTGCAAGCTATGGCCACACCAAGGCAGGGACATAAGTGATCATTTTCTCGATATTCGCCGGGGAGGCTTATTTCATATACATGCATTTTCCATAACACTCATCAACTGCAGTGTCACGGTGCATTATTTAATACATGTTTGTCAGAGCGCTTTGGTGCACGTCCAGGGAAACTTGGAGAGGGAGAGCTGCTATATTAAACCGTTCTGATGTTATCGTGAAAAGAATGAAGCTTTTCTGGGCTAGTGTTTACAGCTTGGCTAAACAAATGACCATGTAGGGCATGTTAGGGATAAAACACGTGTCTCCACACAAAGAAAGCCACAGTGAACAAGTCAAGCCAAAGCAGGCCCGTCTGACCCAGCGCGTAGGCAAAACTCACAGGCTCATTCTCTTTGGTTCTATTAGGCTTTCATGAATGGATCAATTCAGCATTCACATGTTGAATGTTCTCCTGCATATTTTGCCTTGGGTATATACAGTTTTTAGATTTACATATTGTTCCCTAAATCACATATTAATCACATATTAACCCATCCATCCTGTTCAGGGTCATGGCAGTCTGGATCCTATGGACTCAAGGCAGGATGGGGCACCAACCCCTCACAGCGCACACACACGATTCACTTACACATGTACACTTCTGTAACTCCAGTCGACATTAGTATGTTTGTAGCAGAGCTGGAAATTTCATGTCCAGAAAGTAAAAATTCAGACCAGGATTTTGTTTCAACCGACCAGTTGAGCGCTCTGGGACTGTGTCTCTTTATGCTCATTTAGTCAGTTATAAAAAAATCCTGGTCCGGATTTTTACTTTCTGGACCTGAAATTTCCACCACTGGTTTGTAGACTGTGGGGGCAAACCAGAAAAAAACCCCAGGATGAAACGGGAGACCACATAGATCGATCGAGGGCGGAGACTCGAACCCTGGTCCCAGAGATGTGAGGTGAGAGGGCTACCCACCCACACGTTACTCAGAAGGAAAAAGCTCATTAAAAAGCTTATACGTTTCGTTTTTGGTTATATAGGAACAAATACCTATATTTTTCTGAACGTCAATAGAGAAACGCTTTCTAGCCAGTAATCATTTATGAGAACTGCCGCAAACCTGTTCAGTTTCATTTATATTGACTTCTGTTAATTAGCCATTTTCACATTTCCGTGCGCTACCCCGGGGAAAAGTGCAGTCAGATGTCACACGTCGATGCGTTTCGCTGGGTCCTGCTGTCTAGAGGGTCCCACAATAGAGCTTAACGTGCCGATACCTCAAACAGTATCCCTGCAGGCGTTTTGCAGGCTCACCTGTCACTCATGAAAGCGAACCGCACTATAGTCCCAGGGGGCGACCAATCGGCACGGGCCACCTGCAACGGAGCGACCAATCGGGATGGGCTGCCTGCAACGGAGCGACCAATCGGGATGGGCCGCCTGTGACGGGGCAACCAATCAGCATGGGCCGCCTGCAACGGTGGCTACGAATCACTCTGACACTCAGTCAGGACTTTCTGCACAGGACGCCTCTGCCAGGGCTGATTAAACGGGTTGATTTAGCGAACGGGCAACGAGCCCTCAAGTGCCGGCTCTGCTGATTCGCAGCCCGAAGAGGCCTCACCACGCGTGTTCCGGCCCGTCAGCAATCAGAGTGTCAGCACGGCGCAGTCGGCATACAGCCCTGTAAGCAGCAGACACCATCGCTCACAGTCCCTCTCACTGATGGTCCCTTTTCATATACGTTTCACTTGTATTTCATCCTACAATAAAAAGCTTTCCATCACAGTCTAAACACCTCATTCACCATATCACTCGTAAATAATAAAGATAAGCTTTCACCTTGTTAGCATAATTACAGCAAAAATCAAGATGGATATCATCCACTGATAAATCTCAACCGGTTTTAATGTAATACTAACCCAGTATTTCAAATATATACATTATCTTTCGCTGTTTTAAATTCTTCTAAATCGCCTTTGCCGAGCAGGACATATAACACGTACTTATAACACGTAATTAATCACACGACGCATGTGCACATTGGATGCCATACTGTCGTTGATTGACTCTTCAGGACGATTAGCCAGTCCCCCAGCTACGCTCCCGCCTTTCCTGTGTTATACGACACAGGGCGCTGAACATGTTATATATCTGAATTGGCAGCCTCTCAGACAAGGCTTGGAACCTATCCCAGAGAACATATATACATACCTTGCTGTGCAGAAGTTTAAGCCAGTCAAAGAAAATGTTTAAAGCATAGAATTATAGTACACAGTACAGAAAATATGTAGTTGCTAAGAAAAAAATGTCATAACAAATGTTTAGAACATATGTAAGTAGCACAGGAACACAAGAAAATGAATGTGAATTTCTTCTGTTCTCCAAAAAGTGACAGATATCTTGGATGGCTGAACATCACCTTGGACAGATGACCACCACTTTGGTTCCCAAACTTCTCCATGTATTTGTCAAATTTCACCAACAGCTCTAATTAATTAATTACCATAATCAGTTAAATAACTAGATGGATTCTGTTTGGCCAAACATGGTGTGCTAGTGGTTGGGTCAAGAAATACATTGGAGTATTGATGGTTACTGTAAATACTGGGGTGACTTTAGGAGAGATTTTAAATGGCTAAGCTGACACACATTGACATGATATCATGTAAACATCAATTTCATTGGCTGCCTCTTCGGCCAAGTGACTCTGCACTGACAGATTAACACCAACCTGTGGATGTAGCCTAAGAACTTCCTAACAGTGACAGGACAATAGTTTTATATTTTAGCTGCTGCATTGCAAGTTACGCCCAGTGAACAGCACATTGTGACTGCAACCCATTCAAACCAAGGGAATGAGCTTGCAACTTGTGTGAGTACATGTCATACAGAGATGTTCCCTGGATAAGCTTGAGGTGCTCGAAAGCGCAACAGATTTTAAATACCTCAGGTTCTAAAAAAGATCCAGTGTGTCCGGGGGCTCAGGGCAGAGCTGTAGGGTTAGTTAAGATGGGAGAGGAAGACTGAGAGGAAGAGAGCTGAGACCGCCAGAGCGAGCACTCACCGCGATGAGGGCAGCTACGGACAGCGTGTAGAAGGCAGAGTCCCTCATCAGCGTCCACTTGGAGAGCCGCACGGCCTGGCAGGGACAAGGGAAGGTCATATAAAGAGGCCGTCTTAACCCACTGAGACTTCCCAAGTTGTCAGGCCTGCTTTTTACACGTCAACAAAATTTTATAAAAACATCAATATCCATCTTCTGATTCTTTTTTAAAGATACAGGGCCTTCAGGGAATTAGGCCGACCTGAAGTTCTGGTAACCCCACCATATGACACAAGAAGGTAAAAACAAGCTCTCTCTGAACTTTGTAATTGGTACAAATTCCACCTGCAAGAATCCCCATTAAAACAAGGAGATCTGACATCGAACCTGCCCCAGGTAGCTGAAAAACACTAGGTCAGTCCCAAAGTGTTGCTTCTGACTGTTAACGAGGCCCTTAACAGACCTACTGAAGCGAGTCTCAGCACACCCTTAATCCACCTGTAACCTTTGGGGTATTTCCAAGATGAAAAGTCAGCCTGTTTCAAATTCAAACCCGACAGGTCACAGGCGTGCTGGAGTGCGGAGCCGCTTAGATGCCCCAGAGCACATGCGAAGGTGTACCTCCATTATCAGCTATAAGCGACGCTGAGTCGCAATGTCAGATAGAGCATTAGCATCTGTGCCTTTGGTTAGCATTAGCTGCTGGCCACAGCCCACCTTAATAAGGGACGGGAGCTACATTTCCATGGCTTCCCACTCCTGCTAACCCAGCACAGGGCAAAATACTGCAGTGAGCCGCTGCTTATTCGCTGCTGAGATTACAGCGTGCTCAACTTAATAGAGTCTTAAAATTTCCACTTACATGGGCCTCTGCTCTAATCCTACCTAATCTCTCTCTGGTGCATGCCCTCCTCGCCCCCTGCCCCCCCCCCAGGGCATTTCCACCAGGCAGATATCGAACCAAACTGCAGCATCCAGCATTTGATGACAGCCAGAAATCCAATCTTTCTCGTTTCCTTGGAAACCATCACTGGCAGCCGGTTTGCATCCAGACCATCGGGTCCAAAGTTTCTGCTGGGCCGCGCAGCCGTGACCTGGGGTACACCTTCCCAAATGTACGCGACCTCAAAATCTGTATGTGTGTCGGCCAGCATCAGCTAAATGTCACGATATCGGCGTCGGTTTCCTGTGTCGGTATTGGCCGATTTTACAGGCCGATATTTACCTTTAATAATATTGAGAGTTAGCAGCAGACCTAAAGACACCACTGCTACAATGACTGAGCTGACTGCATAACCCCCCCATCACAGTCCCGCCTCCTTCCCCCCCCATAACCCCCCCCATCCTAGTCCCGTCTCATCCCCCTACCCCCGTCACAGACCCACCTCCTT
>JAODKM010000102.1:1214818-1233761 GCA_026780845.1 Petrocephalus sullivani | reverse complement strand
GGGGGGCGGGGAGAAAGGAGGGGAGAAAAAAGGGGGAAGCGGGACGGGCGGGGGGGGGGGGGGGGTCGGGGGGGGGGGGGGGGGGGGGGGGGGGAGGGGGGGGGGGGGGGGGGGGGGGGGGGTCTGGTACAGTGTGAGGGGATGGTGTCTGCACCTAAATGCAGAGGGGGCACTACCGCAGTGCATGGGGGAGGTCTAGACTATAGTGCAGGGGTGAAGGGGGGGGGTCTGGATCGCAGTGGGTAAGAAGTAAGGACCTTATTGTAGCAGAGGTCTGAACCATAGTGCATGGGGGAGGTCTGGACTGCAGTATGGGAGAGGGGAGAGGGTCAGGACCTAAGTGTAGTGTTGGGGGGAAACATCTGGAAAACAGTGGAACAATCTGGAAAACAGTGCAGAGGGGGTCTGGACCTCAGTATAAGGAAGGTCTGGACCATCAGTGCAGGAGGGGTTTAGATCATAGTGTGGTGAGGTTTGAACCAAAGTTTTTGGGCCACACTGCAGGGGGGTGGGTGGGCCAGTTGGAATGTAAATGAACGCACAGGAGGAGGGGAAGAATGGTTATGCTGAGTCTGAAGAAGTGCTGCAACACAGAAGAATCGATGGGTCAAAGACAGGACCATCACCCTGGAAGCCGGTCCAAACCCCCCCCAACAGAGCCTGGTCAGGGGAGCAGAGCAGGCTGAGGAGGCAGAGCCTGTGCACTTTATACAGCCAGTGATGCTTTAACAAAGCGCTCACTCGTCCGGAAACAAAATCCCGCAGCTGGGCTCCTGGTGAGAGTAACTGGGGCAGGAGAGTCTCAGCGAGGGCCGAGTCTATGTCCAACCCGATCAGGTGCTTTGAGCTGGATGCCAGCTCCGCGGCTGCCAGCCCCGGACAGGAACAGGAGCAGCACACCCAGAGCCGACCATCTGTCTAGAGAAGCAGCACTTCACGCTCCGTTTGCTAACTGTTGCTAACGCTTAGCTTGTGGCTAATGTGAGGGGGGGTCCCCCGACGAACCGCTTAACACGCCCATGGCGGCTGATCCCGCCGTCATTTCTCAGAGGGACCACGGCGTTTACTCTTTCACTGCCTTTGACTCACATCAGTTTAATTACCGCATTAGTGATTTAGCCACACCGGATGGCGAATTAGGGAGCCCACGGCACCAATAACAATGAAATGAGGGAAGACCCACGGCAGGTTAAAGGCTCAGCTGAAGCTACAAACTCCATAAATCAACATGAAGCATCATCAGGAGCAGCTTAGGGTTCCTGTTAGCAGCACGCAATATGTCCTTCTATGGCAGTCCTTACATAGTTATATTGCTGGATCGATCCTAACAAACAATTAGACAACAACTTAGGAGGCCTCTGATTGGCCAGAGGAGAGGAGTACTTCCTGAACTACCACTGCTGACATAGGTGGCAATGGTGTTGGGGGGCATGGGGATGGGGGGGGAGGCTGTACCTTCACACCATATCAGTTCAAAATAAAATTGCCGTACTATGGTAAGGCACTGATGTCCTAAGGCATTGACGTTCATATCTAGAGTTAGCAAGGACATCGGCAGAGAGAACACTGTGATCCCCGTGTTAAAATAAGTGTGAGTGTAAGAGCCGGGGTGTGTATCCTACTGCATCCGAATCCTGGGACAAGTCCGGGCCACCTCTGCCCTCCAGGGCAGCCGAGGGGAGGATGGATATAGAGTAGGTGTGAGAACTTCACACCAGAACTTACATGGATCAGAACCGTCACTAAGTTGCTCACTGTGTGCCTCATGCATGAGAAATATTAATGTGCATGTAACTATTCTTCAGTATATTAATTTTGACTGTTTGGCCGACGTGGTAGGAACCATGTAGTACAGGCCCATGAATTAGTACAAGTGAGCCCAATACAAATGGGTCAGATCCAATTTAACTAACCATTAGTCATTTAATTGAACTATCCGAACCCCATCCCCCCCCCCCGAGACCTTTTAACCTGACAATTCAAACCCTGGTGCCCACCCAACATCCTCAAGCGCCCCCCTCCCCCAGGACATCACCTTAGTAACAGCACTGCCCACAAATCCGGAATCTGGGTGCGTTTGATAATCCTGGCCCGCGTGTGTCGGCCATAGCGTCTCATCCATGTTGATCCCAGTGACACGGAACATGGAATTCTCATGACGGTGAAAAAAAGGGAAACACTATTTTTGGACGGTGTGGGAGTGAGGTTCTGGGCTGCCCCCCCGCCTGATCGCTCAAACCCAGCTGCTAATAAGCAGCACTTAACCCTGCCTTCGTCATCCCTTTATAATCGTGGGAGGAGGTGTTTTCTGCACCACCTCTGATTCCCGGTATCTTTTTAGGCCCCATAATCCCACCATGGGGGGCCACCACCTCCCACACTGCATGTGTGACAACCATTCGTGCAAACCCCCCCACACCTCGAGCTGCTCAGGCAGAGCTCGGCTGGAACGCCCAGGACCATTAAACCCTCCTCGGCGGGGAGACGGTAATTATCCCCCGCTGCCACAGGACTCCCTCTCCCAATCAGCTCGCTACGCGGCTCGTTGTGAAACCGGCAGTCAGCGGCTCCGGACCCCCACCAACCGGCCCACACCCGGGATCAAACCTCTCCCAAGCTCAACACTTCATACGTTAATGTCAATGCCAGCTTTTATTATTTGCAGTTGCTAAGCTAAACTTTTAATGAGAATTTACATAAAACTGCTGTTGATTCTCTTACAGGTGTAATCAGGAAACGGGAACAATTGCTGAATCGAATCTGGTATCTATTCACTGATTAGCCTGTTTAGTTTTAGTATGACATGTTTTATTAGCATCAGCGTTGTTGCTGCGAGCCTTTAGCTAGCACACCCAGGGATGTTTACCTGTGGTTAGCCCTTGAAGTGTGTTAAACATCATTCAACAACTGACCCCATTAAACTATTGGCCCTGGTCTCCTCTGCTGTTTAAGGGACTTGAACCCACAACCTTCAAGACATTATCGCTATTACATCTTGGCAATATATATAAAAGCCTCTCCATCCAGATGAAGTGCTGCCCCTTCACTTGGCCCCTTCACTTGGCCCCTTCACTCGGCCCCTTCACTTGCTCTCATCAGGCAGTTTTCCCGGGGAATAATGTAGCCCTCTTACGCACTCCTTGACAGTGTGAAATGCTGAAATCTGGCACGGAAGCCCTGTGCAGCAGCAGCCCTGTGAGTCGATCCACAGAGCCGCCTCCCTCTGATCAGCGCTACACCCCGCTCCCGGCTTCCTCCCATCAGAGGGCCCACTTCATCTGCCTTCCTACCAGCTCCTCCCCCATGCTGTGAAGTCCTCTTCCTACAAACCTCAGTAGTATCAGCCCCAAGGCATTTCCTGTCGGTGATCAATCACCTTGTGAGGATCTGAGTACAGGCAAAAAGTAGGCGGGGCAGAGGGTGGCGCCAGGGGGCGGGGCCATGACGATGTTCACTTGTTATGGTTCCATGTCCCAGGAGCGTCCCAGTCATACTCCTGGGTAAACACCTGAGTCATCTAGATGAGTAAAAGCAGTTAGTTTATGTGGATGAAGATATCAGCTTCACAACTAAATGTGTTCATTACTTGCAGGCTGGTGCCAAGAGATTTCAGCCAAGGCTGTGTAGGAATTTTTCATGAAAAAACTTCTGTGTTGAAATTCTGCTATATCTCCCCTATACGTTCTGAATTTATTTATATTATTTTGCCAAAATTTCTTTAAAAATATTATTTGAAAGGCATGGCCCATTTACAGCATACTGTTTATTGAGCACACCCTGATAATTCCTGGAAAACGCATAATCTGTGCAGATAATCTGTGTGCACAGACAGAAGCCAGACGGTTATTTATCCTTTAGCAAGATAAGGGAGTTTCTGACATAGCGAAGAGGAGCCGACGCGCAGCATAAATGCTAATCGCTAAGCTATATGTGAACATGCATCACTGTGGGCCATGCAATGGTGGTACTATAGCGACAGTGTGCAGCTCCCAGTGTTAAGACACAGGCAGCGAGTGTCATGTGACTGCACTGCCCAGAGAGCACCCTAAAGCATTACGCCATGGCAACGTGTCCTAATCCTCACCGGACCCTCGTGACACCCCCAGTCACAGCCTCAGCGACACCCCCAGTCACAGCCCCAGCGACACCCCCAGTGACACCCCCAGCGACACCCCCAGCGACACCCCTAGCGACACCCTCAGCGACACCCCCAGCGACACCCCCAGTGACAGCCCCAGTCACAGCCTCAGCGACACCCCCAGTGTTGCTAAGCTAAACTTTTAATGAGAATTTACGTAAAACTGCTGTTGTTTCTCTTACAGGTGTAATCAAGAAACGGGAACAATTGCTGAATCGAATCTGGTATCTATTCACTGATTAGCCTGTTTAGTTTTAGTATGACATGTTTTATTAGCATCAGCGTTGTTGCTGCGAGCCTTTAGCTAGCACACCCAGGGATGTTTACCTGTGGTTAGCCCTTGAAGTGTGTTAAACATCATTCAACAACTGACCCCATTAAACTATTGGCCCTGGTCTCCTCTGCTGTTTAAGGGACTTGAACCCACAACCTTCAAGACATTATCGCTATTACATCTTGGCAATATATATAAAAGCCTCTCTACCCCCAGCGACACCCCCAGCCACAGCTCCAGCGACACCCCCAGCGACAGCCCCAGCGACAGCCCCAGCGACACCCCTAGTCATAGCCCCAGTGTTACCCCTAATAACCCCCCCAAGTAGCAGCCACCTCACCTCAGACTGTCGATAGGTCACAGGTATGGCGAGCAGAGGCACTTCACGCAGACAGAGGAGGACATGAAGGGGAAGAAGTGGGTGGATAGAAAGATAGATAAATAGATAGATAGATAGACAGACAGACAGACAGACAGACAGACAGACAGCACATTCTCAGTATTTCACGACTTCCTAAAAAGGTTCTTTATGTGCCATCTCTAATTTGGACGAACATCTCATCCAGGGTGTCCCCTGATAATTTCTGGGTGCTTCCTGGGACATGTAGATTCTGCAACCCTCGACTGGAAAAGAGGTTATGAAAAACAGATGGATGGATGTATGGTTGGATAGATGATGGATGGATGGCTATATGGGTGGATGGATGGATAGACGGTTGGATGGATTATGGATGGATAATGGGTGGATGGATGGACGGATGATGGTTGGATGGATGATGATGGATGGATGATGGATGGATGGATGGATGATGGGTGGATGGATGGATGGATGGATGGATGATGGATGGATGACTTATGGATGGATAGATGTTGAGGAACTTTCTCTTATCTTCCTTCTACATGCTGGACCATATGAGAGGTTATGGGGTGGCCGAGGAGCTGAATCAGGACACCGGTCCCATGAGCTGACACTGAGGGATTAGACTGGAGCAGCTGTGTCCTGAGTCCTGTGTCCCATGTTCTCCTCACGTGCACGAGGGCACCAGGGCACCCTAAGACCCTTACATAAGGAAGCATGGATCGGGGTCCCGGGATGTGACAGTGCGCTTGTTAAAGGTACAAAAAGCTGCAGGAGGGAAACACGAACTTCCAAAGAATCCCCCCTTTTAATATTATAATTTCTATCTTAAATTGGATGTTAATTAGATGCCCACCAAGCCAAGCTCAAAGTAATCAAAATTACTTACATTTCCTGAATTATGAGAAACAGCAATACAACTACATCGTTGACACTGATCTCGGGTCCGTCACTGAGAAACAGCTGCACAGTTCTCACACTGACACTGGTCCTGGGGTCTGTCTCCTTGGCTGATGCTCCAGGCCACAGCCCATCTGCTCCCATCCTGTTAATCCTCTGAGGCCATTTGTGTAACAGTCTTACCACTGCAGCATATTTCCTGTCACAATAACCTGGCTTTTAGAGCAAAACTGCCCGCCTCCTCTGCAGTGTGGCCATGACATGTCCCTCAAACCCATATCTCACTCCAAACTCTGCAATCCAAGCTCCATACAGTATGAGCCAAAAGTATTCAGCATTACTCCTGATTTATAAACTCAGATCTTCACAACTCATCAGGAGAACAGAGCCTATCCTGCAGGAAATAGGTACATTGTAGGGAATAAGCCAGGATCAGGCTTCAAGCCATGGCAGGGAACACTGACGCATATGGGCACTTTGGCAATTCCAATTAGCCTCAGTATGTTTTTGGACTGTGGGGGGAAACCGGAGTACCCGGGGGACACCCCACGATGACACAGGGAGAACATGCAAACTGCACACACGGAAACCTGGCAGAGACTCGACCCCGAGTCCCATAGGTGCGAGGTGACAGTGTCAAGCACTGCACCGCCCAACTAAGTTTAAAGTTTGCTTTATTTAATTAAAGACAGGTTAATCCCTTTGGACATATCTACGTCTTATTAAAATACTGACAGTTAAATTCTTCATTGTATTACATGTGCACTGTGGTGTTTATAACACTGCTAATAACATTGTTTAGTTTTCAGGCTAAATGAAAGCCATAGGGTCTGCTACTCTGCATTCTGCCAGAGATCTCAATTTGTTTCACTCATTTGCAATAATAATCAGGATATAGTTGGCATGTCTGGTATTCTGTGAACTTCATTAAGCGTCCCTAAGTGTCATTTATTCAGTCCTGTGAGAAGCAGGTGCACAGGTGAGTGCTGGAATATACCAGGAGCCCACAGACCCTCTGAGTGTGACTCGCCACAGCTGATCCCTTTAACAGGTAACCCTTTTCTCTGAGCTGCACGGTAACACTGCCTCATTCTCTCAGGGGTGTGGGCTCGAATCCCACGCCCTTACTAATCCACCCATCCATATTCGGTTTGTCTTATTAACCCAAAAGGGACATTGTACACTTAATGCCACCGATAATCAAGGTTTTCTGGAGAGTCTGTCATGCTTCAGAGAATACACAGGTTAGATTACACTTTTATTAATTTAGGAGACCCGTCAGTCCAGAGAGATGTTAGTTACATAAAATTTGAAACAGTAACCACTGAACCACAGCCACAGAGCCCTAACCTGCTGAGTAGCACGTTGTCTCTATATCATTTGTACTGTATTAGCTATCCTACAAAGGCCTACCATCTGCTCCAGTGTGTCCCAGGACAGATCCTGCACTGGATAAGCAGTTATGGGAAATGTAGTGACAAGAGAGAGATGAGGGGGCATGCACTGAGATAGCGCATGCCGCACACCACCATACACCACCACACACCACCACACACCACCACACACCACCATACACCACCACACACCACCTCAGGCATGAGAATCTGGCTGCACCCATGCAAGGGGTGATACCTCAGCACCACACTGCTCAGACGAAGTTGATCAGTGTGAAGTTTTCCCAGTGGTTGGAGAGCCAATCCTGCAACCAACCCCCAAATTTTCCCTGAAGTTGTAGGACCTACTTGCAGGGCTGGATGTAGGTTAACATCATACCCAGGACGATGCAAATGCAGGTTAAGGGCCTTGGCCAAGGACCCAAGGGAGTTGAATCTCTCCTGGCATTCAAGGGATTCGGAATTGCTGGCACAAATCCCGAGCCTCAAAGCCACCACTCTGCCAGTACCAATATAGAGAAGCCAATAATATGATACAACCACGATTTCCATACAGGGTGTGAATCAGCCGAGACGGGCAAAGGGGAGCCGACCTTCGGGCATGAAATCACTTCAGGGGCAGCTTCCAGCTCTGGAAACAGACAGTGACATTTCAGTGACATTTTTGGGATAACGTAGTACTGTGTGGACGTGGTGGAGTGGCATCCTCATTGGCCTTGGCTGGCCATCGCTCTCTCTGTTAGACGGCGTTATGGAAACGCCCTTTTAAGACATGATGTCATGTGTTGCACTTTTTTTGATATTCAGGAAGCCACCTATCCAGAAGTCTTTTGTAATATCCTTTTTGTTGTATTGTTAGAAGATAAAATTAGCTGAAAGCATCCTGATGCAAAAGCAATCGTTAGGAAACAGTGAATAAAACTACTGTAAAAGTACTGA
Organism: Petrocephalus sullivani; assembly: GCA_026780845.1. Lineage (NCBI taxonomy): Eukaryota > Metazoa > Chordata > Actinopteri > Osteoglossiformes > Mormyridae > Petrocephalus > Petrocephalus sullivani. The sequence continues at coordinate 1,225,758 of JAODKM010000102.1, read as the reverse complement.
AATAGTCTCTCTTCTTTTTCACTGTCAGATTGAGAGAGACCTCCTCACGCACAAGGACACCAAACTAATACAGTGCAGACTTGTCATCAAGAGGCTGCAAGGTCAAAAGGCTATTTACAGGAATCCCCGCAAACCATATTTACTGATACCCCTGAGAATCTCCTTTACTGGTACCCCAGAGAATCGCGTTTACTGGGTTGTTGAGAATCCTATTAATTGGTACCCCGAGAATCCCATTTACTGGTACATCTTTTTCTTAAACGCCTTTAGTAAACAAGACAGTTTGTTCGATCGATTAATCAGAGGGTGATATTTTAATCAACATGCAGTTTGTACCTGAACATAAGTATGTACCTTAAAACAGACAGCATCTTAGGTCAGACAGTGACAAGATTGGTACATATTAAATGCAAGTATGTTTTAAGGTATTTATTCTTCATATGAAATGAAAACATTATATTGTTTTAATTGAAATGTTGCACCCCTGTCTGTATAATTAATGCATCCTTCTTCCAACTACTTATCAAGACACAGGGAGCCTGGAGCCCGTCCCAGGCAGCGCAGGGCAAGCCAAAGATTGGCGCTCTATTGCGGGGCACACACCCACATAATGGACCATTTAAAGATGCCAGACTGCCTCAGAGAATGCTTTCGGATTGCCGGAGGAAACACACACGACCTGGGGACACACAGCAGAGAGACAACAGAGCTACCGGAAAGCACAGGGTTACTCTTGAAATCTCTTGTGTGTGAGATTATTCTCTGAAATACTGCTCTATTTTTATAGCCGGGTATTGACAAGACGGTTATAAAACTCTGTATAAGACAACCAATAAGTGTCTGCATCTGTTTCCCAGTGAGTCCCTAAAGCATCTGGGATTAAGCGTCTTGCTCAGTGGCCTAACAGCAAAATCACTCTGCTAAGGCTGGGATTCAAACCAATAACCTTCTGAGTACAATCACAGCTTCCTAACCTAGTATGCCACACATCACAAACACTGCACCATGATTACAAGTTGATTCCCGAAGAGGAGCATCAGGAGATCTCTATTCCGTTTTACAGAAGGGTCCTAGTCCCTCTGGCCACAGTTTGCATTAATGGAGTTATTTTTGAATCTCAGTCGTATGTAATCATTTCTATACATTCATTTCAAAGCCAACAAGCTTGTTTGAATCTATGAACACCCTTTTTCCGCAATGACTTAAGTCTTATGACTAGAGACAGAGATTAATGTGTGAAGGAGGCTTGCGTGTGTAAGCTCCCTCCGCGGGAAGAGTAACAGCTCATTACACCGGAGATTATTAGTCAGAGAGGCCAGATCCGGGGCTCCGAATGCTGTGATTTAGGCAGAGGTGGGTAATCCAGGTTCAGAGAGTAAAAGTCCACACCGAGATTTGGTTTCAGCCAGCTTGGTCTGGATTTTTACTCTCTGGACCTGGATTACCCACCTCTGGATTCAGGTGGATAAAGACAACAGGGTGTGAAGTTGCGACTCAGCTCTAAGGAGAATATCAGAAAATGCGGGTTAGGTAAAGCACAATCAAAAAGATACCCGGCCTCTTTGTAGCCTGAAATAACATATGAGCGAAGGAAGCTGTAAACTAAAGGAGCTTAAAGCAGGAACATGAACACAGTATGACATTTTGTTGAGATTTACCTAGCCTAAGGATATAGCAGCATACCCCCCTCGCAAAGTACCAAAGGCCACTTGGGGCCCAAGGCAAGTTTCACTGTCGGCGCCCCCTGTCTGAGACAAAGGGAAATTGGCTTGCTCAGTCAGTGTCTCCCCAGAAGATGGCGCTCTAGCTGGCCGCCTATGTCACTCTGCCCTCCCGTGACCATGAGTTCAAAGCCTTAATCACCAAGGTACAGACTCCCCACACTACAGTTATATACCAGGAAAAATAACCACAATAAAACACAGTAATGTAATAAAATTCGCAGAGGCACGCTTATCCACAAACAGAGAGCCCTGATGCCGCATGTGCAGTTAGATCCTGACAGCAGAGAGAGTTAAATCTTTGCTGGATCACGGGCAGGACGGAGCAGATCCATCCGCCAGGCAGAAGTGCTGCTTATGTAAAGCTCACATTGTTACATGAGCATTGGAAAGTGACCGGGCCCCGTGCTACACCATTAAAGGCACGGGGGGTGGGCATGGAGGCTGCTGTTCTCAGGAACACGAGTCAAACCCGCTCCCGTGAATGCCAGACGGACACTACCCCCACAGCTGGCAGCGTGAGGTGCTCTTATCGAAAGGAAAGCCGGTGCGCGCAGTGACAAAAACATCACATCGACACGCGGACCACAGCCGCGGTGCGCTTTAGCCACCATCGTATGAGGATTATCTGATAATTTAGCAAAAAGAATCCCGACCTAATCCTAATGGCGCTTAGATTAGATAACGTTTGCCTTCAGGCAACACTGGTTACGGGCTGGAACACATGGTCGTGGGACTTATTACCCATAATCCCCACAGTTCCGTAACAGTTTTAGTACAAACTACAGCCAAAATCTTTCAGCTATTCCTGTCAGGTTAAAGCCCTCTAGCAGTTATTGTCTTAGACACCTTAATGTCTGATTTTCACAATCCTGATTTAAGGTTAAAAGTAAAACAAAAAACAATCAAACAAAAACACGCTGGCCCCGTTTCATTTTGGGATTTTATATATTTATCTGGCTGTCTCTCCTCCATGCAGAGGTGCTGAAATCTGTGTACTTGTCATTTAATGACTATTCTGATATTATGTAGTGCTAACCCTTGTCTGGTGCATTATACATTTCTTACTCATAAACAATAAATTACCATATTGTGTCGCAAACCATCTTCGTGGACACCTTCCGACGCTCGACTTTGGTTTGCGGACCTGCGCCGCTCAGAAGCTGTCATGTCGAAAGCCACGCCGGACCGGAAGGTGACCTTAACCCGAGGCATTCACAGAACACCTGTCGCCTGTAGTGCACTAATTGCCTGTGCCAGTTACGAGGTCCTGTAGGTCCCCAGCCGGGCAGGGGGGCCCGAGGGTGCCGCGGAGTCCCGCCCCCATCGCTCCTATTATAATCTCATTCTGCCGATGAACCTGGCTGTTTTCCCAAACCACTTTACAGTGTCAGAGCGCAGGAACTCCGCCCTGTGGCCCAGAGCGTGTGAGACGGCATTGCAAAGGGATGGTAAGAGATCATGGCAGGACCCAGGTGATTTAAACGAGCACAGGGAGGGTCTCATTCATCACACATCCACATCTGTGCAACGTGTCTCTTCCCTGTGCCCTTATATCCAAGGACCCTACACAGGTGGGTATGGAGAACTGACCCAATGAAGGCATTTAGCAAGCTGGCCTATTCTCTCTTTTCTGTATTGTTAGTATGCCTGGTGGGGGAGTGGGGGGGCAGCCAGTTGACCTTGGACCCCCAGAGGTTTTTTTCTCCCCACTTTGGAGTTTTTGGTTCCTGTCCTCTTTTCTTCCTTTCTCTCTTTCTTTCTTTTCCTTTTTCCCTGTTTTTGTGTTATTCTCTAACCACGCGAAGCACCTTAGGGCGACTCTTTTGTGAAAGGCGCTATATAAAAATAAACGTAGTTGAGCTGATTTGCACAAAAATCGAACACTTGATTTTTGTTAAATCGGTTTATACAGCTCTGGAAAAAAAATGAAGAGACCGTTCGATATTTGGGAAAAAAAAAAAAATCTGCATTTTAAAATCCTGATTTAATCCTGGTTCTGCTGGCAGAAGGCTACACTGAGCTGCAGGTTGCTTCCAGGTTCAACGTTTCTAAGACAGCAGGAGCTACACAAGAACAATGCGAAGCAGGAGACACTGGGAATGACCAGAAACCAGCCAGGTAATGGGCGAAAGAGACTTTCCAATGCCAGAGATGACAGTCAGCTTATCCAGCAGAGCCTCATGAATCGGAGGATGACATGGCTCTCATAAGGGATGGGTAACATTAAGTGCTGTGACATGCACAGCTAGGACAGTTAGTATCAGGCTCCTAGAAACAGGACTGAAGTCTCATGAAGCGAGGAAGAAGCCCTTCATTAAAGAGAAACAGAGAAGAACCAGGCTGCAGTTTGCAAGAAAAATTATTTTTTACACAGATGCATAACCATATATTGAGAAATGAGAGAAACAAAAAATTGTGCTGTGGTCTTTTCCAGAGCTATATACCCATTCATCCATCCATCCACGTACCCTGGACAGAGTGACAGGGGCACGCACCTAGCCTGTCCCAGGCAGCACCAGACAGGGGGACACCCTAAACTGGATGCACGGTCTTCGCAGTGCATGCTTTAGACATTCTGATTTAGAGATCCCCCATCCCCAGAGCTATGGGGCTACAGACCCACCACTGAGCCACCACTGCCCTTATATAATTACTGTAATCAGATTCCTAAGCCAGGCACATCCTACCCTGGGCCTGGGGAGCCTGTACAGGACAGAGGGCTATGGAAGATGATTTGATATTTGCAAACTTAACTTCACATGAAATGCACATGTAAAATGTTACTGTAAATGTTGGTTATTTAAACCAGTATCATTGCTTAAATAATGAGTGCATGTTACGCCGCAGCCGAAAATTGTTGCCTTAATACTCTACCAGGTGAACAGTCCAGCTCAGTCGCCTTGCAGGTTAACCCCCTGATGGTGTCCTTACACGAGCACACCGCTGCCCGTGGTGACAGGCGGCACTCCTCGCCGTCACACGGCCCTTTCTGCAAAGCCGTCGGCCTCACCTCCACAGGGGCACCAGGAACATACGGCCGTGTTAATTTATGTACCGCAAGTGACAGTTAGCTGGTTTGTTACCCAACGTGTCAGGCCTTCGCCCACAGGATTTCGAGGGGGCGGGGCCATGCCACTTCTTGGCTCCGCCCCCTCCTCTTCCCAATCTCATGGAGATCAAGCACGTTACAGCCAGAGGTGCCGGTAGAGATTATGGGTCCCATGAAAGTATATTAAACTGGGCCTCCAACCCAAATCAATCCAGGAGTACCAGAAGCTTATACAGGGGCGTGGCCAGAGGAGCACTGGCCCCAGTTGAAAGCTGATTGGCCCCCAGAGTGCCCCAGCCCATCACTCACCAACTCAAAACAAATCATTGACTAATGAAAAGGTTGGCTGCCCTGACGCCCCCAAACTCAAGAAGCCCTAGAAACAGCTATGACCAGCGCCCACTATACACCATGCTGCCTTTCAGCAATACAGAAAAACACAATTAAATAAAGAGGGGATCAAACAGAGGAGTGTCAAGCTGAAAGTAAGAAACAGCACGTCTCCAGTACGGACTGTAATTACCGCCGTTTGGGATGGGTGGCGCTGTAGCTCCCATGCCGCCCCCGCCACTCCTGGCATCTGCCTACAGCCTCGGTGATCACACGCGGAAGTCGGCACCACCTTCCGGGCTCCAGTCAGCAGCTGCTGCTCCCCAGCTGCCCATTACCCACCCAGCACCCCTGTGGCAGAAACCCCCCCCCAGGTCTGGGGTCACACACACAGCCGGAGGAGAGTACAGGCACAGCACGCGCACTGTATCCCACCTCACACTCATCAGGGGTACAGAGAGTACCGAGTTTCGAATGCATACATATGTGACTGATGTTCAAATCGGCCATTTCCATAAAGCAAATATGCTAATTCCTTTCAGCGCTAGCTTAACTAAGGGTGTTTTTAAACACACAGCTACATTTAAAAGCGTAAAGCGGAGTGCATTAACCTGCTCATACTTTTGTTACTACACATTCTGCGTACATTTAAAAACTTTTAGTTTAGTTTCTATTCCTTTTAAGTAGTGTTCCATAACTAGAATTTAAAGCAATGTTAGTTAGAATTAAAGATTATTATAGCGCATTGATTTCCTACTGCATGTAGGAACTACATGCATGATAATAGAAAATTAATTAACCCCCCATCCGACCAGATATGAGATTTTAATGGTGCCATGCTATAAAGAATAACATCATCTTAAGGGAAAATGCACAGATCAGGCCTGTGTGCAAAGGTCCCCCTCTATCTCTGTTAATTGTCAAGTAAATATTCACATAGTGACCAACCTATTGACTTGAACTTCCACATAAACTTCTAGCACAAAACTTGCAAATGCATAGCTTTCGCTCATGGGAGTTTTACTTACACAAAAATCTTCTGAGGGCAGAAAGAAAGATTATTGGTTTGGAGCGATAACAGATCTTGTGTCAGGTGTCAAACCAACCAAACAGATGTCTTGATCCTGCCTCATCCAGTTGCTTGGACCCGCCTCCTCTACAATGTGACTGGTTATCTCTTTGAACCAATCAGTTTTTTGCTCTTCCATCAGAACATATTTGTGTAAGTATAACTCCAAGGGGCATAGCCTTCTCAACTTGACGACCTTCTCCAACAGAAATAGAAGCTGACACCAATTTATAAAGCTAGTGTAAATAACTTTCCGACCTTCCAGCCCGAACCGCTCACAGTGCAAACTCATATTCAGCGATACAATTTCCCAGGAATGTTTTTATCCCGCTGCCATTCCAAGATGTATGTTTCATTATGTGCATCTTAGCTGAAAGACAGCTGATGAGCAGAAGATGCATGGGGACGTTATTCCCGGCCACTTTCCATGCCACCATTTTCAATTGCAGATTATCCAAATAGATCCGCGGCCATATGGAACCTTCTGGATAATTCGGTGATTTGCAGAGCTGTCATACGCACATGACTTACTCCGTCGCACACTAAAGTCAATCGAAGGTCACCACTTTACCTGAAATGCACTCTGACATAAGCGTACAAACTCACTGCCAGTAACTAAAATAAAGAATCAGCCACTGGATAATACTGTACACCCTGCACCCTGAGGTGAAGTAACTGTGAAATTGCGTACAGCCCAAGGGGACAAAGCCAACTGAAGAATAATAATAATAATAAAAATACCAGTTTTCAACTCCACTGTAAACCTTCAGTTGTAATGAATAATCAGAAAAACCACACGGGGTGGTGGGGGGGATAAATCCTGTCAAACTGTGAATTTCCACACAAATTAAAAAGTTTTAAATACGGAATCTAACAATCACAGGCCCCTCTGGGCTGGGACACCCAAATATAAACACGGACACACACGCACGGGAAGCGAAGCCACATTCGCCAGGCCGCCAAAGGGAGTGAGTCTCGTTTTGTCCGCCGACTTGGCCCGGTCCCTCAGAAAGCGGCTCTCTGGTGCAAACGCGGGTCAGGCACGGACTGCTGGCACTAGGAAAGCAGCAAAATGCACGCTCCACTTAAGAGCTCAATTTTATTCTGTTTGAGCGATTATAAGCTTCAAAGCGGCCTGGCAGGAAGCGGCCTGCTTCTGTTTAGCTCATTAGCATCTTTGTTCCAGGCCTGTGCCGTCGATTAGACGGTTCATTCATACATTCGGGGGTTTATTTTTTATTGATACGCGAGTTAAAGTCTTGGATGTCTTTGATTGGGCCAACCACACGTGTACGAAGCCAAACATGAGGGCCAAAGATGGCAGGGAATCCACATGATGGGAAAAGGAACACCGGCGGGCCCCTACAAATGTCACTGTTATGCCCCTCTGCCCGCGCCCATGTTCAGGTCGACCGCAGACTGTTCCTGTCGGCTACACGTACATAAACCAGCTCCCCTGATTCACACTCTCTTGTGTTTTTGCACTCTAAGTATGTTGAAAAGCCTCCCTCTGTCAAGTGCTGTCTGTATGATGCACCATGGTACTGAGGGGTCGTGCAAATACATGCAACTGTATACATGAATATGGATGACCATGACAATACAGCCCGCTTGACACTTGAGAGATGCTCAGGATCTAATGGCAGGAGCAAGATGAGACCCAACAACCACCTCTTTTAACTACCACTGGCCAGCATGACACTTACTTCAATGTCATATTGCACTTTTGACTATAATATTAATGAATCAGCGAGACAGTAGGGACACACCTAATGAACAGAAGCCATGCTTGAGCTGGGGGGGTGAGATTGGTACTGATGAAATTATTGACTTCTGCAGTTACTACCCAGCCTAACGCTCTTCGATGAGCGCAGTGAATGCGTCAAAGGTTACGCATCCTATAGCACGACACCTGCAGCTTATCGCTTGTTAGGCAGGACTCCCCGGCTAAAGGCAGCGTCAGCCCCCCGGAAGGCGATTGGGGGTACACAAGCAGGGCATTATGGGATAGGGCAGGGCGCCGTGTAGCCGTCAGTATGCAGGTTTGTTATCACATCCCTACGTATAATAGAAAACAAATGAAATCCTGCGGTTGAAAAAAAAATAGGATGTTTGCAGGCATTTAAGTTTTTAGGCAAACATCATTAATCAATTTACGACGACTATCTAGGTTTTAATATTGTGTGGATGTCATACCAGCTGGTAACTAGGTGCAATTTAGTTATACTACCAACAAAAACAAGGATGCAATCTGGCATAAAGAGCATCCCGGGAACCTGCATCTCGCCAATCGTGATGGATCATTGATCCAGCAGGCTACAGAGTACCGTGGCTTCCGATTCGCTGCTTCCTGTGGCCGTGCAGTAACGAGGACGGGCTGCGTGCTGTTAACTCGGCTCCCGGGAGACCCCAGCACCCCTGGGATGGCGTCTTTCCCAACACAACACTGCCAGCGAATCATAAATCATGTATGACAGATAACGGGGCGGCCTCATGCCAGTCTAAGTCATGTAGGGGGGGGTGGGGGGTGGCACTCAAAAAACTATCCAGTTGGGGGACGAAGGAAAGGTGACATGGAAATTCTGGCATTTATTTTAAACGGCCAAGAACGGAGGGAGAAATATCCAGGACGCTCCTCCAGTGTCATTTAAATGGAGCAGAATTCACGGCTATATCCGCCTCCATGATGAGCTCAGTTTGGGGACAAAAACCTCAGGGTGCATGTTGGGGTCCAAGGTCGATGACGTCAGCACGGAGCCGCGCTCGGCACATGTACATGAGTGACCTAACTCTGCTGAAAGTCAGCTTCATTCTACAACATCCATCCATCCATCTATCAGTCCATCCATCCATACACCTTCAGACTTAACCGCTCGGGGTCATGCCTAATTTTAAACACAAACATATAAATACTTCACCTAGAGCAAATTAGGTTACCCTTCCCCGAAAGCAGAATTACCTTTTCTGGGATTTTGACTGGGGGACTAGCGAATCAGTCGCTCGCTAAAAGGTGCCCGTAAATGCCAAAGGTGTCACTGGCGTATGAGTGCGGTGGGGCTGGTGAACCAGAGGCCTCGGTCATCAGCGGGTGAAATCCAACCTCAAAGTGGCCTGTCAAGGTCCAGCTCTCGGCCAAAGGCAACCGGCACGCGGGCGTCTCGGAGGCCTTAGCCCACATAAAGACAAGCGACAGAGAAACGAGACCGTGTGCCCCCCCCCACCTCGTTCTGGCTGGTGGTTTAGCATCTCTTACCTCTGTCATCCTGGATGGCCAATCAGCTCAGGCTGAGCTTAACAAGCGAGGGTTAATGGAACTGAAGAGAAAAAACAATGTGTCAGGAGTATGGTGCATTAAAAGCAGGAACCGAAGCCCAGCAAGGTCCTCGGGAGGCCTTTCTGAGGCCTTTCAGCACCAGCATTAATTGATACTTACATTAAGTGATGTTTTGTATACTTTATTGCCCGGTTAAAGTAGAGATAAATGTACACTGGATTGCAAAAATGCAATAATATTGCTGGCCATCCTGCTGCTGACCCTGTTACAGTTCTTACTGTGATCTGTGGCTGGTCACATGACAGGCCCGGCACTTAATTACAAACACATTTAGGTTGACGGAATGGAATGCTTGTAAACCTTCCTGGAAGGTCTACACCAAAAAAAAGAAAAAAGAAGGGAAACAACCGTGTTTGTATGTGATGTGTGAGCTAGAGGTACGTCTATGAGGTTTGTGGATGGTGGACATGGCAGGCAGGGACCGAGGAAGCTGTGTTTATCAGTGTGTACTGAGCTGGAGGCCCAGTCCGGTCAGGGGTTTTGGGGAGAGAAAAGGGCACACCAGCTCGCCTCCTCCCCCCTGGCCGACATCGGAAGTGTGAACATGCCCTCTCCCTCGGGGCCGGGGCATCAGTAAGCTCCATATCAGTGAGGCAGCTAGCCAGGTTAGGGCTAATGGGCTGTGCGGCCCGATTGCTGCCAGCTACCGGAATGAACCCCTTGGCATGCACTCAGTTTGGTTCTTCCTGAATATTAATTATATATAAAGCACGCCTCATGCAATGCTGAGGGACTCGGGGAATAGCGTGCCTGTCTGACACCTTCAGGGTTGTTGGTTCGACCCCCCCCCCCCCAATTCTGCTGAGTTGGTATGTTCCAAAAACGTGGCGATTCTGAGCCGCCCATAGCGTGTGCCCTGTGATGGGCTGCCCTCCAGGCCTGAGTGTCCCCAGCCTCACATCCCGCAGAGTCAGACTCACTCTGACCATGTACCGAATAAGCAGCGATAATGGATGGATGCTTTGGGTGATAAAATATTAATTTCGGGTCAAACCTCTGCTAACGGTCTGACTTTCTAACTTTCCAGCGGTCAGGTCACCAACTCTTGAGCTGGCATTAATGTTTGGGGGCGGAGCGGGACAGCTGGCATTTTCGCATGACGCGTCCTGCGTGTGTGCGCCCTCATCCCTCTGGGATACTGTAAACTCATTTATTTAGAAACGGAGGATAAAAGGGGTACAAAGAAAATGTGTCTTTGGGGACAGAAGCAAACGACGGAAAGTCTCACCCATCCGCAGACCGCGTGGTTTATATATAGCTCACGTCATCATTACTCTGCTCTAGGCGGGACGAGCGGTAATCTCCCTCCGCGCAGACGGGGGGGGGGGGGGGGGGGGGGAGAGGGCCGCAACCGCAGCGAGTATTTGAGGGGAAGAAAAAATAATAGCCTCGCCACCGGAGTAACAGGAAAGAAGAATACCACGCAACACAAAG
>JAODKM010000102.1:1196563-1214718 GCA_026780845.1 Petrocephalus sullivani | reverse complement strand
CCCGCCCCCTCGCCCGCCCCTGGCGTGACTTGCCGCCGTCCGGCGGGCCCCCCGGCGTGGGGGGGGGGGCGCGGCGGAGCCGCCGCGGGGGGGGGGGGGGGGGGGGGGGGGGGGGGAGAAAAGGACGCGATACCGCTTGAATATTTCAGCCGTTAATCAAAAATAATTCCTCAGCCCGTGCCAAAACCCGTTAAGTAACGCACCGCGAAATCGGAAGGCACCGAGATTGCCATCGCTCTTTCAGACGGAGCCGTCTCTCGTTACCGTAAATCACGCGCCGGTAGTGGTCCGTGGCTCAGACGGCTTCACTGTGGGCAAACAGAATACTTCAGTTTTAGTAGGGTCGTGAAGCACGGCGCTAAGGTGAGACTCTCAGGCATCACCGTGGTAACCTTGAGTGTCGAGAAATCCAAGTTTCATTTCCTTTCGCCTTGATAAATACTCGGGTACTGGGGGCAGAGTGTGGCTCCGTAGGTTAATCCTCTGTGCCTGAGATTGGAAGGTCGATGATTTAGGTCCAGCCGTGGCAGGTCTGTGGGCCCTTAAGCAAGGCCCTTGGCCCCCAGCTCCCTGGGCGCTGCATGAGGTGGCTGCCCTTCACGGCCAAGCTTGCTCTCTTGGGGGGCTAAGGTTGGGGGAGGTGAGAAGACAATTTCCCCATGGGGAGCACTACAGTATCAATTATATTGTTTTTATTTAATGACGCCACCCTGCTTTCACCGCTCACATGTTCTGTCTCAAAGTCAGGGCACGGTAACCCAACTGGCCACCACAGTCCCAGAACATTTCAGAATTGGCTGGATTTTATCTCAAGGATCTTTGGTGCCGGCACTTAGCTTAAAGGCACCACTTAGCATGTCACCAGGACACTGTGATGTTTTATCATCAGGCCACTGTACACTATACACTACACAGGCATTGGGACACCTGGTCTACTGGAACTTTTTTGACATCCCATTCTAAGTCCATAGGCATCAATATATAGTTTAGAACTTCCTGAAGCTATGCACCCCGTCTTGGAGCTATGCACCCTGGAAAACGACGACCTGGGTCTGCTACTGTACGTGGTCTGCCACTGTATGTGGTCTGCTACTGTACGTGGTCTGCTACTGTACGTGGTCTGCCACTGTATGTGGTCTGCTACTGTACGTGGTCTGGTACTGTACGTGGTCTGCCACTGTACGTGGTCTGGTACTGTACGTGGTCTGCCACTGTACGTGGTACGTTGTGGCTAAGTTTCTGTTGTCCTAAAATGCTTCCACTTTGTAATAATTCCACTTACAGTTGACTGTGGAATATCTAGCAGGGAAAACATTTCATGAACAGACTTATCACAAAGGTAACATCCCTTGACAGTATCAATGAGTATGAATTCAATGATTAAGAGGCATGTCCCAATACTTCTGTCGATATAGTGTATCTTTTTTACATACAGAATTCCTGACTCTTCCTGCATACTGCTATTAACGTAATCTAATTAGGTTTCCTCCCTAATTAACCCCTCCCTGATTAAAGGCATTGTTGTTTTACTGTTAAACATCTTTGCTGCTAAAATTGCAACATAGCTCAAGCAGCAGACCACCCGTATCTGCCAAGAGTGAAAAATCAATAATAACAAAACAATCCACACCATTTAGCTAACAAAAAGCAATTTAGAATATGCTCCTAGATGCTCCTTTGGGTTACAGGAGTCTTTGCTAGCCGCAGCTGTGTTCTCACGCTATAGAGAGTTGCCATCAAAGCCCCTAATTAGCACACAACTCTATATGTTGCCAAGTTTTTTGATTATTTAGATTTTCTTGGGTTGTAATTTTGCTTTGAAAGATCAGGAGTGTGATTTATGTTACTGCCTGACAGGAAAATGCCAGAGATTAAGTAAAAAACAGGAAATGCTGAAAAACATTTGAAAATACAAAATACTAACTCACTGTACATTTCCCCCCAAGATAATCATTTAAAAACACAGTGTAGAAATACAGAACTGCATAGGATGGTAAGTCACTGTCATAAGCTCTGCGATCATGTGATCTCCCGCAGACTCCCGCGGTCTCATCTGCGGGCTCCAACGCTGGCTGTGCCTGAAACACGTATATGAAATCTTTCCCTTCTACACTATGTAAAAGTTTCTTACAGTTTCAGTCTTAATAAAGTTAAAAGTAAGATTTTTTTTAAAAAAAAGAGTACAGCAAATATATTTCATTAGAGTGTGCTGTGCAGGTACGGTAACCGTCTTACTGAGAAAAAAAAACCATCCACCCAAGGCATCACCAGGCATCACATGCTGCAGGCCAGACTAAGGGACGGTGGCCAAGAAGGGACAAAGTAGCAGGGGTTACAACCTGGGCTTAAAACTACCAGGACGTGCGTGTAGTAGATAGCTGAAAAAGACCCATCCATCAAAGCAGTGACTCTCTATCCAGACTTGATAATTACAGGAAAAACGCTCACAGTTAATTAGAAAGTGGGTATTTTACTTATTTACAATGTTGCTGTTCTTCCTAAATCACGGTATCTGTATAAAAGGCAAGGGCCCCGTTTGCCAGCCCCACCACGCCCTTAGTCACTGGGTTCCTGCATAAACATTCAGTTGCTTGGCTTGCTTGCTTGCTTTTATCCGGAGCATGTAAACACGACGGATCTATTTGCGTTCTCATCCGCCAAACCCTGCACTCAAGGATTCACTGAATTAATGTGTAATTAAATCCATGTTGCAGCCCACTGATAACTTTTCCGGAAACTCTCATTAAATACAGTTACTGTCTTTAATACTGTGTTCCATTTGAACTTGCATTGCTAACGATGGCTAACAATGAACCTGCCAGAATTGGTGTTCCTAATGGCTAACCTAACTAATTCTATTGGAACGTGGTTAACTCAGGTGTAAAATCATTCCCAGCTCCGACTTCTGAGGTAGATGGAATGTAGCATAAAAGAGATGCTCAGTAGGAAACCCCCTGGGGCCCTCACCTCCAGCCCCGAGGGTTTGAATCTCACTGCTGCGTTTTCCCTGTGTTGAGTACGTTTCCACTCCCTGGAGGTTCACCCACATCCACAGACATGCAGTCAAGTCAACTGCTGTCTCTAAAATGCCCACTGGGTGTGCCAGAGTAATATGGTAATATTTAATGTAATTCCCTGTATCTCTTTCAGTAATATGCATTGCATCAAAATATATTCAATATGTAAACGATTAAATGACAGTTAAATTCCCTATTCACATATCTGACCCACTCCCACACATGACGCACGCTGGCAGAAAGAATTAATTTAAAGAACTAAATAAGGAATGGATACAATATAACCAGTATTATGCAAGTTCTGCACCTTTCCATGTGACAACTCGGTCACATACATGGTGTGGTGATGTCATGCTCTGCCAGGTTGTCGTGGAAACGAACCTGGTCACAATGCTGGCTGTGAAAGAGAGGATGATGTGAACGTGGACTAAGTTTCAAACCCGTGATGTGTGCGGTGGAAGAAATGCAGGTCAGCGTAGCCCAATCCTGCGGCTAAAGAGAGAAGCTAACGTGCAAACAGTAAATTGTTCCTGAGACTGTTTTGATTTTTCTGAGCAGCAGGGTGAAGATTGCTGCAGGACATTTAACTGCCTAATGCCTAAATAAAATGGCAGAAGGTTGCGTCCTTCAGATAGTTTTTCTTTCCTGCAATAACACAAGACTAATTTTACTGCCCAATCTAGGTTCTACTTAACTTTAGCTCTGATCTTCCTGCAAAACTATTCTTTTTCTACACTGGTCAAGTACGTCAGGTACCAAGGATATTTCTGAGAATCTACTGTTTTTCGTTTTGCTTCTTTGCCTCATGTATACAATTTATAAAAGAGGGACAGTGTACTGTTGCCTGTGGATGATTACGCCGCGGGACGCTTTTTAGACCGTGGAGAGGCAGTCGGGACCCTCTGCTAAACAGGCTGCTGTTTTGCTCCTTGCGTTTCATCCATGGGGCTGTGTGGTATGAGGTGAGGGACATTCACAAGGACAGAACATCTGGAGCACTCTGGTCGCCAGGCACAGCAATGGAAGCCCCTTCTCGCTGCATTTCGGTAACTCAAAAATAAGACATCAAAGGTTTAACAGGGCTTTTAAGGAGAATGACAGCTGTATGATGGATTTCCAGAAGATACAAATAATATATTTTAATGTTCTGAACTATCAGTGGCTTTAGGGATCTTTTTATTGAAATCCTGTAATTCTTAATTCAGCTCTATCAGGGAGTCCAAGACACTGTTTAAATTCTGTCTTTTTGCTGACATACCTGGATTCCCATCGCTCAGTCGTCCACGTTAGTATGGATAGGGCGGTCATTCGCTTGTGCACATCCCATGACGCATTTTTTCCCCGTGGCTTTACAAGACATATTGTGGTACCAAAATAGCGCCAACTCTAAGATGGGTAATTAAACATGGCTTGATTAAGTTGCATTTCTCTGTGTGTGTGACTAACAGTTGAAAATTTATGAGTACTGTAGTTAGTCAGTGTACATCTTACATAAACTAATTACCTGTTTTGCTGTCGATTAATCTAGGAAATAACATCTTCATCAAAAGTGAAATAATTTAAGTCAACCCATTTTAAACTGTTCTGTTCCTGAACATTTTGTTTGTTTCCAGATGATGGCTCTACTGCCCTAAATTGAAGCCAGATAGAAGTCTGTATCTAATAGCTATATTTTACAGAGAATGTCCGTCATCTGTAAATGTATAACTATTCAACAGAAATGGCCACGCCCCTTAATCTTTGGGATTAGTGGCACAGCTGTAGGGGGATATTTTGGGTTATTGGAATTTTTGTTGTAAAAAATAGGAAAGCTTACTGGCTATGCATCCCAGGATTTGTAATGTTTGACTTTTATAATGTGCGATGCTGCCATTCAACTCCCTGATAAACTTACAGTTTAAGTTCTGCTCCTTTGATAAGACTGAGCGAGGAGTCTGAGTATCTGGGCTTGCGAGTGTCCTGGATAGAAACCAAGATCCAGGCCTTTAATGACCTCTTGGGCACAGCCATGAGCAGTGTGTCTGTCCGCAGAGAGAATGCTGACCGTGTTCAGAGGTTCACCAACTTCGGCAGTGACACTCATGTCTCTGGTGACTCTTCCTGTGAAGTGACTAGACGGACTGGGAGAGCATGGGGGGTCATGAGGTCACTGGAAAGGGGTGTGTGGCTCTCCAAATATCTTTGTAAGAGGACGAAGGTCTAAGTCTGGTGCTCCCTGTTTTGCTGTATGCCTGCAAGACATGGATGCTATCCAGTGACCTGAGACGAAGACTGGGCTCCTTTGGTACTGTGTCTCTTTGGAGAGTCCTTGGGTACCGCTGGTTTGACTTTGTGTGGAACGAGCAGTTTCTCATGGAGTTCCAAATGAAGCACATTACCTGCACCGTGAGAGAGCGTCAGTTACGGTACTACGGCCGTGTGGTGTGATTCCCCGAAGGTGACCCGGCCCGCAGGATCCTCACTGCTGGGGCCTGAGCGGCTGGACCATGTAACACCTGGCTATGGCAGATAGACGGCCATTTCTATGGGGAGGGACTGGACCACCTGTCAGCCTGTGGGGGGGGGGGGGGGGCAGCAACCGGGGTCCCAAAGGGGTTTTTTCCTCTGGGGGGGACAGCAACGCGCTGTACCAATGCATGCTCCCCAACCCAACCCTCCTTTGATGCTTAATACCCGACGAAGCCTCTCTATGTGTACCAACAAACACTTGGGCTACTTTTGGTTAACTAATGGCCATGAACAATAACAGACGATCAATCTGTTCTTCTGCGAGTCAGCAGTAAACATTATTAAACATGCATTAGCGGAAAGAGATTATGTCACACTGCGCAGTGAACAGCGATAATAGCGCTGAAAGGATGTTTAGGCGGTAATGATGCCTTGCGTTTGGTAAAGGACTCCCAGTTTGACCCAGACTTAAGCTGATATGGTGCTGAAGGAGCTGTCCAACACGGAAGCGCTATAAGACACTTGGGGCCCATTCAGCTTTGATATATTACAGCGCTATACGCTTCACACAGCATACTCAGTATAATAAATCCACTGCAAACTAACTCTGGAAACATGGCGTCATACCCAGTAAGTGTACAACGCTTTGGTCCTCATCCAATTGTTTGGAATGGTGAATGTGCAATAATGTTACACCCCACACTGCAATTTAATTATACTCAGTGGGAGAGATCTATACTGTACTCCGCGAACGAAAGGCCTGCAAAACTTTCGTAGACGCAAACAAAAAACAAAACTGTTTGATTTTAATTAGACAGCGCAGAAAAAGTAGACGTTTGCATAGCAGGGCTAAAATGATTTTTACTTGAAAACTCTAAAGGTGGGAATATGTAAATACGAAACAGATGAACATTTTACTTATAACAATAACAACGGCTCTTGCGAAGAAATAAAATGACAATAAAATCAATTTAAAGAAAGCTCTTAGGTTCATCCAGTAAGCTAAGCTATATTACTTAATAATATAAAATAATCTAGTATTCTGAAAGGCTGTCACAATGAAAGTGAAACAGATTTCGATTTTTTAAAATCAATAACATTATGAATGCTATTGTATGATGTTCTGTGGAATCTTTGATTTGATTCTTGCTGATTCAGTTTCGTGGTGTCAGTCAGGGAACAGCCTCATGTTCACAGATAAGGCTTATATTTTCATTTGATTCATGTGCTTATAGCAGATCTGCAGGAGCTGTATTTTCCTTACCATCGCCGTCTTGTTGGCAAAGCATCGGACAACATTTCATTTTCTTCAGGTGAATGTTTGAAAAAGTTATTAAAAACGATGCCCAAAATAGTTAATTCATTCTCCATTGAAATCACCCAGTTATATTAACTATATTGTTCTTAAGAATATTTCCCCTCTCTCTGTGGCCATGGGGAGTTTAACATCTAAAATGGAAACAGTCCCCCTTTCAAAACTCCTCCTGGTAGGGCTCAGCAGAAATCGACATTTTTTCCCGTAGCTGAGCCTGCCAAAATGCAGTGGTGACATGCCGAGCCAGAATGTGCTCGAAAAACTAATCATTTTCACCCTTTTACTTATATATTTTTTCGTAAATAGTTACGCGATAAGCGGCGGAGCATGTGATCGATGGCCGCGGTGCGTCGGCCCGACTCGCCTGCGATGCGTTTTGCGGAGAGCCGGGGGGACGTATTGATCATCCTTACAGTGCAGGAGACACGTTAAAGCCTGCACTCACTAATACTGCGGCTTTAAACTGCAGGAAATGTCAAATTGCTGCCATCCAAGTTGCCAGATGGTATTACGGCTAATTTTATTTCACTGCGATTTTCGAAATCTTATTAAACGGCCTGCAGATGACAGGTACAGGCAGTATTAATAAAGCTCCTGTAAAAACCGGCATTTGCTTTTACAACCTGGTATCGGGACAGGCGGCTCAGACACTTGGCGATATTCCCCCACTCTGCAGACCGCTTGCTTCATTACAAATGCCTAAATCTCACAGCAATGACTCGTGACTTGCCCGCAGTGGGACATTTAAGATCCAACCACATCTCACGGCTCGCCCAGCCTGATGAAGGCACCCGCAGAATACCTTATAGACACGTACCAAAGCTCCAGCAAACCAAAAAGTCCAAATGTGGTCTCTGTGCATGCTGCCATTTGCTTCCACCTCCATATTTTATCACAATATTACCACAGTCACTTTCTGAGATGTCTGCTTAATCCGATTGTCTTTCTAAGACTAGCTAATACGTAGTGAGGGCTCACAGATGGGTGTAAATATTAAGACAGTGATGTTTGCAAGAGTGAAACGCAGCAGCCATGAGCTGGATGTGGGCCCCCAGCTGTGATGGGGGGGGGGGTCACTCCAGCAGCTACCCCAGCAGAAATCCATGCAAAACGGCGGCACGAGGCAGCTGGCCAAAAATCAACACCTTTTCTTCAATGCACTAGTTTTGATAGCACAAATACTCCCCAAATATTCCCCAACGAATGCCCCCCGACTCACAATCAGCTAGAAATGATGTAGGATTAAACACGCACATAGGCTGTTTTTAGTGGAATTATCTTTACAGAGCAGTAAAATACCTGCTATTTTGACTTAGTGGGGGGCATTTTTTTCAGTCAATTTCAGTCAAACTAAATTTTACAAAAATCTGTGGCTTCGCAATAAAAAAAAAATAAACATGGTTGGTTACTTATGGTTTAAGGTCAGGGCTGAATTGGGGATACGGGTGTCATTGCTGGGATTAGGGTTTTGCCCGTAAAATTAATGGGGAGTTTCCACAAAGACATGAATACAAACAGATGTGTGTGTGTTTTGTGGGTGTGTGTTTCCTGTGTGCGTACCTCACAACGGATGGGCACTGCATCCAGGCTGCAGCCCCTTTCACTTACCGTGCTGCCTGGGTAAGGTTCCTGCCCCCCAAGCCATTGGAAAATGGATGGATGGATTAGCAAAAAAAAGTTATCAATATTAATATAAGACTACCCAACATTTCCTAACCCCCAGAGTGGTTCGGCCGCATGGATGCTTCTCCTGATAACCCTGGGCTGTGTCATTCGAGGGAGCAAATTGACTTCACTGTATAGAGGGAGGGAATTGGCCTGGATCCATCCTCCAACTGGGCCGCCTGCAGCACACGGCTTCATTAAGTCAGTGAGGCGCCTGTAAGTCAGTGGTGGCTGGCTGTGAGAGCCGCCATGCTCGAGGCCGTGCACGGCGCCCGCTGACCAGGGACGCTAAAGGAGGACGGAGCGGGCATGTACTCCAATCAGAGGATCTCCACAGGGCTCTGTCCTGCTCCACACTCAGTGACAGTCAGCTGTCTGCAGTCATGCTGAGGAAGGAGAGCAGAGATGGCAGGAGATGCACTGAAATAGGGGATAATTCCATACATCCATCTCCGGTGATCACTGAACCACTATAGAGCCTCAGTGAGCATGAAGTCTCAGTGAGCCTAGACTCCCAGTGAGTCTAGAGTCTCAGTGAGTTTGGAGTCTCAGTGAGCTTGGAGTATCAATGAACCTAGAGTCCCAGTGAGTTTGGAGTCTCAGTGAGCTTGGAGTCTCAGTGAGCCGAGAGTCCCAGTGAGCCTGGAGTCTCAGTGAGTTTGGAGTCTTAGTGAGTCTAAAGTCTTAGAGAGTTTGGAGTCTCAGTGAGCCTAGAGTCCCAGTGAGTCTGGAGTCTCAGTGAGCTGAGAGTCCCAGTGAGTCTGGAGTCTCAGTGAGCTGAGAGTCCCAGTGAGTCTGGGGTCTCAGTGAGCTGAGAGTCCCAGTGAGCCTGGAGTCCCAGTGAGTCTGGAGTCTCAGTGAGTCTGAAGTCTATCCAGAAAAGTACCCAGCATAAAGAGAGGGACGCCCTGGAGGAGATGCCAGTTCATAAGTGGGTGTACACACACACACACACACACACACACACACACACACACAGGTCATATATTCCTATCATTGTGTGGCATAACCCTAATCCTAACTATGATAAGCCTAACCCTTACCCAGCCCTAAACCTTAACCATAACTGACCAAATAAAATGATCCAGCAGCATTTTACAGCTCAATTCTGAACGATAATCCTAATTCAGCAGGTAGTGGGAGAATTTTCACATCCTTTACTGCCTTTCTTTTCACACAGTATAAATCTGCCCTGGAGATCAGACAGGAACATGGAAACACTTCTCAGTCTGAACACCATGCTCACCAGTCAATCTCGTAAAGTCGGCCCTTCCAGAATATTCTGCAGCGATCAGCAGTTCCCGATCCGACGAGACGCGACGCGTTGTGTGTTGCTGGTTCTGTAAGCCTGGTGAGTGACGTGGCACTTACTGTACGCTGTCCGTCGTTTCACAAGGCCATTGTGGATTTCTCACGCTGAACTAGCACAAGTAATCCAAGGCCGGCAGAGGAGCGCCTGCAGGAATAACATCCCATAGACAGTTCCCTATTTCCTTCAGAAAACCCACCCTAAATTTTTGGAGATCAAACACGCAGAAGCATTTTTTATTTATCCGGCAGATGTTTCTGTCCTAAGTGTCCTGCAAATTAATGAATACAAATACTAAATATTAAACATACAATGAACTAAAATTGCTTTCACAAAATAAGACTGCTAAGTCCTCTTTGTGATGCTGAGCACAGTTAATATTTTTATAGTCTTAATAATATCTCCAAATTTTGGCACTGACTCTCTCAAAGCATCGTTTGTCAGTGAATGCATGGACACATGGGGGAGATCAGGCCTTTGGGACAGAAATCTGTTCATAGGTTTGTATTTATCATCATTTGCACTGGCTATGAAGTGCCGAAAGTGAAGACCCCAATCCAGAGTCCAGTCACAAGCTAGAACATCCCCGGAGGGTGATGTGTGTGCCTCAGTGATTTTGGACACTGTGTCTGTGATCTGAAGGTCTTTGTTCAAATCCCACAGTTGGGTCAGTGATTTCATTGCTGGGCCCCTGAGCGAGGCCCTGAACCCCCCTAGGGACTGTCTGACCCTGATTTCTTAATTGTACAGAGATTTGGACACAAGTGCACAATAAAAGACCCCTATGACCTGGCAAGATTTTACGGATGTGGGGTCCCCTGGCCCAAAGTCATTGTTGGGGCCCAAAGTCATTGTTGGGGCCCTACCAGCAGCATTTTGCTGAAGAAGTAAAAATATGGGTTAGCAGCTCTGGGCCTGGGGCTAGAGCCCAGGTTAGCACCTGCAGATTGCAGGTGTTTTTCGTAGCCTACAGCACAACCGGTACTTACAAGTGGTGATTTTACCTGGGAGGCTGTAAATTGGGAGGGGGATTCAGGGGAATGTGGTCACCTAGATTAGTGTCCACCCCCCCCCCTACTCGCCATTCACCTCAAATGAAGTTAGAGAGTGTAGCTAATTAAACAAGCTGAGCTATGGGATCACAGTCCCTCTTGTGATTGGCTCATAGGGTCGCCTAAGGCGAGGGGGGGGCAGCCACTCTTTGAGCTGACTGTCTGGGGGGTTAAGAATCTTTGCTGAACTATTTCTGTGGACTTTTTTGCTTCTAGCGTGCCAAATGTAGCGACAGAGTCTCAGGGCAGATTACTTGTGAGCAGAGCAGTGTTTCCCAATCCAGTCCTTGGGGACCCGCAGACGGTCCACATTTTCGCTCCCTCCCAGCTCCCTAAAATGTGGACTGTCTGGGAGGGAGTTGGGTGGGAGCAAAAACACGGACCATCTGTGGGTCCTGGAGCGCCGGCTGTGGGAAACACTGCACTAGAGCATCACGGAGAGCCTAGGAGTGTGCCTGCTGGCACAGTGGGCTCCCTGCCTGTTCCTAAGGAAACAAGTCGTTGTGGACAACCACCAAGAAAATGAGCCGACGAATATGCAAATGGCCTCTAATGCATGTCCATGACTTACAATACCAAATACACGCTCATTTTATTTGTTCCGGGAAATTCTATAAAATATAAATAACTGTATTTTCCCTTAAATAAAACAGGTCCCCCTCCTAAAAAGCAAACATTACAGATCCAGCAAATGGGCCACACCCGAGGCTGTTGGTCCTGCTATGGCATCAAAATGAATAAGTGTCATGCCTTAGTATTTCGGCACGACGTAGGAGCTGAACCAGACAGGAGTAACGAATGGGGCGGGAGGGGAAACGAGGGCATCGTGTGTGCTGCCCTCGGACTCACATAACGAGGATCTGGGCTTCTCCGTTAGTGGGGGGTCGAGCTAAAATGTTACCATTACTTCTAGCTTAGTTATAACGATAACGTGTGGCTAAAATAATTCCAATGTACGGCATGCAAATAAATAAGTATGTATTTAACCATAATAGGAAAAAAAGACGTTTTCTTTTTCTGGGAGCAGCATAAGGTGTCCTAATTCAATGGATGGCCTATTAACTGCAAGATGGAGCATCCTCAGAAAATGCACAGCTGAAGAAAAAAAGAACACAGGTAAAATGTTTAAGAGTTACCTTTTACCTTTATAACCTGCTCAGGATATTTGTGTGCAAATACTCTGTGCCCTAAATATTTATTCCCTGAGCTGGAAATAAACATTTTTAAATATTGTAAATCAATCCCTCTGATAAAAGCTTTGCCAAAAAGAGCTTTGGAGACCCAGAGCCAATCCCAGAATGCACTAGGAGCGGGTAAGGTGAACGGCAGATGGGTGTATCGCATACACAGTCACACACTAAGGTAGGGTTACCGCCTAATTCATGTCCGGAAAGACACTTTGGGCTACGACGGGATTTGTAAACTACCATTTCA
Source organism: Petrocephalus sullivani (assembly GCA_026780845.1). Taxonomy (NCBI): domain Eukaryota; kingdom Metazoa; phylum Chordata; class Actinopteri; order Osteoglossiformes; family Mormyridae; genus Petrocephalus; species Petrocephalus sullivani. The sequence continues at coordinate 1,202,478 of JAODKM010000102.1, read as the reverse complement.
ATTAAATGGACCTGGATTTCAGTTAATTAAGCACTGAGTTCTTGCTGTGTGCTGATTGGTCAGTCTCCTATAATCATGCACGTATCATTAATGTTAATGTGTAACAGCTGGATGAGTCTCTCAATCAAGGAAACAAAATCAGTCACAGTGCAAGAAGAACTGAACTATTTAGCCAAGCACAGGTGTCTTTCGGGTTTAAAGTAGTTTGTAAACCGGTAACTGACAGTGTCCTCCCTGGTATCCCAACACGTTGCAAGCCTCCATTTGCCCGCCATGCGTGTGCCTTTTAGGAGGCGCTCCGTCCTGACGTTCACAAGCCCAGAGGGCTCGCTGTGGCTTCTCTCGGCAGCCTCTGCCATGCTGTACGCTTGCATGCACTGCCTCTACCCTTGGCATTCAGACTTGCTATTATTTGGCGAACGTTACATAGTTTTTTTTTTTTTTTGCCTTGTTATGTCTGCAACAGAAATTTAAAAAAGAAGCAGCACTGCACGGCTCGGGGTAAAATATTAAATCACAGGTTTTTTTTCCTTTCAGTATCGAGATCACAGTTTCCTATCACAATTCTTGAGCAATATATTTCTCTCGTTAATATTATTTTTGCATTATGTATTGTCTTTAAGGAGATGGAACAAAGAATATGTAGCGATACACACAATATCGGTTAATATACAGATATCGCTGGCTGGCAGGCCTAGGGGTGTTGTGCAAACCAAATTTGCGGGTAGGTACCATTTCAAAACTGCACATTAAGACTTAAAAAGATACCTATGCAGATATTTACTGCCACGGAGATATCAGTAGAGGATGGGAATGATGGGATGGGGGAGAGGATTAAGTGATGTGGTCTAATGGAGGAAGCTCTCTCATTGGCCAGATTACCCTGGGAATGATGAGGGATGGGGGAGGGGATTAATGGATGTGGTCTAATGGAGGAAGCTCCATAATTAATTTCTCTGTTACATTTTTACAAAATATCGTGTAGACATGTGCCTACGTAAATTGACTGGCACAATGCCACTGGGTAGGGCCTATTTAAAGTTTATCAAAATTCAAAGTTAGAGCTAAAGACACAACTACTAAACTAACAGAGACGCTCAGCCATTGTCCAGACTGGAGGACAAGACTACAGAATGCTATAGAATAAATACCTATAAAGACATACCGGTTCCCAGGAGTGGGAGGTGGAGAATCTACTTCAGACAGGCAGGCAAGAGAGTAATTCATTAATAGACAGGTCACGGTGTGTGTATGTGTGTGTTTGGATAAAATTAAGATAAAATCCTGGCCTCTACATTGTGAATGCATAGCAAAATGTTTCTAACAACAGGGAAGTAGCTAGAACCAAAAAAAAAGCATCACTTTTGATTAGGCGGTTGCAGGACCCTATTGGCATCCGGCTCGCTATGGATGAAGCCGGCTCGCTATGACCTTTCAGAGAAGCGATGCTTCAGAGGAACTTAAAACTGCCGGTGTTTGGCTCAGCGAGCTATACCTCAGAGCTCGGAAGCGGAAGGTCACCGGATCGGATCCCATGCTTGGCATCAAAGCCACATCTCCATTAGGCTTGTGGACAACCTCCCAAAAGTGTTCCAGGCAGGCTGACCCTTATATCTTAAAATGGTCAACAAAATTAGATATGTAAAATCTCAAACATCCCAATGTACTCGTGCAAATGAAGTTTAATTTCATTTATGTATCTTGTAAATATTGTGATGCGATACAAGCAAATGATGACTTGAGATGTTTGACTTGATTTGCATAAAGGAGCATGTTAAAGTAGAACAGCATAAACTGTTGATCCATTTGGGCTTTTCCTACAAAGGTACTGGAGAAGGTTCCTGAGCACCTCCGAGTTGCTGTTTGCAGTAACCCTGGTCTCCGTACAGGGTTTTCCTTTGCTCCAGTTCCCCTCCAGCAACGGTTTATGGGGGGGACCATGCTGTTTGTTTTATGCATGCAACATCTTGGCCTTGAGGAACTATGAGGAGCAAAACCCCTCAAACTTCTGTAGAGCCTGAACCCTAGTTGGCTCTGCATGCTTCTCCTGGGTTTGGCCAACTTTCACAAGCTCTGTTTGCTTAAAACCTCTCAAACTCCCTCAAAAAAAAAAAAGTTGTAAAAAAATAAATGGCAGAACACAAAAGCCGCCGGCGAGGTGGTGGGTGGCGAGGTATGAGAAAGGAGTTTTAGAAGCGAACGAGCTGCGTTAAATGCTACCATCTCAAAGACATGAACTGAGGCGGGCGCTCTGGAGTAACCCCAACAGGCAGCTACTCCGGCTGATTAAAACAGCACCAACGGGCCGCAATCTTCACGCTCCAGGAGAACGAACTCCTGCGAAATACACAATTATTCATGACTGCTGTGTGAATTCTTACAACATGCAGCATTTTGTGGACATAGACGATACGTACGCATGTATGAAAGTGTGTCAGACCACTTAACTGAGACGTAACGTGTGGTAGCTGGAAGGTGGAAACTGAAACTTCTCAAGCTATCTTAGGCCTTGTCCACACATGCATGGGTATTTTTAAAAACCTATGAGCTTTCTATGACCTTAAGCCTTTTGTCCACATGCAGACGGCATTTTAGGTCAATTGAGCTTTTGCAAAACTCCATACAGGGTGAAGCTTTTCAGGAACTCCATATTTCAACATTGACGCGTAAACGAGGCAAAGTGTGGACATCAAACGACTTCAAACGATAAATACACATGAAAGAGACCAAATTCAGATGCTACAGTTTCAACAGGACAGATTGTCATGGTTTTTGTGTGCTAAGCTAAAGCTGGTGGAAACTCATGGACAGGAGAAGGATGTCCGCATGAAGCCGGGTGGTGGTCCAGGCAGATAGAGTGACTGAGACTCATTCTGTCAGTAGCTGCTGCTGGAGAGCTTTACGAGTGAAGACCACACGTCAAGAACAGGTCAGAGATACACTGGATTGCTTCAGGTGTGTTTAAGTGGACAGCTGAGATACAAGCACGCTCTGAAACAGAGTCTTTCCATGGATTTAGAAGAGAGATACTTAATTGATCCTGAAGAGGAAATGGTCTTTTTTGCCAAATGCATTGTACTCTGCAGGAGATACAGATATATACCTGACATTATGCTTGGGGGTCTTGATGCAGGACCAGCCAGTGGCCAGGAAATTGTGAACAAAGAGCCTTGTTCAAGAACTCAACACTGGCAGCGGCCTCTTGGCCCTGGGATTTGAACATGCAACCGCAGACACCAAAGCCTAACCTGCTGAGCCACGACAGAAACCCAAAAGATCCCCCTCACGCAGCAGGTTCGGGGGGAAAACGTGTCACCTTAACTGCTCTGCGCCACTAGATACGGACCAAAATGGTCATGCCCCAAAGTTTTCATTCTTTTTACTTTTAAAATCATTAAAATCCCTGGGGCACATAATACTGCTTTAAGTTAATACTGTGCCGGCGTCTTTACTGCACCAAGGACGTAAAACTTTGCCCCTACAAGAAATGACTATTAATTATTTTCTTCCAGGATTTGGGGTCTCTGAGAAACATGCTTGTAAAAGATGAAAAAATGAAGGCAGACTTGATGCTGAGGCAGAAACTACTGTACTGAGCGTATTGCCGGCTGGTTATCGAAAGATGTGTTTTAAGGATCCATCCTAACTGCTCTGGCAAAGATTCTTCAGAATCTGCCTATAAAATATTTATCAATTGGGTTAAATAAGCAGAGCATATAATAAAAAAAAACGTTTTCCAAAGCAAAATGTCAGTAATTGCTCAAGGATGAAAGGATGCTTGCCCCAAACGACGCGCGTTGGCACTCCCTTATTTGTACCTTAAAACAGGTTTTATGTAAGTGATGCCCCTCCCACAAAAATTGGCTCAGGGGCCATTGCCGTCCGCACTCTTTGTTCAGAAACAAGGACGAGACGAGTAAGGAAGGAGAAAGAGGGATCTGCGTGGGCCTTTGATGTGTTCATTAGCCGCACGCCGTGTCGGCTCGCCTACGTTCTCCGGGCTCCCCGAAGGAGCCTGACACACTAATTCCCACGCACCACCCACGACACGCCTCCCGGAATCCCCTCTTTAATTAATCACCAATCCCCTGACGACAACGCCCGCCCACTCAGCACCTTCCAATACCGACAAAGCCCGACCCGAATAAGTACAATAAAACACGCAGGCCAGATGCTATCCGAAGATAGCAGATTTACTGATGTACTGCGATCGATTCGGGGCTGCTCCCTCTCGGCCCAACGCGGGCTGCTCCCTCTCGGCCGAACGCGAGGATGAATAAATGAAGTCGATGAATTAATGATGTGAGTGTTGGGGGGGTCGGGAGTTTAATAACGCTCCTCAGCGCTGCTCTGACCAAACAGAAGCTGCACCCGTCCTATTCCACAACCGGGGGCCTTGGGGGGGGGGGGGTTGCTTTTACTTTTTCGCAGGTATCCTTCAAATCCTCTGCTTTTCCTGTAAGCATTGAGCCCGAGAATAAAGCCACGGAAAGATGAACAGAAAGGCAGAGAAATTAACTTCATTGCCATTTCATTCAAGTGGGCAACGCAAGAGGTCTGGGGGCCAAGCCGGAACGGGGCGGAGCTACCTTTAAGGAACGGTAGGAATTAGGATGAAAAATGTTCAGAACATGCCATTTTCTGTGGCTCTCCATGGATGTGAAAGCTGGATAGTGAAGATGCAGGCCAGGAAGGGTACTGCAATCTTTTATTTTATGTGAACCGCAAAGAAGACAAACAAGTGGGTCCTATTGTGGCATTCTCGCAATCCCAGTCACTATAAGACGGAACTAAAGGCGGCCCCTTTATTAATGGTTCTTAAAAGGGACTTTGTTAAGGACCCACAATTAAGCAAGAGCAAATCTCCAATATTCACCAACATGCAGGAATAGATCTTGCTATTCAAACGCAGCTCCTATGAGTGGGGGAGGGAAGGGACAGGCACGTCAGAGACGGCAGATTTCACAGACGGCAAGCAAACATAGGGAGATAGGAGATGGAGACTGGAAATGCAGGTTCTATTAAATCCCTAAAGTATCTTACTAAAAGAGAAACCGTCACACGCCTAACTGCATGCAGGGCGGGGGGGGACAGATTACCTGGAGGCAACCCATTCAAACATGGAAAGAACATGTGGGGTTCCATAGCCAGTGCCAGCAGTGGGATTCAAACCCAAACCAGCAGCACAGCTGGCCTTCATGCGATCCCTCAGTAAGGGATACACGAGTCATTAAGCAATGCTCGTGTTCTGCTGTTGTGCAGTAAATTAGCAGAGATGAAGGGGGTACTACAAGGATGTGTTACAGTAATAGTTTGGGTAGTGGCTCATTTACTACTCAATTACAAATCATGAACAAATATAATAACTGCATGGAACACATTAACCATTATGACTGATTAATGATGAACAAACATGGGATCGGTATATAATTAGCACTTAGTTTCTGGTTCATCAATACTTTAAGTAAGAGAGTGCTGCTACATTATTCGGCCCCATCAAGTCAAGTGTCACCTGAATTTTCTCTGTTTGAGGACAGGATCTCCTTGGTGTGTTGTCTTCTACGAACCAGGTAAATAAGAGATGGAGATGCCTCGGGTGCGAGCATAGTCACCGTATAGCTGGAGATCGTCTGCCATCCACACCATCCTTCAATTACACCTGTCGTTCTGAGTGATACCTGCCCATCTGTGGCTCCTCAAAAAGCCCCGGAGGAACACAGTCGCTTAAGAGCCAGAAAAGTGTAAGACAGGGAGCGTGGGTGTCGGCTCTGCTTAATGGGAGAGCGTGGTAAGCTGACGGGGGGGGGGGGGGGGGGGGGGGGATCCAGGGCTGCCCTCGGGGGTTGCGGGGGGGCGGCCCCGCCCCCCGGGCGGGTTTTAAGCGGGGGCCGGCGGTGATTAAAACGACAGACGGG
>JAODKM010000102.1:1185183-1196297 GCA_026780845.1 Petrocephalus sullivani | reverse complement strand
CGGCCCCCCCGCCCCGGCCCCCCCGCGTCTGCGTGGTCCTCCAAAGGTCACGTACCACGTGTGTCACTGACTGGCTTCCTCCATGAGTGAATCTGAAATACCGTACGTGGGTGGTCGGCCTTTTAGGGGTACACACTGGACCGGCAACAGGGGGGAAGGGGGGGTTGTATGCGCCTCAGAAACTCATTAAACAGGGACCTCACAATGCATGTTGTTGATGGAAACGCGACACACTGAAAATGAAAAGACAGGGAGGGTGAGAAACGGAGGCATCCTTCAAGACAAAGACTCGTGCCACCTGAAGGGCGAGTGTGACCTCAGCAGAGCAGGGAACGCATCAGTGCACCATCATCCCGCTCCCTGGCTTGCCATGTCTTCCGAGCTGGAAATATGATCATTGACTTGGGTTTGTGTTCATTGACCTTAAACTTGTCATCAGTCCTGTGCTTCTGTCCTCCCCTTTCGTGGATTACGGGATGTGCGAATTTCTATGTGACATAAACGCTGATAAATACGATGGCACAGTAAATAAATGTTATTATTTCCTCCAAGATTAAATCCTCAGCTTCGGCGCATTGGTCACATTACCGCAGATTGTCACGGGACACGTGCACAATCTAAGCCTTGGATTGCTGCGCCGTTTTACAGCCAAATATTGATGTTAAGTGAGGCATAAAGGAAACAGGAAAATGCAACCTTACTGAGCTCTAATTTCCCAGCAAAACACAAGGTTTGTAACTGTCTGCACGTTAAGGTCTTGGTGTGAGCTGCTCCTATCTCCATTCATCCCCATTTATGTGCATCACCCAAGGTGTGTGTAGCAGCACATGTACAGTACCAGTCAAAAGTCTAGACACACCTACTGGAAATCATGTACTTTTCCCTAAGCCCTACAGAGCTGCTTTGGGATGAAATGGATTAAAGAGTAAGAACAAGGCAGCGAGCTTGCGCAATCTCCTTCAGGATGGTAGGAGAAGCATTCCAGGTGGCCACATCTGGAAGCTGGCTGAAAGAACGCCAAAGGTCTGCAATGCTGTCATCAAAGCAAAAATGGGGCTATTCTGAAGAGTGCAAAATTTGAGAAAATTGAGATGTTGAAGACTTCTCTCAGTCATTGGAATATTTAATATGTATTACTTCATTGCCTTGAGGCCTTGCAGTATAAGGTGAATTACCTAGCTAAAATAGACCAATGCATTAAAAGCAAGTGTATCCAGACTTTTGACTGGTACCCTGTCAGCACCTGGCTTTTGGCCTCAGCCGCTGCGGTGGGGAGTTAGGCCGGCGTTAGCTTCTCAGACACTGTACAGCGACACCTACGCAGAGGTGCCCAATTAGGGTCAAAGCCCAGACCGCCTGGCTTCAAAAGAAAGACGTAAGTGGTTGAACAGGGAGGTGAAAAGGAGGGATGGGCAGGAATGGGAGGAGGAAAAAGAAAGAAGTGGAGGAGAGAAAGAACTGTCAGGCTCTCTGCTGTGCAAAACAGCAATAATAATCCCAATTAAAATAATTACAGCATTTTGGCATGGAAAGCATAATTAAGGAGAAACAAGCCATTAAGCATTTATTTCTAAATATAACTTATTTAACATTTACATGAATCAAATATAAGGCATTGTGCTTACAGGGAACCGGTACTGTGCTGTGCTTAACGGGCCAGTTAAAACTGCCCAGGGGTCTTTTTTAACAAAGCAGCAATCTAAAGGGCAGAAGAACGCGAGATGATCCAGACTCACGGGAGAATTCCGGAACAGCACCGGGGTAACGCAGGACTGCGGTCGCAAAACGCCATTACAAAAGCCGCTTATTATGCTATTTTGTGACCCGTTGCTATGGTGCTTCTTCATGGTGTCGATGGCGAGGGAGGCTGTCAAAGAGAACTCCGTAGAAAAGCCCATGCCGTGCTGGAAAGCCGGTCAGAAAGGAAGAGAGAGGTCCGAGATTTCCGACGACCGAGACCAGACCGTTTCTGAGAATGGCCGTTATGCTGGGTTTAGGAACGCAAAGCAGGTACGATGGCGTGTTTTGATTTTTACTTCCCCCAAATGCATCAAACGGAACAAGAGACATTTACCCTTTGGATGGATTTCCAGAGTCACCTGGGCTGTATGAGAAATACAAGCAAAATTTCAGAGGCTCACAATAAGGACGATTATACCTTGCTGCCGTAATACTTCTTGTAGAGGTGACCAAAAAATTGAATGCTAAGATAGAACAGGTTGTCTATAATCTGGGATGGGTGCATGCAGGATAAGCATCAGGGGTCTGGGGCCACAGCGTGGCTTCCAGGGCCACATCACATAGAGCCATCAGCCTCCTCTGTCCCCCCCAGCATCCACCATGAAGTCTCATAAAAAGCTGGTGTACATGTCACGAGGTACAAACAGCTGGTCACTTTTTAGAAGTACGATAGCAGGTCCGTAATAATAAAAATAAATATCAATAAAAAATGTATATTTATTTATTTTTCACACTATTTATACTCTCACACAGTTGTGTGGGGTTTAGTACCGACATGGGACAGTATCCTAATTTCGTTGAACTGTTGTACAAAGTATGGCCGTGCAATGACAATAAAGAGTTATCTTATCTTATCTCATCATGTGACGAGTTGCAGAAAATACAGCACAGACTTGAATTTCATCTCACAGTCCCTAGATCCCCCCGCCCCCGAGACACCACACCCATTCCGCTCTCCTGTGGTTCTAAGTGAAGTGAGGCTGCGCTCCTATTTCTGCCACTCTCCACCGTCCTCTCGCACCGTCACCCAAACACAGGCTCTCTCCCATCCACAGGGAAATACAATGTGGCGCTAACTCATGCCACATTAAATGTCACAGAGTGTGAAAATTAATTTAATTTAAAAGCATCACAAATACACAGTATTGAAGGAAGACCTCTCACTAATACCAAGGGAAACACTGCTCCACATATATACATGTATGTGCATATATACATCTCAAGGGGCATTCGGCCCAGTGTGTCAAACAGCAGCCCAGATACAATCAAAAGCTTACAATAAATCAGACAGTAGCTACAATGCTGATTCAGCATCAGCACCCTACCTTGGCCATTCACATGTTCACCCCTTATCTGTGAGTCCTTTAGACAGCAGTGGTGTTGTCTTGCGGGAACTGTACAGTGACTTCAAAAGAAGGGGGGGGAGTAAAGGCATGAAATAGCGTATCTGAAGGGAAGGCAGAGCTCGGTCCAGCTCTGCTGCCATTGGCCCGTGTTCCAGACGATGCAATAATGCCAAGAGCGATCGCTCGGGAGGGCAGTTGTACACCAGGTTGGAGGCACTGGCTGAATAAGGCGTCTCTGTTTGCTTGTGGTAGAGGAGAAGACACCTTTGGGAGCCGTGGAGAGTGTGACAAAGGTAGAACTGCTAGGAAAGGTGTAGACCAGCTTACTGAAGAGAATGAGCATGTTTGAAGCGGCTGAGGAAGTCCTAGTGAAGATAAACCGTGTACCTGGAATGACTTGGGTCCTTCATCAATGCCTGTGAGATGTACAGATGGACAGGAACTTTACACTCTTCCTGAGCAACAGTTTTAAGGAGCCCTGGTACATGTACAACAGTGTTTCTCTGACTGCAGGACCACCTGTGCAAACCCACACCGCTGTGCTGTGCCATCTGGTCACTGTTTGTATCCCGGCAACAGCAGCCGAACCCGTGTCAGCACACGCCTACAGACGGCAAAACAGAGCAGCTAACCGAGGAGCCGGGAGGGTGGGGGTCCAGCGTCTTACCCCACGCTGGACCTGCGGGCCCGCTTCCAGGTCGACTCTCGGGGAGTGGGAGATTGACCAGCTTTTTGACCCGGCATCTGCCAGTACCTAATCACAGTGGCATCTCGAACCCGACGCCAATATAGACTCTGCTCGGGTGAGATTTTGATGCTTTTCTTTCCAAAACCCCCAATAAAAATCACCACGAACCCTAGGCAGGCCTCTCGTTTAGAGCGTGGTGAGATTACCGCGGTACAAGGCCGCCCCTGAGCAGTGGACAGGATGCTGCTCACCTACCTGGCTCCGTGCAGTTTTTGGGGTGCTCCTGCTCCTCCGTGACATTGCTGTCCAGCTCCTGCAGTAGCCTTCGCCTCCCCCATAGGTGGCGCTCTTCAGCAGCGTGACCAGACACGATAAAACCTGTGGAACAGAGTCACGCCTTCATCAAATGATGCAGCGTCCCTTAAACAGTGTCTCTGTGATGATGGCTTTTCTACTAAACCGGACTCATCATCCAGGTCTACTTTCAAGCTCAGAGATCCATCTGGAGTTAAAACTGCGATGGATCCATTATGCACCAAGACGTTTCAGTCCAAGGCCAACATCAGCATTCGTACGTTTATGGAGACCATGAAGTCCACAACACAAACAAAATTTTGCACAGCTAAGCAATGCGATCTTATAGGTGACAGTAACGGAGATCAGCATGAGAGTCTGACATTGAGGTGGGGCTTCCTCCCCCAGAGCCTGATCATTCACACAGCTCTCTCAACTGAGTCTGCACCACCTCACTGGGATCTTATCTCGTCTACGAAAGCACTGCTGTCTGGACTCTGTCCTCTAATGGGAATAATTACAGCGGACAAGTTCCACAAACAATAAAAACAACTCACAAAATGTCACTAAACTGACATCTCCATCTCCCTTTCTGCTTGCTCAGTGCAAGAATAAATTTCCTCCTCCATTCTTCACTTTTCCCCATTCATAAAGCCCCACTGTCTGCCCTGCCTTGTGACTGTGCTTCTTATCTATCTAGAATTGTTTTCTTATTTAGAATTCCATCTCTCTCATTATTTACTCTATGACCGAATCATTAGCATAGCTATTTGTTTTCTAGATCAGAAACTGCCAGGTCCCGGATTTAAAACACCGATAACTGGTGCAGTGTGTCCACTTTCTCTACAAAGCTAAGATCTGTGGAGCTAACCGCAGGGCCACTGAGACTGGCATTAAAACACACTGTCTCTTTTGTGCCTGTCTACCCACACCACGCTCCTACATGAGGGACGGTGTCCTCTGGCTTCTGATGAAGACCCTCTTTTTGTCTGGATGTGTTTCTGAACCTGACAGCCCAGGACAATAACGCTGAGAACTCACGGGGGGCTAAGCATAAAACAGCACTGGCCTTCGTAATCAAACGCCATCAATGAGAAGTCACGACTATTAAACACAACAATATGCATAAACAGAATACAAGGAGCCTGGTTTGTGCATAAGAGGCTATTTCCCAATAAGACACACACACGCATCAAGTCCATTTGTTCAGGACTGCCTGAAGTCTGTAAGCTTCCACAAATTAAGACGCGTACAACGCACTTAACAAGCCGGTAAATGGGCGGCTTCGAATGTGTCTGAAATTCCGTTCTTGACGCGACAAAGTGTTGTCACGCGATGCAATTTCGACACGCAATTAAAATTCCCATAAACAGGCAATAGAAAATTAATAGTTTTTTTTCCTTCCAGAACCATGGCTATATTTCGACCGGTTCTTTTTGAAGGGGCATTAGCAACTGGACAGATTATGCTGTTACAGCATTTAATCCATCTTCTAGCTGCTTATGTGGGTCAGGGTGACTGGGGGCTTGGAGCTTATCCCAGGCAGCGAGGGGCACAGGGCTGGGGTCCCACCCAGGTCGGATGCCAGCCTATTGCTGGGCACAGACGCTTGGAGATACCAATGAGCCTGACTGCAAGTCTTTGGATGGCAGGAGGAAACTGGCACGGGGAGAACATCCAAACTCCACTCACCCAGAGCTGAGGAAGGATTCCAGCCCCCAGGCCTGGGGGTACGAGGCAGGAGTCCTACCCAGTGAATCACAACACTGCCTTACAGCCTTTAATACTACATTAACACATTAACACAGAGGCTCTTCCGTTAAACAGAGACCAGCTGTAAACACTGTTCTTTCTCGGGGACATGGGGATGCATTGAGAAGTCACTAAGTCAGAATGAACATGCTGAGTGTTCTATGGTTACTATGGAGATGTGGCGTAAGTGCGGAAATTAGGGTTCACACTTGTACAGGGATAAACACATGGTAATAGCACATGAGTCTTCCTTATTTTGCAAATGTATTCATTTTCCAGGCTGCTGTCCCACTGAGGTAGATCTACAGCTAAGTGCGCTGGGTTCTCTGCCGTAACCGTAACCTGACTGGGATGAGACATCTAGGAAGAAGAGGTACTTTACTATACTTTACTGCTGTGACTGTAAACACATCTCTCCTCAGACCATTGAAGAAACATGTAATGCAAAACATGGATTGTGTTCGGCTCAGTGGGGTAGGCCCTTGTGCAAGCCCTGAAACCCCCCCAAAATGCTCCACGGATGCCAGATAAATGACCTGACCCTGTGCTCAGACAGACAGAAGTTTCACTCTCAAGTGTATCCATGAATGTCTCAATGGCAGAGGTGGGTAATCTAGGTCTAAAGACTAAAAATCCAGACCGGGATTTTGTTTCAACCAACAAGTTGAGTATTAAGAGAGTCACAGAGTGCTAGTTGGTTGAAACAAAACCCTGTCTGGATTTTTACTCTTTGGACCTAGATTACCCACCTCTGCTCAACGGAGTTCAAGATGGCATATATGTGAAACGAAGCATACTAATATACCCATACTTGCAAATGACAAAAAAGTGACACTTCGTGACACATGTAAGCTTATGTTAAATAGAAAAATATTTACTATTTATTATGCAATCTGTATGCGATATATTGCACTAGTATTTCTAGAGCGATATTTTTTTTTTGGAAATAAAAATTTTAATGGAGGAGTACTTCATGTGTGCGTCACGGGGACTTTCTGTTAAAAATCTCTCTAATAACGACCCCGCGATTTACTCAGGGTTACTGTATAAGTGGCGAGGCATGAGACGCTCTGAGGGAGTATGGCAGCCATGAACCGCTTCGCCAGCGGACAATGCGCCTTTCACGGGAGCCTGACACCGATGCGACCTCGGGGGCCGGGGGGCGTTTCGCCGCTCGGAATGCGGCCCCCGCTCCGCTCCGGCAGTCCCACCGACCGCCGCTAGGGGCGCCGCTCCGGAGGTGCCAGCAGTACTAAGCAGCCTGACCCCATAATGTCACCGCGTTATATTTAAAGCTCGCATCTGTCTTCCGAGCGGCGCTTAATAACACACTTTGTCTTTGCTGCCAGTACAGGTGCGTAGGGAAGTTAGGCCAAGTAAATATACAGGGGCACTTGCGGTAGGAGCAGTAACTAACAGGTACCCAAGCATCATTTGTGACTGAATCACTAAATAACAAAAAAATTAATGAATAACGGAATGTGGACTGTTAACGCAAAATGGCCCTACTGAGAGAAATTTATTTTTAAGATTAAAACTTTTTTCCATATGTGGGTTGAGAGTGCAGAGTATGAAACAGTCAGTCAGCAAAAACTGATAAGGGGGTATTCCAGCCAGAACAGTACCGTTCACAAGAAGCTGACATTTTAACATAGTAAAAAAGAAAACATTAAAAACATGCGCGACAGTACATTGCGTCTTCAGCGACACCCGGCTCCTGGACATGCAGCATCTAAGGTGTGTTTCAGCAGGAAGGCTACTCACTGCTGATGATGGGGGTTACAGTGAGCACAGACCGCCGTAGCCACACCGTTTGGGGGTTTCCCAAAGAAAGTGCTGCCCAGAATCTTTTTAGATTTTAATCAAGATCCACCTGAGTGCAGAACCACGTGAAAACGTGGCGACCGTTAATTCCAGCGCAGTTATAACATGTCAGCCACCTGATCCAATTAAATAAAACCAATTATCCTGCAGTTAAACGAACAAAAGTGACGATATGAAAAACATATGCATTCATAAATAGATAAACGACTGTGTCTCGCAGGCACGCCTGGAAATGCTTGGGCTTATAAATAAGTCCGCATACCGTAAATAAATGAGCACGTTAAAAATCGCACTCCTTGTGCGGTTATGGGGTTTCCGGGACCCGCTTTGGCCGGCGATCGGCACCCTCGGAGCGCCTAAGAGCTCAGGACCTCCCCAGGCGACGCTCAGCCGTCTACTTGCAAGCACATCAGTAGTAAGACAGCTCTGCCTGGGCGGGGTGGGATCACAGACCACCGAGACCCACGTTACTGCTCCCGGCAGAATCCGCCAGCTTTCCGCGCCCAGGGGACAGCGTGTCGGTAAAGGCAAATCGAATGGGGATCCGATTTGATCATTAACATCAGTGTGGGAAACAGACCTGGAGTCATCCCAGCTGACTATGCAACCATTTTAATTATCTCGACAAATTAAAATGACATTAACACCAGGGCTGTGTTTTAACTACTGTCAAGGTATTAAAATTAATTTTGAAAATGTACTTGGGGAGATATCTGGACATGTTTTTAATGCAAACGCCTAGGTGTTCGAAAACAATTTTAAGTCTACAGGGATGCTGTAATGTCATATATTATAACAAAATTCTAAATTCAACATGTATTGTGCCCTACAGTGTTGCTATAACTGGACTTAACTGTCTGTTTTACCCTAGACTTACTGAGCAAGTGAAATAAATATGTAAAGGAGCGCAATGCATCTCAAAGACAATTCTGCTGCATACTCTAGCTCACTAAGCACAAGTCTGACATGGGTTTTTGGATGTTGGAATAGCTTGGTAAATAAAGACAGTCTGTCTGTTTTCTGAGGATATCACAAGAAAGACCCCCTCCCCCATTTCAGAAAATGAGCTGCAGTTTGGAGCCTAATTTTGTACGTTTTTGTGCCATATGTTCAGGTCAATGAACGTCGTGATATAAAAGTACAGCATAATTATGTATTGCAATACGTTTTTACCTTTTTAAGAGGCATCTAGAACATCTCTGTATCTAATTATAGCATTGAAACAATCGATTTCACATGTTAACAGGCAGGAGGGCTAACTGCACACGTAATGGTATGTTTTTACCCGACCAAGACTAATAACCATCTCCTTTAAACACGCCGACAAAACTTAACATTAAAACTTAGCATTAAACGTAGCACAGTAAAGTTTCACAAACCACAGTTAGGCAAATAAAACATGTATTTGTAATAATAATAATGTCTTTAAACATTCACAAGTTAAGGTTGCCACAGATACACACATCTCCATGTCAGTGTTTTCCAGTCTGGTCCTTGGAGACCCTCAGACTCAGGTTTTTGCAGGAGCTGGGAGGGAGCAAAAACATGGACTGTCTGTGCATCTCCAAGGACCGGACTGGGAAACATCGCTCTACGTTATACACGTACCTGTTAGGTGCAATGACGCCAACACAATCTAAAAGGTGTGCGTTCATTCTGGTCAGCGTCACACTTTACTTAACAGACCGGTGCAAACCTGAGAAGAGGTTCCAGAGCACTGCAGGGGGCGTCTTAACCACAGAGAACCAGACCACTGAGGTTCAGCGGCTAAAGCTGTGGAGATACCTCAGATGTTCCCTACTGAGCTTTCTTCCATGCTCTACTGCACTACAGAGGGCAGAGAGTCAAGGCATCGACATCACAGGGCCTGCCGCGGGGGGAACACTGTTACGAGAGCCCATCAATGGCCTTCCGCCTCACAGCAGGGTATATTTACCTCAGCCAGGGGCAAGACAAGAGAGATGCATTACTTCTCAGCATGAGACGGACTAAAAGCTCTTCACCTGTTTTACTCGTCCTCATCGCAGGTTCTAGGAACCATAGACCTCTGTCAGACTCCCCCCCCCCATAGATGTGCATGGATCTGTGACCTGTTCCCCTGTCAGTCCACCCAAAGGGGCCCCATCCCATTTTGGCCCCAAAAGTAGGCCTTGGGATTTATTTACAGTTTTGGTTTGACCAGCTTTCAAACAGCATGTGGTCTTAAAAATCATGTTTCTGCAAACGACTGCAAATATTTTAAGCATGTGAAGTCAAGCGAGCTTGGTACCATGACAGAAGCATTCCAAATCTCCTTCAAATACAGAACAAATGCACATCCTTGGCCCGCTAGCAGCAGGGACTGAATAAAAATCAGAACTTTCTTAATTCATTTTGTGCTGTATATACTTTTTTCTGCCTAAAAATGTAACTGACTTTCTTTCTTTAACCATTCCATAAAATTTGCAAAAAATGAGCAGGCAGTTACATAATAGGACTTACTGATCATTCACAGCCATGTTCTGTATACATTTACATTTTCATGTGGCCGTCCATAACCAACCAGTCATGAGATTTAATCCAAACTGCTAGAAAGTACAATCCTGGGGCATTTCCAAACCAGTCACGTGTTACTGGTCATTTTATCTGTCGACTGGTTAACAGGGAATAGAAACGCGAGTAGAGAAGGTAGAAGCTGTCTGTACTGTACAAATTCCTGTAAACACCCACATTCACATCTGGCCAGCTTTGCCTTTCCTGCCATCGGGAGTCTTGCTTTGGGGAAATTCTGCTCCACGTTGCTTTTGACATTTTTCAAAGATATAAAGAAGATTCATAGTGTTCATCCTGTTTGTCTATGTGTCATAAGAGTACATTTAGATAAGATTTCACACTCAGAAAATTTTAATAAACCAAATGTTTACCCGAAACCAAACCAAGTTCCTTTTGAGGTTTCTTTACCTCAAAAGACTGAGAAAGACTGAGACAACAAAAGTGATAACAGTAATTAGCTAGCTGATGTTAATTTACCACAGGATTTCGCTTAGATTGGTCTAAGTAAACCGAGTGTAGAGATTTTAATAGTATTACGCCTGGATGATTGACTGTTACAGGTTCTTCTCAAACCCTAAGTGTTGGATTATTGATATTGTTTATTATTATTATTATTATTGGAAGATAGTCCTGTGCAAGTCCCCTAGAGAACCAGTTGTGGCTGTTTACCTATGAGTCATAGGTTTGCGAAAATCGGCTCCAAATGAGTTCCCGCGGAGCAAAGCTTCGTCTCCGTCTTCGTCTCCGGACAGACGTGCTCCCGTTACGCGCTCCGCCAGCGGACAGACGCGCTCCCGTTCCGCGCTCCGCCAGCGGACAGACGCGCTCCCGTTCCGCGCTCCGCCAGCGGACAGACGCGCACCCGTTACGCGCTCCGCACGGTACGGGACCCGGCCAGCGCGCCTATAGCACACGCCAGGCTGCTCCTTCTCACACCA